>CM054181.1:23975856-24575856 GCA_028829895.1 Sinotaia quadrata
TTCCCCCCAGGCATGCTTTTGCATTCACTTACTGACAGGAACTACGCGTCCGTTCATAAACAACACGGACACCTTACTATAAACTAAGTCTTATATTCGTATACATCTGCATTTTCAAGTTTCATCAGTCAAATAAAATTATAATTCATTCATATTTTTAATAGTATAGTTCATTCGAAGTGAGCTTACTTCATGACATAATATACTCACAGTTACCAATCATAGTTATCAAACAAAAAAACCCTGCTTTTAAAATAAGTAAAGCAATGAGAGCCTTGTTTAAAACATACAATAAAATAGTACAGTATTTTCAAATACACTCAACAACATTAGCAAAACATACCTGGTAAATTTATGAGGTTTCTATATCTGCATAATTAAGTTATTATGTGCTATTGAACACCTGAAGATTCTAAGATTTAAAACAATTTTCATTTACTTATGGTTACCATTATGCGTTTGCTAGGATGATTTATGAATGATTTTAGTGTTTGATATTTTGTTTCTGATAAAATATTCATGATTAAGGCGAATGTTCCAAACGACTCCTCAAAGAAAGTATGGCTCTATATTCAGAGTTTCTTGTCGGGCTAAACACACATTTTGAACCGCTCTTATTATTGTCAATAATATCCATGGCTAAAAAATTTCTCTTTTACAAAACTCACATATAAAATTAATGTTCTACAGTGGTACGGTCGTGCTCCCACAGTTCAAATTAACTACACCGTTTCGCTTCTCTATTTATCAAGTCATTGTCTCTTAAAAGATGGTCTCACACTTAAAATGCTCATATAAACTTAATATCTGCATCTTTAGAATTAAAGTCGAGGCTTGTATATTAGTTTTTCATGGACATTTCTTTTTCAGCAATGAAATGGTGATGATGAAATAGTCTATTAAAAAGAGCTACTCAAATCGAGATATCTATACTACTAATAATGAAGTCGCAAATTTATACCAAATAGCTGCAGTAATATTATTTAGAGTTCGCTATGCCAGAATGTCACTTACAGAAAATCAGTAATAAAAATAACGTCATACGATCTAGTCCAATCTAAGGGTGAGCGGAAAAAGTCACAGGAAAAAAAGTCACGGGAAAAAAGGCGTGCGTGCGATTTGTATATCGTGTACATATAATAATTCATATTATAATTCACACATTTAATAATATATTTTATTCATACTCAGATATGTTGTTATGATTGTGTCCATAAACACGTATATTATAGACTGAATAACAGGAAATGGAAGTAAGTGATTGTGCAGAAATTAATAACCTCTCCCCCAAGAGTATCATGGTGTAATTCTCGTTCGGAGTAAAAGATGTTTTTATTTTGTTTGTGAGTGTGTGTGTGTGTGTGTGTGTGTGTGTGTGTGTGTGTGTGTGTGTGTGTGTGTGCGCGCGTGTGTGTGAGTGTGTGTATGTGTGTGTGTGTGTGTTTGTTTGTAATTTTTTGTGGTGGGTGGGGTACAAGGATGTTGATCCGTCGGGAAGTTCTAAAGTTATATGAATTTCCACATTTCCTTATGACTCAGGAATTATTTCTCCTGCGATCCACCAGGTGTGTCCTTTTTCTGATTTGCAGTTATTTAAATATGAATTAAAAACTAACCCCTCCCTCTACCGTTAGCTAAGAGTGGCCCTTTGATCCCCTGACCGCTTCCTGTACCCTAGCCCATAGCTCAGTGTGAGTCTATCAGTTAGCTACAAGTGACCCTTGGATCCCTAACCATTTCCTGTGCCCTAGCCATGTGTGGTCAGTCTTGTATAACTCTAACATCCTGCTAATGTCTTGGAGTGGTTGGTCAGTCTTGTAATTTGTGTCTTGGTTGAATGATTTGAATGTGTATTTTGTGCTATTGTTCCTATACCCCTTGTGTATCTATATTTTACTATTTTAAATTTTTAATGTTTATGGAGTGATGCCGGGCTAAGTTTTGTTTTCGCCTGACACGCACTTTGGGCCGATTTGCGAAATTGGGTCATCATGATTACCGTATTGTTGCGCGCGCAGTTATGGACATACAATTATACACTTAACTTCTGGACGTAGTCCGTAGATTCCTCTTTCGAAATCATCCCTGAGAACGGAGCTGAGGAGTAAAATTACGAGGTTGTAAATTCATTATAATTATCTCAATGCAATAACTTTATTGCAACCATATATTGAATTTGATGGATTCAGATGGATTTTGTTGTTTAAAATATATTTCACACACAAAAAAATAGCAGGATTGATCATTGACTGATAAAAACGACTTTCTAATTAGGGTCAATAAATATTCTTTATGCATGAACTGATTAATATTGCTTTCTAAATCAGAGTAACTATTTCAGTTGTTTGATAGTGTCTTTTTATATTAAAAATATGTATAAAATTCTATTTACAGATATAAAGTCAAGCAAATAAAAAATTGAAAAAAAGAAATTTGGGGGTCAGGTGCACGAATTTTATTATCTCAAGAGATATTGCGAATATCCGACTTTTTATTTTATATTCAGAGTCACAAATTATTTTGCTTCATGCCTACCAATTTTAGTCCTTTTCTAACAATTAGAGGAGTAGAATTACAGGTGACCACGGCCATCCGAACGAGCTAAAGCGGGAAATGGGCCATTTTAAGTAGTTTGAACCTAATTATTTCCGACATGGATTACTCTAAAAATACTCAATAAATAGAAGTCATAAGACCCATGGTTGTGCATTAGGTACCTGAATTCAATGCATGTAGAGTAAAGCGTTCGTCAGATAAAAAGTCAAACGCTTCGAAAAATCAAGAAAACTCAATTTTTGCAGAAGGGCTGCAGGAACGGGTTTTTCTGTAGAGTTCTTTGGAATATCAGACTTTTTATTTTACATTCCGAGTCACAAAGGATTTAGTTTCATGCCTACCAATTTTAGTCCTTTTCTGACAATTAGTTTTGTAGAAATTCAGCTTTTGTCAAAATGTCGACTTCAGTTAGCGCCTTGCATTATTAGTAGGTAAAGTCGATTTTTTGAGACAAAGAAATTTTGGCGCCAAATCGCGTTTTCTACTAAAGTCGCTGAAATTTTGATAGATTTTGCAGGATAATACAGGAAGACTCGTGGCTTATTTTGAAACGATAATATTTCATATTTCTCGAAATATGAATTTTTTTGTGAAAATTTTATTTTTCTAATTATGCGCATTTCTCTTAAAGTACGAGGAATTTAATAAAACTAACTTCAGATTCGGGTTCAGCACACGCGGATACAGTTTATTTGTTCAAAGAGGTATTTGTAATATTGCGCCAATTTGTCAGAATTGACGTTTGGATATTTTCGCACCTTTGGCCGATTTGCAAAGTTTGGTCATCGTGATTACCCTATTGTGGTGCGCGCAGTTATAGACATACAATCATACACTTAACTTCTGGACGTAGCCCATAGATTCCTCTTTCGAAATCATCCCTGAGAACGGAGCTGAGGAGTAACATTACAGGTGACTGTGGCCATCCGAACGAGCCGAAGCGGGAAATGGGCCATTTTAAGTAGTTTGAACCTAATTATTTCCGACATGGATTACTCTAAAAATACTCAATAAATAGAAGTCATAAGACCCATGGTTGTGCATTAGGTACCTGAATTTAATGCATGTAGAGTAAAGCGTTCGTCAGATAAAAAGACGAACGCTTCGAAAAATCAAGAAAACTCAATTTTTGCAGAAGGGTTGCAGGAACGGCTTTTTCTGTAGAGTTCTTTGGAATATCAGACTTTTTATTTTACATTCCGAGTCACAAAGGATTTAGTTTCATGCCTACCAATTTTAGTCCTTTTCTGACAATTAGTTTTGTAGAAATTCAGCTTTTGTCAAAATGTCGACTTCAGTTAGCGCCTTGCATTATTAGTAGGTAAAGTCGATTTTTTGAGACAAAGAAATTTTGGCGCCAAATCGCGTTTTCTACTAAAGTCGCTGAAATTTTGATAGATTTTGCAGGATAATACAGGAAGACTCGTGGCTTATTTTGAAACGATAATATTTCATATTTCTCGAAATATGAATTTTTTTGTGAAAATTTTATTTTTCTAATTATGCGCATTTCTCTTAAAGTACGAGGAATTTAATAAAACTAACTTCAGATTCGGGTTCAGCACACGCGGATACAGTTTATTTGTTCAAAGAGGTATTTGTAATATTGCGCCAATTTGTCAGAATTGACGTTTGGATATTTTCGCACCTTTGGCCGATTTGCAAAGTTTGGTCATCGTGATTACCCTATTGTGGTGCGCGCAGTTATAGACATACAATCATACACTTAACTTCTGGACGTAGCCCATAGATTCCTCTTTCGAAATCATCCCTGAGAACGGAGCTGAGGAGTAACATTACAGGTGACTGTGGCCATCCGAACGAGCCGAAGCGGGAAATGGGCCATTTTAAGTAGTTTGAACCTAATTATTTCCGACATGGATTACTCTAAAAATACTCAATAAATAGAAGTCATAAGACCCATGGTTGTGCATTAGGTACCTGAATTTAATGCATGTAGAGTAAAGCGTTCGTCAGATAAAAAGACGAACGCTTCGAAAAATCAAGAAAACTCAATTTTTGCAGAAGGGTTGCAGGAACGGCTTTTTCTGTAGAGTTCTTTGGAATATCAGACTTTTTATTTTACATTCCGAGTCACAAAGGATTTAGTTTCATGCCTACCAATTTTAGTCCTTTTCTGACAATTAGTTTTGTAGAAATTCAGCTTTTGTCAAAATGTCGACTTCAGTTAGCGCCTTGCATTATTAGTAGGTAAAGTCGATTTTTTGAGACAAAGAAATTTTGGCGCCAAATCGCGTTTTCTACTAAAGTCGCTGAAATTTTGATAGATTTTGCAGGATAATACAGGAAGACTCGTGGCTTATTTTGAAACGATAATATTTCATATTTCTCGAAATATGAATTTTTTTGTGAAAATTTTATTTTTCTAATTATGCGCATTTCTCTTAAAGTACGAGGAATTTAATAAAACTAACTTCAGATTCGGGTTCAGCACACGCGGATACAGTTTATTTGTTCAAAGAGGTATTTGTAATATTGCGCCAATTTGTCAGAATTGACGTTTGGATATTTTCGCACCTTTGGCCGATTTGCAAAGTTTGGTCATCGTGATTACCCTATTGTGGTGCGCGCAGTTATAGACATACAATCATACACTTAACTTCTGGACGTAGCCCATAGATTCCTCTTTCGAAATCATCCCTGAGAACGGAGCTGAGGAGTAACATTACAGGTGACTGTGGCCATCCGAACGAGCCGAAGCGGGAAATGGGCCATTTTAAGTAGTTTGAACCTAATTATTTCCGACATGGATTACTCTAAAAATACTCAATAAATAGAAGTCATAAGACCCATGGTTGTGCATTAGGTACCTGAATTTAATGCATGTAGAGTAAAGCGTTCGTCAGATAAAAAGACGAACGCTTCGAAAAATCAAGAAAACTCAATTTTTGCAGAAGGGTTGCAGGAACGGCTTTTTCTGTAGAGTTCTTTGGAATATCAGACTTTTTATTTTACATTCCGAGTCACAAAGGATTTAGTTTCATGCCTACCAATTTTAGTCCTTTTCTGACAATTAGTTTTGTAGAAATTCAGCTTTTGTCAAAATGTCGACTTCAGTTAGCGCCTTGCATTATTAGTAGGTAAAGTCGATTTTTTGAGACAAAGAAATTTTGGCGCCAAATCGCGTTTTCTACTAAAGTCGCTGAAATTTTGATAGATTTTGCAGGATAATACAGGAAGACTCGTGGCTTATTTTGAAACGATAATATTTCATATTTCTCGAAATATGAATTTTTTTGTGAAAATTTTATTTTTCTAATTATGCGCATTTCTCTTAAAGTACGAGGAATTTAATAAAACTAACTTCAGATTCGGGTTCAGCACACGCGGATACAGTTTATTTGTTCAAAGAGGTATTTGTAATATTGCGCCAATTTGTCAGAATTGACGTTTGGATATTTTCGCACCTTTGGCCGATTTGCAAAGTTTGGTCATCGTGATTACCCTATTGTGGTGCGCGCAGTTATAGACATACAATCATACACTTAACTTCTGGACGTAGCCCATAGATTCCTCTTTCGAAATCATCCCTGAGAACGGAGCTGAGGAGTAACATTACAGGTGACTGTGGCCATCCGAACGAGCCGAAGCGGGAAATGGGCCATTTTAAGTAGTTTGAACCTAATTATTTCCGACATGGATTACTCTAAAAATACTCAATAAATAGAAGTCATAAGACCCATGGTTGTGCATTAGGTACCTGAATTTAATGCATGTAGAGTAAAGCGTTCGTCAGATAAAAAGACGAACGCTTCGAAAAATCAAGAAAACTCAATTTTTGCAGAAGGGTTGCAGGAACGGCTTTTTCTGTAGAGTTCTTTGGAATATCAGACTTTTTATTTTACATTCCGAGTCACAAAGGATTTAGTTTCATGCCTACCAATTTTAGTCCTTTTCTGACAATTAGTTTTGTAGAAATTCAGCTTTTGTCAAAATGTCGACTTCAGTTAGCGCCTTGCATTATTAGTAGGTAAAGTCGATTTTTTGAGACAAAGAAATTTTGGCGCCAAATCGCGTTTTCTACTAAAGTCGCTGAAATTTTGATAGATTTTGCAGGATAATACAGGAAGACTCGTGGCTTATTTTGAAACGATAATATTTCATATTTCTCGAAATATGAATTTTTTTGTGAAAATTTTATTTTTCTAATTATGCGCATTTCTCTTAAAGTACGAGGAATTTAATAAAACTAACTTCAGATTCGGGTTCAGCACACGCGGATACAGTTTATTTGTTCAAAGAGGTATTTGTAATATTGCGCCAATTTGTCAGAATTGACGTTTGGATATTTTCGCACCTTTGGCCGATTTGCAAAGTTTGGTCATCGTGATTACCCTATTGTGGTGCGCGCAGTTATAGACATACAATCATACACTTAACTTCTGGACGTAGCCCATAGATTCCTCTTTCGAAATCATCCCTGAGAACGGAGCTGAGGAGTAACATTACAGGTGACTGTGGCCATCCGAACGAGCCGAAGCGGGAAATGGGCCATTTTAAGTAGTTTGAACCTAATTATTTCCGACATGGATTACTCTAAAAATACTCAATAAATAGAAGTCATAAGACCCATGGTTGTGCATTAGGTACCTGAATTTAATGCATGTAGAGTAAAGCGTTCGTCAGATAAAAAGACGAACGCTTCGAAAAATCAAGAAAACTCAATTTTTGCAGAAGGGTTGCAGGAACGGCTTTTTCTGTAGAGTTCTTTGGAATATCAGACTTTTTATTTTACATTCCGAGTCACAAAGGATTTAGTTTCATGCCTACCAATTTTAGTCCTTTTCTGACAATTAGTTTTGTAGAAATTCAGCTTTTGTCAAAATGTCGACTTCAGTTAGCGCCTTGCATTATTAGTAGGTAAAGTCGATTTTTTGAGACAAAGAAATTTTGGCGCCAAATCGCGTTTTCTACTAAAGTCGCTGAAATTTTGATAGATTTTGCAGGATAATACAGGAAGACTCGTGGCTTATTTTGAAACGATAATATTTCATATTTCTCGAAATATGAATTTTTTTGTGAAAATTTTATTTTTCTAATTATGCGCATTTCTCTTAAAGTACGAGGAATTTAATAAAACTAACTTCAGATTCGGGTTCAGCACACGCGGATACAGTTTATTTGTTCAAAGAGGTATTTGTAATATTGCGCCAATTTGTCAGAATTGACGTTTGGATATTTTCGCACCTTTGGCCGATTTGCAAAGTTTGGTCATCGTGATTACCCTATTGTGGTGCGCGCAGTTATAGACATACAATCATACACTTAACTTCTGGACGTAGCCCATAGATTCCTCTTTCGAAATCATCCCTGAGAACGGAGCTGAGGAGTAACATTACAGGTGACTGTGGCCATCCGAACGAGCCGAAGCGGGAAATGGGCCATTTTAAGTAGTTTGAACCTAATTATTTCCGACATGGATTACTCTAAAAATACTCAATAAATAGAAGTCATAAGACCCATGGTTGTGCATTAGGTACCTGAATTTAATGCATGTAGAGTAAAGCGTTCGTCAGATAAAAAGACGAACGCTTCGAAAAATCAAGAAAACTCAATTTTTGCAGAAGGGTTGCAGGAACGGCTTTTTCTGTAGAGTTCTTTGGAATATCAGACTTTTTATTTTACATTCCGAGTCACAAAGGATTTAGTTTCATGCCTACCAATTTTAGTCCTTTTCTGACAATTAGTTTTGTAGAAATTCAGCTTTTGTCAAAATGTCGACTTCAGTTAGCGCCTTGCATTATTAGTAGGTAAAGTCGATTTTTTGAGACAAAGAAATTTTGGCGCCAAATCGCGTTTTCTACTAAAGTCGCTGAAATTTTGATAGATTTTGCAGGATAATACAGGAAGACTCGTGGCTTATTTTGAAACGATAATATTTCATATTTCTCGAAATATGAATTTTTTTGTGAAAATTTTATTTTTCTAATTATGCGCATTTCTCTTAAAGTACGAGGAATTTAATAAAACTAACTTCAGATTCGGGTTCAGCACACGCGGATACAGTTTATTTGTTCAAAGAGGTATTTGTAATATTGCGCCAATTTGTCAGAATTGACGTTTGGATATTTTCGCACCTTTGGCCGATTTGCAAAGTTTGGTCATCGTGATTACCCTATTGTGGTGCGCGCAGTTATAGACATACAATCATACACTTAACTTCTGGACGTAGCCCATAGATTCCTCTTTCGAAATCATCCCTGAGAACGGAGCTGAGGAGTAACATTACAGGTGACTGTGGCCATCCGAACGAGCCGAAGCGGGAAATGGGCCATTTTAAGTAGTTTGAACCTAATTATTTCCGACATGGATTACTCTAAAAATACTCAATAAATAGAAGTCATAAGACCCATGGTTGTGCATTAGGTACCTGAATTTAATGCATGTAGAGTAAAGCGTTCGTCAGATAAAAAGACGAACGCTTCGAAAAATCAAGAAAACTCAATTTTTGCAGAAGGGTTGCAGGAACGGCTTTTTCTGTAGAGTTCTTTGGAATATCAGACTTTTTATTTTACATTCCGAGTCACAAAGGATTTAGTTTCATGCCTACCAATTTTAGTCCTTTTCTGACAATTAGTTTTGTAGAAATTCAGCTTTTGTCAAAATGTCGACTTCAGTTAGCGCCTTGCATTATTAGTAGGTAAAGTCGATTTTTTGAGACAAAGAAATTTTGGCGCCAAATCGCGTTTTCTACTAAAGTCGCTGAAATTTTGATAGATTTTGCAGGATAATACAGGAAGACTCGTGGCTTATTTTGAAACGATAATATTTCATATTTCTCGAAATATGAATTTTTTTGTGAAAATTTTATTTTTCTAATTATGCGCATTTCTCTTAAAGTACGAGGAATTTAATAAAACTAACTTCAGATTCGGGTTCAGCACACGCGGATACAGTTTATTTGTTCAAAGAGGTATTTGTAATATTGCGCCAATTTGTCAGAATTGACGTTTGGATATTTTCGCACCTTTGGCCGATTTGCAAAGTTTGGTCATCGTGATTACCCTATTGTGGTGCGCGCAGTTATAGACATACAATCATACACTTAACTTCTGGACGTAGCCCATAGATTCCTCTTTCGAAATCATCCCTGAGAACGGAGCTGAGGAGTAACATTACAGGTGACTGTGGCCATCCGAACGAGCCGAAGCGGGAAATGGGCCATTTTAAGTAGTTTGAACCTAATTATTTCCGACATGGATTACTCTAAAAATACTCAATAAATAGAAGTCATAAGACCCATGGTTGTGCATTAGGTACCTGAATTTAATGCATGTAGAGTAAAGCGTTCGTCAGATAAAAAGACGAACGCTTCGAAAAATCAAGAAAACTCAATTTTTGCAGAAGGGTTGCAGGAACGGCTTTTTCTGTAGAGTTCTTTGGAATATCAGACTTTTTATTTTACATTCCGAGTCACAAAGGATTTAGTTTCATGCCTACCAATTTTAGTCCTTTTCTGACAATTAGTTTTGTAGAAATTCAGCTTTTGTCAAAATGTCGACTTCAGTTAGCGCCTTGCATTATTAGTAGGTAAAGTCGATTTTTTGAGACAAAGAAATTTTGGCGCCAAATCGCGTTTTCTACTAAAGTCGCTGAAATTTTGATAGATTTTGCAGGATAATACAGGAAGACTCGTGGCTTATTTTGAAACGATAATATTTCATATTTCTCGAAATATGAATTTTTTTGTGAAAATTTTATTTTTCTAATTATGCGCATTTCTCTTAAAGTACGAGGAATTTAATAAAACTAACTTCAGATTCGGGTTCAGCACACGCGGATACAGTTTATTTGTTCAAAGAGGTATTTGTAATATTGCGCCAATTTGTCAGAATTGACGTTTGGATATTTTCGCACCTTTGGCCGATTTGCAAAGTTTGGTCATCGTGATTACCCTATTGTGGTGCGCGCAGTTATAGACATACAATCATACACTTAACTTCTGGACGTAGCCCATAGATTCCTCTTTCGAAATCATCCCTGAGAACGGAGCTGAGGAGTAACATTACAGGTGACTGTGGCCATCCGAACGAGCCGAAGCGGGAAATGGGCCATTTTAAGTAGTTTGAACCTAATTATTTCCGACATGGATTACTCTAAAAATACTCAATAAATAGAAGTCATAAGACCCATGGTTGTGCATTAGGTACCTGAATTTAATGCATGTAGAGTAAAGCGTTCGTCAGATAAAAAGACGAACGCTTCGAAAAATCAAGAAAACTCAATTTTTGCAGAAGGGTTGCAGGAACGGCTTTTTCTGTAGAGTTCTTTGGAATATCAGACTTTTTATTTTACATTCCGAGTCACAAAGGATTTAGTTTCATGCCTACCAATTTTAGTCCTTTTCTGACAATTAGTTTTGTAGAAATTCAGCTTTTGTCAAAATGTCGACTTCAGTTAGCGCCTTGCATTATTAGTAGGTAAAGTCGATTTTTTGAGACAAAGAAATTTTGGCGCCAAATCGCGTTTTCTACTAAAGTCGCTGAAATTTTGATAGATTTTGCAGGATAATACAGGAAGACTCGTGGCTTATTTTGAAACGATAATATTTCATATTTCTCGAAATATGAATTTTTTTGTGAAAATTTTATTTTTCTAATTATGCGCATTTCTCTTAAAGTACGAGGAATTTAATAAAACTAACTTCAGATTCGGGTTCAGCACACGCGGATACAGTTTATTTGTTCAAAGAGGTATTTGTAATATTGCGCCAATTTGTCAGAATTGACGTTTGGATATTTTCGCACCTTTGGCCGATTTGCAAAGTTTGGTCATCGTGATTACCCTATTGTGGTGCGCGCAGTTATAGACATACAATCATACACTTAACTTCTGGACGTAGCCCATAGATTCCTCTTTCGAAATCATCCCTGAGAACGGAGCTGAGGAGTAACATTACAGGTGACTGTGGCCATCCGAACGAGCCGAAGCGGGAAATGGGCCATTTTAAGTAGTTTGAACCTAATTATTTCCGACATGGATTACTCTAAAAATACTCAATAAATAGAAGTCATAAGACCCATGGTTGTGCATTAGGTACCTGAATTTAATGCATGTAGAGTAAAGCGTTCGTCAGATAAAAAGACGAACGCTTCGAAAAATCAAGAAAACTCAATTTTTGCAGAAGGGTTGCAGGAACGGCTTTTTCTGTAGAGTTCTTTGGAATATCAGACTTTTTATTTTACATTCCGAGTCACAAAGGATTTAGTTTCATGCCTACCAATTTTAGTCCTTTTCTGACAATTAGTTTTGTAGAAATTCAGCTTTTGTCAAAATGTCGACTTCAGTTAGCGCCTTGCATTATTAGTAGGTAAAGTCGATTTTTTGAGACAAAGAAATTTTGGCGCCAAATCGCGTTTTCTACTAAAGTCGCTGAAATTTTGATAGATTTTGCAGGATAATACAGGAAGACTCGTGGCTTATTTTGAAACGATAATATTTCATATTTCTCGAAATATGAATTTTTTTGTGAAAATTTTATTTTTCTAATTATGCGCATTTCTCTTAAAGTACGAGGAATTTAATAAAACTAACTTCAGATTCGGGTTCAGCACACGCGGATACAGTTTATTTGTTCAAAGAGGTATTTGTAATATTGCGCCAATTTGTCAGAATTGACGTTTGGATATTTTCGCACCTTTGGCCGATTTGCAAAGTTTGGTCATCGTGATTACCCTATTGTGGTGCGCGCAGTTATAGACATACAATCATACACTTAACTTCTGGACGTAGCCCATAGATTCCTCTTTCGAAATCATCCCTGAGAACGGAGCTGAGGAGTAACATTACAGGTGACTGTGGCCATCCGAACGAGCCGAAGCGGGAAATGGGCCATTTTAAGTAGTTTGAACCTAATTATTTCCGACATGGATTACTCTAAAAATACTCAATAAATAGAAGTCATAAGACCCATGGTTGTGCATTAGGTACCTGAATTTAATGCATGTAGAGTAAAGCGTTCGTCAGATAAAAAGACGAACGCTTCGAAAAATCAAGAAAACTCAATTTTTGCAGAAGGGTTGCAGGAACGGCTTTTTCTGTAGAGTTCTTTGGAATATCAGACTTTTTATTTTACATTCCGAGTCACAAAGGATTTAGTTTCATGCCTACCAATTTTAGTCCTTTTCTGACAATTAGTTTTGTAGAAATTCAGCTTTTGTCAAAATGTCGACTTCAGTTAGCGCCTTGCATTATTAGTAGGTAAAGTCGATTTTTTGAGACAAAGAAATTTTGGCGCCAAATCGCGTTTTCTACTAAAGTCGCTGAAATTTTGATAGATTTTGCAGGATAATACAGGAAGACTCGTGGCTTATTTTGAAACGATAATATTTCATATTTCTCGAAATATGAATTTTTTTGTGAAAATTTTATTTTTCTAATTATGCGCATTTCTCTTAAAGTACGAGGAATTTAATAAAACTAACTTCAGATTCGGGTTCAGCACACGCGGATACAGTTTATTTGTTCAAAGAGGTATTTGTAATATTGCGCCAATTTGTCAGAATTGACGTTTGGATATTTTCGCACCTTTGGCCGATTTGCAAAGTTTGGTCATCGTGATTACCCTATTGTGGTGCGCGCAGTTATAGACATACAATCATACACTTAACTTCTGGACGTAGCCCATAGATTCCTCTTTCGAAATCATCCCTGAGAACGGAGCTGAGGAGTAACATTACAGGTGACTGTGGCCATCCGAACGAGCCGAAGCGGGAAATGGGCCATTTTAAGTAGTTTGAACCTAATTATTTCCGACATGGATTACTCTAAAAATACTCAATAAATAGAAGTCATAAGACCCATGGTTGTGCATTAGGTACCTGAATTTAATGCATGTAGAGTAAAGCGTTCGTCAGATAAAAAGACGAACGCTTCGAAAAATCAAGAAAACTCAATTTTTGCAGAAGGGTTGCAGGAACGGCTTTTTCTGTAGAGTTCTTTGGAATATCAGACTTTTTATTTTACATTCCGAGTCACAAAGGATTTAGTTTCATGCCTACCAATTTTAGTCCTTTTCTGACAATTAGTTTTGTAGAAATTCAGCTTTTGTCAAAATGTCGACTTCAGTTAGCGCCTTGCATTATTAGTAGGTAAAGTCGATTTTTTGAGACAAAGAAATTTTGGCGCCAAATCGCGTTTTCTACTAAAGTCGCTGAAATTTTGATAGATTTTGCAGGATAATACAGGAAGACTCGTGGCTTATTTTGAAACGATAATATTTCATATTTCTCGAAATATGAATTTTTTTGTGAAAATTTTATTTTTCTAATTATGCGCATTTCTCTTAAAGTACGAGGAATTTAATAAAACTAACTTCAGATTCGGGTTCAGCACACGCGGATACAGTTTATTTGTTCAAAGAGGTATTTGTAATATTGCGCCAATTTGTCAGAATTGACGTTTGGATATTTTCGCACCTTTGGCCGATTTGCAAAGTTTGGTCATCGTGATTACCCTATTGTGGTGCGCGCAGTTATAGACATACAATCATACACTTAACTTCTGGACGTAGCCCATAGATTCCTCTTTCGAAATCATCCCTGAGAACGGAGCTGAGGAGTAACATTACAGGTGACTGTGGCCATCCGAACGAGCCGAAGCGGGAAATGGGCCATTTTAAGTAGTTTGAACCTAATTATTTCCGACATGGATTACTCTAAAAATACTCAATAAATAGAAGTCATAAGACCCATGGTTGTGCATTAGGTACCTGAATTTAATGCATGTAGAGTAAAGCGTTCGTCAGATAAAAAGACGAACGCTTCGAAAAATCAAGAAAACTCAATTTTTGCAGAAGGGTTGCAGGAACGGCTTTTTCTGTAGAGTTCTTTGGAATATCAGACTTTTTATTTTACATTCCGAGTCACAAAGGATTTAGTTTCATGCCTACCAATTTTAGTCCTTTTCTGACAATTAGTTTTGTAGAAATTCAGCTTTTGTCAAAATGTCGACTTCAGTTAGCGCCTTGCATTATTAGTAGGTAAAGTCGATTTTTTGAGACAAAGAAATTTTGGCGCCAAATCGCGTTTTCTACTAAAGTCGCTGAAATTTTGACAGCCTTTGCAGGATTATGCAGAAATACGCGTGGCTTATTTTGAAATGATAATATTTCATATTTCTCGAATTATGATTTTTTTTGCGAAAATTTTATTTTTCTAATTATGCGGAATAGTACGAGGAATTTAATAAAACTAACTTCAGATTCGGGTTCAGCACACGCAGAAACATTTTATTTGTTCAAAGAGGTATTTGTAATATTGCTCCATTTTGTCAGAATCAGAATCAACAAAAGAAGACAATTAACCTATCAGAGTGCCTTAATATTCTTTAATTAAATCAATTACTTAATTAACATAATAAAAGTTTAAATAATGCTTATTTCCTTTTAGAACGCTTTAAGAGGTTTCTCTAAGCAATGATCACTTTTATTTGAATAAAAGATATCGCTTACTCTATTCTTTATAGTCGTGTTTCACTGATTTCAGATTTTGTATTTCCATATTTATTTTTCTATAACAGAGATGGTGTAAATTAGTATTACGTTTGATATCTTTAAAATATTATTGGTCACTCTGTAAACCAAAGCAGAAGAAGACAATGTAGTTTTTTTCATAATTGGGCGCATAAAGTTAAAATATTATACTAAAGTTATTGTAAGGTCATTCTCTTGCCATTTTTTATTAAATACAAAGACGACATTCCATACTCACTTTATAAACAAAAAAATGTTTGCTGATTTAATCTTCCTTAAGAAAAGAAAAAATAACCAATAGAATGGAAACAAACAAACTACACATTTAAATTTTTTTTTCTTCACGTATCGAAATGCATCTGCTTACTCAATGTTACGAGCAATTTAACGTCAAATCAATAGAGAGATAGATAAAAATGTTTGGCGAAAATTAAGCTGTATGCCAATACTGATTAGCAAGATAATATGTCATTTGTGTCTTTAAAAATGAACGCATTTGTGTATTCACTGAATTATTACAATATAATCTAGTAAATTACTACTCTGTTTCTCTCTATCTGTTTGTTTTATTAACGTGTACACATTCCACGCAAACCACACGACCTCATTTACAGACAAGCATTACATATGAATGAACTAAAAGGATGATAGCATTAATAAAAGTAGATTCATGATTCAAGCATATGACTAATAAACAGCAGGTCATTCTCCTGCCACTTCTTCTTACTAAGTACAAAGGCACATATAGAAATGTTTATTAATTGAAGCTTTCTTATTATTTGATGATATATGAAACTAGTTTAAACTTTTAATATTTTTCCTAATATCAAATAAACTAGTTTAATTAAAGTTTTGAAATAACTGTCAAATCGAGTTTCAATATTTCACATGATTTTAAGTAAGTTTCAGTTTGCTTGTTTCAGTTTCAGTTTGGTTATTACATTGCGTATTTCCTTCTTACTTACGGCTTGAAACACTGAAAACAAGAAAAAGTTATGTAGGCTTCTATGTACACAGAGCACATAGTCCTTTGAGGGAGTGCGGTGAATCGATTGATCGCGAAGTAAGTGCTCTTTGCTCTTCCAAGATGCCACACTCCTTAAAATGTCATGCCTACGTTTGATTAGCTGGATTATACGCACGAGTGAAGGCAAACTAACGTTTTCTGGTTACAAATTTAACACAGTGAATAATTAATAGCTGATAAACTGTATAAAGTGGGAGCCTCTGATCAATTTTGGTAGAACAAGTTTGAAACATTTATAGAAGACTTGAAAGGACTCCAGCAACTTGCATATAAAGCAATTTACCGCAGAACTGAAACTTCGCAAGTACGTACACACACACACACACACACACACACACACACACACACACACACACACACACATTTACCCTCAACGAGCGAGAATCGAACGAGGATCCTAATGAGCCATCGCTTACTTCCATTTACTGTTATTCACTCAATAATAAGCAAGCATACCGACTTACACTGAAAATTAATTAACTAAATGTATGTATTACAAAGCTTTTATACGGTATATAAAATACACTTGAATCACACACATTTTGAGCGAGCTGTTAACCTCCTTGCCTTTTCCTGCTTCACTTACTGTTAATAAGTATTATAACATATACACTCTGACACTTTTGACTTTATATTGTGAATTTATTTCCTGTAACTTTTTTCTTGTGATTTTATTTCCTATGACTTTTTTTTTTTCCTGTGACTTTTTTCCTGATATTTTCCCGCTCATTGCTCACCGTTGATTAGAAGCGACTCAATACACAACTCTCTTGTTTTAGGTTAGAGAAAAAATATGGTTAGGGAATTTTAGAGATAGTTTTGGTGTTTTTTTTTAAGAGAAATGTTAGGGTTAGGATTAGCTGTAAATAAAAAAAACGAATATAAATTTTAGAATATATCTTTTATTCCTGATTTAGATTTTGTTTCTGTTAAATTTTGTGTTTTAATAACTTAAATATTGCAGTAAAAATAGCATCGAGTAACACTTTGCATCTAGATATATGTCATATAACTTCTCTCCTTCGATATTACGTATAATGACCCCCTTGTTTTTAAACACGACAATTGTGTATGGAGCTGTTGGGTCTACCGTACACACCTTTGTGTACATAAATGTGTGCAGTGTTGATTTGATGGAAGTACGAAAGAATGCGTAGCCATTCACTAACACTGCTAAGAAGAAAAAAATGTTTGCACAACAATCGCCAGTCAGTAGTAAAGATAGGTACTGTTGTTCTCACGTGTACGAGTGTAGGCGAGGAGGAAGGATTAACTTTTGATATAAGCCGCCTGGCTGTTAGGAAGACGACAGGGGTCAGGGTGTTTGGAAAACCCACTATAAACCGTTAAGATACGAACAATAGGATGGTCTCTTTGAGTTGACAAAAGAAAGCCCATTATCTCCACCACGACAGAGTTGAGGGAATTAGCTCTCCACGTGACAAAAGGGGCAGTGCAATTCGACTGAAAACTTTTAATTACTAATACTATTCGTGCAAAACTGACACAAGAAAGTTCGTAGCACCTATATGACAGTGCTAAAAGTTGATAGTCAAATAATTTGGCTAAGAGAAAAAAGATAGAAAGGAGTATTCTATTTTTCTTTCATTTTTGTGCGAGTCAAAAACCACAAGGAGAAGTATTTTATTTATCTATAAAAATAAATCAATTTTCATTTCATTCACAATGCTCTATATCTTTTCTATTTCACTTTTAAACTACCAGTATAAATATTACTTTAAATACTACCACACAGTTTTGAATAACGTTATGGACTGCAAAAAATAGCACACATTGTCATTTCTTTTTGTAGTGAAATTAAATCTAACTATAGTTTCCACATAAGTTACTCTATTGCATCAGCTACTGTAAATACACAGTCTTGAGACTAATACAGTTATTGTTCATAGTTGTAAAGGATTTGAAGAAGTAAAGAAATATTCATTGCATCTCTGTACACAGTTGTGTTTCCAATCATCCTAAACTTGAACCGAATTGAAATTTTTCTTTTTACTTTTGGATGAAATAATACTTGCTGCACACCCTTACTCTAAATTACATTTGAAATAAATATATATGTATATACATAAGTTATATTAATACAGTACTAGTTTTTGCAGCTAATATAAAGAAAACATTTAGTTTTCATAAATGTATAAATCAATTATAGCATAGTGATCCATAGAGCAAATTAAAAAATATAAGATTTAAAAAGTTTCTTTGTGACCAGTAGAGATACAGCCACTTTAAAATGATAATTATTGTTTTAATTTCTCATGTAGGCATATATTATTAATAGCTCTCATGTATCTTTTAGTTTATCCAATGTGCATATGTAAGATTTGAAATGCTGAACTTGGCATTTTTGCTAGTGAATTTTGTTGTTTAGTGTGAAATTTTGTAATATACTATTATTATTATCAATTTCTTATAATCAATTCATATCTTAGAACTGACATTCTGGAACACTAAAATATATTCCAAATTAAATTATTATTTATTTGTATATTGCTGGATATCCTTTACATTAAAATACATTATATCTGTACCTCATCCCTCATTAAAGTCACTAGCCTAATAATAGTCTCATAATCCAATATGTGTCAGTTCTACTATTAAGAAAATATTTCATATGTATTTGCAACATTACATATTTTTAATAGTCTCATAATCCAATCTGAGTCAGTTCTATTATTAAGAAAATATTTCATATGTATTCACAAGATTAGTGATTTTTAATAGTGGATCAGTGAGTGAGAGTCTAAAGTGTTGTATACAACACAAGCTGAAAACATAATGGATTTGTCACTTTAGTGCTACTTTATTTGCTTCATACAATGCAACAATCTTATTATTTATGTTTTATTTTTTTTATTAGTGTATTTAACTATTAACTGAATAACTGAATATAAGGTAGTTGTCTTATTTCAGGTTATCTATTATATGTCTGGTAGTATGTTCTATTATTTTTTAACAACTTTCCTAATCCATGATCATTTTGTAGCTATATAAGCTGTATTAACTGTATATAATATTGCCCTGTAACTTTCAGTTATACATTATGAACATGTTAACTATCACTATCACTATTCAAACAGTTTTGTTAAATGGAAACAGTAAATATTCAGTTTTTCTATTGACATATCTTTCTTCAGTTTCTTGGACTTCAGTATTATTACTACTGTTAGAAATTATTATATTTACATAGCAGTAATAATTGCACTCCTGCTATAAACATAGCAGAGTGTGTTTTTTCAAGACCTGGAAATATATAAGAGCTTAATAACTGAGTAGTGCATCTTACAAGCTGAATGATATTTACATATCTATAATTTAGTATAATAATCAAATCCATCATTTCACAGTAAAATGAATGATGGAATGTATTATTATGGTGCAGAAATGGATTTACAACATACATCTATAAATTAGAGAGCTTAACAACTGAGTAGTGCATTTTACAAGCTGAATGATATTTATAAATTTATGACAATGTATAACAAGTCAAATCCATCAGTACACAGTTAAATGAATGGTGGAATGTATTATTATGATGCAGAAATTGATTTACAAACATGCATGTATAAATTAGAATTAATTACAAAGAAGTGGGATAGCTATTCTTGTTGGTAAGAACATATTATCTTGAAAGGAATTTTGAATATTACACAAGTCTCTCACAATCCTCCTTGGAAAAGTCAATATTTAATAAAAGTGTTGCATAGAAATTAATTATTTTTTCCAAATAAATACCAGTTGGGAGTGTATTTCAGAGGCAAGTAATATCCACTAGGAAAAATGTCATCTGCTGTAAACAAGATTTCAGAGTACCAAATGGGTCTGACTTAATGAAATCTGCAGTGTTACAATTATACTAATATTAATATATTATGTATAAATCTGAAAAATATTTCAAAGTATCACATGGTTTAATTTTGTTTTGAATAGTAGTTTTACTTCTAGTGCTTTCACAATTCTTTAAATGGAAATAACTTGTATTACAAGAGTAATAATTAGATAGACATATAAAAAAATAAAAATAAATAGTTAATGTTACATTTAATTCTATTGTTCATATGATGTTGATTTATAAAATCTAATATATTTCCACAACTTATTTAATCAATAATTTTGCAAAATCTATATAGCTAATGGTGATTTCAAGAAAATAAACTCTGAAAATTATGCAAATAATCCTCTACTGATTTCTAAGCAGACTTTTTAATGTAACAGTTTATTCGTTTTTGGAAATACAATAATTGTTAAAATTTAAACCAAACAATTAATTTGCTCTTTGTTGTTTACATGCATAACTAATATAGGCTGTCATTGTACATTGAGATCGAGTTCAGAATAAAATACTTAAATAATGCTTCTTAAACTGTGTAGCTTTTTCCTTTGAGAAATTAAATATCATTATTAATATCAAATTTAAGTAAGCCTTTAGCCTTTATTTTAGTTTATAGTTTCTGTGCAACCTACTTACACTTACAGTACTAGACAATCGTAAGCCGCCATTTTGAAAAAAATCAGTTCTTCGATTGAGCGAGTTTAAGCAATATTCTAATCTTTAAACCACAAAAGCGGCATTCTATTTGTTTATAATAGATGTAAAAGTAATTTCTTGACCTAGAGAAAGGCCACTTGAATCGTTAGTTTAAGCCAGTTTGTAGAAAATAAAAATATACATTTTGGGGCCTTAAACAGTGATACAGGAAAAGGGAAGCAATCCAATTTAACGTGTTCGAGTCGAGTTACAAAAAATATGTTTTAAAATTATTTTAAAGTGTATGGAGATTCTAATTTGATTATTATGACTTTAATATACACATTATATCAGCCGGTTTCAGTTTTACCTTTCCAGAGCATTCTTTTCACTTCCATATTGTGTTTAATTAGGTACGTAGTGTGACCATAAAATCGTTGTCAACAGGGTACTCTAACCTCACGCTTAATTAAATGTAGAAATAAACTGAATTTAGTAAAATTAATCAGTTATATCGATGAAAGACATTCTTTTCTAAACGATGACATTTAGGAAGTATATAGTATACACGCAAACTACATAGTTACAACCACTTTTTCAACGGTCTACATAACTCTGGATTTTAAGCATATCAATAATGCCCGAAGTATACAACCTTCAAAATCGCACCCGAATTTCGATGAAAACTCACAGGAAAAACTATTAAAATATGAAATTTAGTGGTTTATGTCAAAGATAATAACAACAAAGATAAAACTATGAGAGAAAAATGGCAAAATTAAGCTTTATTTATAAGAATGAACAATCTGAAACTTAGGCAGACCAAGAGGCGGTCTGCCTATTGCTGTAGGTCGACATAAGTCTGGTTTTTAAGCTTATTTGGTCCGCTTAAGTCTGGGAATAGGGTTATATATATATATATATATATATATAAATGAATACCTGTTCTAACATACCATTTTATAGATATTTATTTAATATATTAAAATTTTTGTTTATTCAAGTATTTATTTATTGAGTTTTGTATAAACAGTGAATGTATAATTAAGAATATTCTCAATTATTGAGTATAATCCATATATATTAATTACTGCATAAATCTATATGTGTGTGAGTGAGTGAATATGTTGTGAGTGAGTGAGTGACTGTTTTGTATGATGTGAGTGAATGTGTTGTGTGAGTGAGTAAACAACTGTGTTATGGATGTGCGTGAGTGAATGTGATATTTGAGAGTTAGTGAATGTGTTTGTGTGGAGTGAGTGAATGTGATGATTGTGAAAGTGAGTGAATGTGTTTATGTGTGGAGTGAGTGAAAGTTTTGTGTGCTGTATGCGTTTGAGTGAGTAAATGTATGTATGAGTGAATGATGTATTACATGTGTGATTGAGTGAGTTATATGTGTGTGAGTGAATGAGTGAGTGAGTAAGTGTGCGAAAAAATGCAAGAGTGAATCGTCCACATTTACTAAGCTAATAAAAGGGGTGTGGTCTTTTGAACTGTTCCTTCAGTGCTGACATATCTCTTTCTACTTTATACCCACCTTAAATTTAAGCTCCAGTTATCCAAGACCAATAACATTTTACCCAGATCAGTGGCTCGATTTAGTATTTATTAACAAACTATACAAAAGAATTAAGTTTAATCTGACAGTTTCTTTTGAAAATTGTTAGTTAATTGTTAGTTAATTAATTGTTTTTATTTTGAAAATTGGTAGTTAAAAAATATGTATGGTGAAATGTCATTACAAACAAAAGTATTAGAAAGTAATACAATTAAAGAAAATGTCATTGCAAACAAAATTATTAATTGGAAAGAAAAATAGATATGGGTATATGGGAAAAGTCATTACAAATAAAATTATTTTATTGAAAGCTTAGTTCAGGACTCGGATAACATTACATTGTTACATTTGTAACTCTGTCATTGAGAAACGTATGCATTCTGATATATATTAATAGCAATTCATAATGCTGAAATATGTCACACTAATTTACCAGATCTATGTCTTTCTCAGTCATTGCTAAAATATATTGCACTGTCTCACTTTATTTCATTCTTCTCCATCTAGAGCTGAAATATGTAAGTGTTTCACTAAATCTGTATCCTATTTCATCTAGTTCTGAAATATGTCAGTGTTTCACTAAATCTTGCATCCTTTTTCATCTAGTTCTGAAATATGTATTTCACTATATCTGTAACCTTTTTCATCTAGTTCTGAAATACGTGTTTCACTAAATCTGTATCCTTTTTCATCTAGTTCTGAAATATGTGTGTTTCACTCTCTATCCGTTTTCATCTAGTTCTGAAATATGTGTTTCACTAACTGTATCCTTTTTAATCTAGGTCTGAAATGTGTTTCACTAAATATGTATCTTCTTCATTGTCACGAGAAAAGCATGCAGTCAAAAACTAAATTTTTATTTCATGGATCGCGCAAGACGGCCGTAGTATAAGGGAAATAACTCTCTGATGAAAAACGCGATTGTGAGAGCACATAATTATATGCGCTAACGCGTATATATAAATGTTAAACGTTTATTTTGTTCACCAAATTTCATTTAGTTTAGGACTGACATGTGTAGACATAGTATATGTGGATTATATATATATATATTTAAGGAGGATATTATATATTGAATGAATGCAGTTATATTCATAAATGCGTTTGCATGTATGTATACTTGTTTACAAGCAAAAGGAGGAAAGTTAGCCAATGTGCATTAGAATTTGCCTAGGTAGTGAAGTACATGCAATTATGCATCACATGCACCAGTGAGAGAAAATCATAAGGTGCGAATCTTCTACAATTCAAAAGAAAGGATAAAAGGAGGAAACTAAAGGGTTAGAGAGAGAGAGAGAGAGAGAGAGAGAGAGAGAGAGAGAGAGAGAGAGAGAGAGAGAGAGAGAGTTGAAAAACACCATGACAGTGCAAACAACAGAAAGACTGAGAGTCGTGCCCACTGCTTGGCAGAGGTCATGGAGCCTGGCATTTAACACCAGTGACAAAGTTGAATTCTATCCATGGAATATCAAATGTAGTTAGATTAAAACATCAAATGTAGTAGAGTAAGAACATCAAATGTAATTAGATTAAGAACATCAAGATTGAAGTGTTTGTCAGAAGTGATAGGAAGACTGTTAGGATTTTCATGAGAATGGGATTTTTGCATGAAGACAATAGCTTCATAAGAGCAACATGTTGTGGTGAAACTTCATATAACAGAAATTACATTGTGTCCACTAGGAAAGTTGGGAATATTTCTTTCCATCCCGATTCATCCATTGCATGCCAAGTATCATGAATACCGAGGCAATGTGTCCATAAATACATCATGGCAAAGTGAAAAGTTCAATGCTTCAAGACAGCTTATGTGCGCAACATCATTTACATGCAGTTATAGACAGACAAGTCATTCAGTCTCTCTGTCTGAGCTTTGTCCTGAATGTTCTATTCCATGTGTGAAGGAGAGGGCACTTCTCAGACCAGACAAGGTGAGAAGGTGCCACATTCACAGGCAGGAGGACAAATTCATTCGACGAAATTATTGTGACAGCACTTAAATGTCATTGAGGTCCAGCTGTCTACATGGAGACCAGAGAAATCAGCGACAGTTGTCACTGTTGGCATCGGCACAAAACTACCAGACCCAGCCATATACAGGAGGTCTAGAACAATGATTCAAGCAGAAATCAGTGTTGTGAGCTTCTCTACAAATTGCATCATCCTTCTTCAAATCATTGTTATGAGCAATGCTACAACTTGCACCACTCCTTTTTGAACATTCACATTATCAGTGAGTAGAAACATAGGCAAAGCACATTTAAAATGTTGTAGAAGATTTAAGAAAAAGAACATTTATTCTTACCCAGACAGATATCATTGTACATGTAATATGAACTAGAATATGGTGTAAATCCATGTTTTTTGTATGAATTGTTTCATGTTTGTGGTACAATTTACTGCATAGAAATTTTGTATTTACTTTTTTTTTTACTTTTGAATTTCATCATTTTTATCTCCCCCTTCTCTAGAGTGTATGTCATTGGAAATTTGTGTGATTGATTTAACCACTGTTTGGGAGAGAGGCACCCCATTAGGTTATTAAAACTTATTTCGTACTTTCTAAAATCTCGTTATTCACAGTTTGTGAGAGGGGTGAAATAGTTTGTATTTTATATTGTTTCATTGCGATCATCTGTTTGTCCAGTACTCATTACAATCATATTCATACACTCGCGTGCACAGCCAATAAAAAGTTCCTTTGCATGACAGAATAAATTCAGTCCCCACCCAACCATCAATGGCATATCTATCTTGTGTCTTTTGTAAAATCTAAAAGATGACGTATTACTGGCATATGTCATGAGCTGCCCACTCCTCACAAGAGAGAGATACATCGGAGACCCCCCACGTGACATTCATCTAATTTAAAATAATTTATAACAAAGTCCCTATCTGTTACATCTAGTTCTGAAATTATGTGTTACACAAAATCTGTTCCTTTTCACATAGTTCTGAGATAATATTTTACCCCACAAAATCTGTGTCTTTTTATTAAGTACTGAAATATGTTTCTCAAAGTCTATCCTTTTTCATCTAGTATTGAAATATATAAGTTTTTTACTGTCTGTATCTTTCTCATCCACTGCTGAAATATATGATTTCACCAAGTCTGTATCTTTCACATCCACTACTGAAATATATGATTTCACCAAGTCTGTATCTTTCACATCCACTACTGAAATATATGATTTCACCAAGTCTGTATCTTTCACATCCACTACTGAAATATATGATTTCACCAAGTCTGTATCTTTCTCATCCACTACTGAAATTGATAGCTCTCAAGAAGTGCTCCTCTCTCTTATCCAGTACTGAAACAAGTAGCTCCATTTTACTAAGTTCTTTTATTTGTTATCCAGGATCGAAATAAGAATGTCAGTTTAATGGCATTTGTCTTCCTAAATCTAGAGTGATATATGTAAATATTTCATAAAGCATGGAGTATTTCTCGCCTACTATTGAAATTATACGAATGTGTTTTTTTTAATGACCTGCATTTTTCTCAAACTTACCAACTCTTTTGTAACCAAAGCATAAAAAATTCCCCACAAAACTTAGGCATAAAAAACTGCTTTAAATGTCTAGAAGGAAGATTGATTTAGGTTCATGTCATGGAAACTAGGTCAACTTCATGCCATAATTTTGATAACTGCTCTTAGTAGTTGAATTAGAATAATAAAACTCAGAAAACTGCCGTCAATGTAGCATATTCATCGAAATGAATAAGGGTGGAGATTAAAGGATCTCATGTTCAAGGGGAGATAACTCTATTAAACAGGATTTAATATCTCTTTCAATATGTCAGCTCTTTCATTCAGTCGTGCGTTTGATATTAAACTAACACTAATTCTATACGAAGCAAAGAAATTTTCATGCAGTTAATTAAACAGTCCATCAATCCTTTTACACTGTAGCAGTAAGAGTTCTGAAATGAATTCCACTCTACCAATGACATTGATGGCTGGAGAGGAGGAGTGCCAGTGACAATATCAGACAGACTGTACGCTGTATATGTCTACACAAAATGTTTGATTTGTTTTCATGCATTTCACTTGAAAGGGATTATTTTTTTATATTATGTCAGTACACAGAACTTTTGGAAATAAGCTCATAAAATCCGTGGCATTGTCACTCTATCTGAACTAACACTTCCAAATTTAAGTAAAGAAAATTAGTGTTACTGTTACATCTCTTACAATCCCATAATAGTAAAAAGCATAATTATACATAGAAAGTTGTGTGAACTAGTTACGTGGAAGGATTCCGTCAAGACATTTTAAAGTATTAGATATTATTTTGTAATCTTTCAGCTTGATCAACAACGAAAAAACAAGCAAACAACCCTATATTTAACCTGAACCCGACACTGGTCTAAAATCTTGATATAAAACTCGGTATAAAAAATAAACTTTTGACTCTTCTGGGCCAGAAAAATCCCTCTAATAAATATAATCATTTACAGCTTTGACGTAAATGTCATCATCTAACAACAGTTGAATATAAAACTTCGGATTGCTTCCAGATTTTACATATTCCACTTCTATAAACCTGCAATAAAATAGTATAGTAAATTTATTTGACAAATAACATTATCTGTCTTACTCTTAGTAAATAAGTCGCGTTATTTTATTTCCAAGTGTTTTTCATCCAGTCTCAATGAAGAACATAGAATTTCGTTAGCTAGTTCCAACTTCTTTCTTATTTCACAAACAGTCACACCTCTGACTATTCTACAAACTAGTCACTTACTATTTTAAACTAGCCACACTTCTGAATAGTGTACAAACTCAAACTATTTTTGTAAGTTACATAGCCTTCCCTTTCAAGATGATCCATCTACGCCACCAGTATTCTAAAACGTGTTTGACTTACGATTAGAGGTTTTTTCACGTGGCCTTATTGACACCCATTCATTGTTTCTCCAGGTGAAAATCGGCTTATGTTTCCTGGTTATTGACGGACTTGAGTACATGCGTACTTAGTAATCTTGTTTTGCTTTCTGATGGCAATGCTAATGGCTAACTTCTTAATCACAAATCGCACTTTTACTTCCGAAAATCGTTAATCGGTCGCAGATTGAGACTGTTTCCGTCCGTCACTTAAATGAACAATAACTTGGTGTTTGTATGTATTACCTGCCCTTTCAAGTCGGTAACTTGACTTGTCTGTGTAATGTGTGAATTGAACTGATTACGTATGGTTTAACTTATGGGGAAACTCAGAAATAACATTGAAAAATTCGGAGGTACAAAATTTGATTATTTATTCTACAATCTTTCACTCATGCACATTTTATTTGAAAGTTTGGGGCAAAACAAAATACTGCATTAATCCTGAGGTTTATGACACTAAACTAAGTACTACATTAATCCTGAGGTTTATGACACTAAACTAAGTACTACATTAATCCTGAGGTTTATGATACTAAACTAAGTACTACATTAATCCTGACTCCTTAAAAATTACAAAGGAACAATGTAGAGTTCATTGTTTCAGAATATATTGCATGTCATGGAGGTGAGGGTCTTGGCCAACAATCTAATGACTGTCAACATTTATTATCTTTATTGCCCAAGGTACATTTTTATTATTATGTTTGTTTCCTTAGTTTGTTTTATTTCTTTTGGGATGAAATTACTTTTGCTCTTTCGAAAGAACTTTAATCTTTACAATTACTTTTTAATGATGCCATTATATAGAATACATTTTGCCAGAAATATGTTTTGGCTGCAAATTTGTTTAGTTCTTTTGAAGTGTCATTAATTTACATTCCTGAAAGAATTTCATGCTGCCATTTTGCAGGAACCCGAGAAGACCAATCCTCTGGAAAGTTTAAATGGTAAGTACAAATTGAATGAGTCTTTCTATCGACTTCGTTTTTCACACAATTTTCAGAGACACCAGAGATAAATATTGAAGCAATTAACTTTCATTTTATGAGCCATTTGGCAGTGCCTGACTTCATATTATGTACAGTAAAGAACTCCTAATATTATCATTTAATTTTCTGGTTCAGGAGACATATTTAATCTTTTCCTTCCACCATTTCCTAAGGCCAGAGTTGTCTTGATCATTTACTTCATGTTGTATTCAAAGCTTGTTAATGTTGTATCCTTATTCTATTCTTAAACTGGTATTCAAGTGTAAACTTCCACAATACTTAGAACTTTAAAATACGGACTCAATATTTTAAACCACATAAATTCCTCTATATTTAAACAACTTCAGCAATAGTTCTGATAAAAAACGAAATAGTTAAACCAACTTAAATTCAACAGAAAACCTATATTAAAAAATAACCTTATCTTTCTAACACGAGTGGCCAGCCAGAAGGTTCTCTTGGGGATTAGCCTAAGGTTACGCGCTGCCCAGGGTGGTTCTGAGTTAACATCTTGCCCATCTCCCAGCAAAACGTGATATTTATGTAGGCAAGTTTGTTTGTACTGTGTTTAATGGCGTGCTTGAACTGTTATATATGCTTGAACTAATGCTTACATAATGCACGCACGCACACTCACACACACACACACACACACACACACACACACACTCACAAAAACTCTCACAGTGACATCCTTCTTGTAAAAGCTATCATACACTCTGCAATAATTATGTGACAGATGCAAAAGCAGGTGTATTGTCATTACAGTATTAATACACGTCGTGTGATTCAGTTTAAAGTAGTAATAATAATTATTAGACTTTTACGAAGCCGTATTTGTTCTTGGTATTGTTGCCCAGTTCAGTACTTTCAGTTACAAAACTATTCACGTGGATTGTAGCGAAGAATGCATTATGTTACAGCCCAGAGAACCTCAAAATGTACAATCATCACTCCACCCCCGAAAAAGAATTAGATCCCCACACTTTTACTCTCTCTCACCCCCCCCCCTACTCTCTCCATGACATTCTACCTCTCCTTGGCAGAACTGAAGCTTCCCAAGGGCTCTTTCACCAGTCTGAGAAATGAGCGATATTTGAAAGTGGACGTAAAATGCTAGACCAACATTACGTCACAGTTTATAGGTAGATTCTAGCGAATATGAACAGCGTTTGGGTCGACTACTCAATGAAATGTTTCAACACGTTTCTGTGCACGTCACAATCAACTATGGAGACACACAAAATAATATAGGCCAAGTGCAAAACACTGTTATCGCGCGTTAGATTGTGGGGGGGGGGGGAGGGGGAAGTAGCAACAAGGGCAGCTTTATCACTTTTTATTTCTTCTAAATATAGACTGGTAACCTTCCAGAAGAAAAATCATTGTTGCCCGACAACCCAAAAATAAAATCAGCATAATCAAGAGAAAATTGCATATTGGGCAAGTTGTTTATGAATTACGCTGTATATCTCCACTAATTTCTATGACATACTGCTGTAGTTAACTTAGTGAGTAAGCTGAAGGAAGGGCATGCATTAATCTGTGTACATGTATTCTGCTTTAATCTCATGAGTAAATATTTTAGCTAGAATCTTACTTTCTCGAATTAATATCTGTTCCACTACCTCCTCCCCCCCCCCCTTGCATATATTATAAAAAAAATTCAAAAGAAAAAAAAGAGTAGATAGTAGAAAGTACCGTGTGCAACAAGCGCTATTTATAGACATATATTGACTGTACGACAGTGAATCTCTTTACAGATCTGATTCGTTGCCTCGGTGAAAATCAAATCAAATCAACTCTATCAGCCATAGACACATTTTTTTTAAATGTTGTTTGTTTGTTTGTTTTGTTATTTTTTGCACAATATATTGGCATCGCCATTCTTCCTGTACTTGAGGTCGAGACGAACTGTACCAAGGCCGATAACACTAGATAAGACTACTTGTCTGGACTCGCGCACAAATACAGGTCAGATCACTATCCTTGATTTACTAACTGACACTGTTTTTAAAAAAAAATTGAGTTAATTTACTGAATTCTGGACTATTTTACTTGTAAATAAATATTTCAGTTCAAGCGATTACAACAGACAGCAAGAAACAAAACTGAATGATTTGTTATTTTTCACATTCAAATGTTTCTCTAATTTACCAGCTTTTCAAATCAACAACTTCGAGCTAATTAATTTACTAATAATGAACGTCGACTATAGTCGGGTACCGAGAAGTCAGTATTTCTCAACCTTTCCGATGTAAAAATTTTGTGTCTGACGACAATCGTGAATGTCGTTACAGGAAGGCACGAGAGACATAACCATTCAATCAACAACAAGTTTCATGCTGAAGACCAAGAGTTTTGCTTTATTATACCAGTAAATATTCTACAGAGTGTATCACCTCATCTCCGTTTATGCCAACAGTTTACTACATATGTCAGGATTATAATTGTGATTGGATAGATTTGTATATTTATGGAAGGATCTAAAACTCCAGCTATTTCGTAATATTACAGTATTGCTAGCCCACTGATCGTGTCGCGTTTTGGCAAAATATAATCAGTTTGAAGTTGCAATGGTTATGTATTTATAAATTTAAAGTATTCTACACTGCTTGCTTAAAAAAAAATAATAGGTAGCTGAATCTAAATAAAACAGCAATGGCATTGAATTGACTGATACGTTTTTAAGTAGTCCACTGGATTCGTTCGGTTCAGTGTGTATGTGTGCGTGCGTGTGTGTGTGTGTGTGTGTGTGTGTGTGTGTGTGTGTGTGTGTGTGTGTGTGTGTGTGTGTGTGTGTGTGTGTGTGTGTGTGTGTGTGTGTGTGTGTGTGTGTGTGTGTGTGTGTGTGTGTAGAAAAAGAGCAGCGACCCGCTAGCTCTCATCATTGTCAAATGGATCTTCCACAAAGGCGTGAGAGAATTGTAGAAGACGTGACCAATGTGTTGGCTTAAAATGCCTTAATCAAACAGTACGTGTCTGTATTTGTTCGTTTGCTGGTGCACAAGTATTGTACAAGTAAGTGTTTACGGCCCCTACTGTGTGTTTTATTGCTTTGCTCTCGAAAAACTGTCTCGAAATGTCATGCTGAGTTTGTGCATCAACTAGAGGATGACCAGAATAATCTATCTAAGGGTCGGACATTTTGAAAAAGAATAAATGTTGCATACTTTTTTTTTTTACTTTGAATAATGTCCGACTCCTATACCAGTCCAGTCTATACCAAGCGTACGTGTTCGTAATTCCTTTAGTTTCCATTTTATTAACAGTATTAAAATACATCACGTTCTTGAATACAGTACATCACATATGTAAACCCCTTAGACAACTCTCTCCTTGTGCTACACACACACACACACACAAACGAGCGCGCGCCCGCATATACACATACACGCATATATTCCATCAACTGTTTCTCGTTCGTGACAGCTTCCGGTTGCCACTAAAATTCAGTTCATTTGAATGTGACCTTTGTGTGCACAGCCTTTTGACACATTCGTAGTTTTACTTTAATGATTTAATGTAACCATGACTGCAGTTGCAAAGATTCTGTTTTGCAAACAACGCCCACATGAACAGTTTTATTGACGCAAAATATGTTACATTACTGCAAAGAAAACAGAATATTGTCTTTCGTGTTACGATGAATAATTCTGACGTGCACAAAATACTTTCAAGTGCTGATGATGGGCATGGTTTTGTTGATTTTATTTCCAACTATCCCCCTACCCCCCCCCCCCCCATACTAACGGAAAAGCTAAACTACAGTCTGCAAGTTGATAGAACTGATTTGGTTTACATTTTTTTTATTTATAACGCTGCTCGTGTTTAGAGACTCGACGAATAAGAATGTGACAAAATGCGAAGAGTGGATTACAGTCTCAATACACGGGATATGCACGGTCTTTTAACTTAATCTTGACGGGCTGTTTAGCGGCGACCCACTTTGCCGGACAGCAGATAACGTCTGACTCTACCCTGAGTTTATATCAGGGGGACAAAGTTTTTGTGTCTTCTTTTACGCAACGAAAAGTAAGTGTAACCTACTTTTATGTTCGTAAAAATATCCTGTTCTTATTTCAGTCCAGTCCGTCAATCATTCCCTCACCGTTATTTCACAATCTCGTTGGAACCCCATCTTGCTTGATGTGTCGTCTCTGAGTTATTTGAATATGTTGTCTGTGAGCCGTTTGAGGTGTATTCGGTTAGTCGTTTGATGCAGTTTTCTGAGTCGTTTGGTGTGTAGTCTATGAGCTCTTTAGTGTGTAGTCTGTGAGCCGTCTAATATTTAGTCTGTGAGCCGTTTGATGTGTTGTCTGTGAGCCATTTGATTGCAAATTGTGTGTCGTTTTATGTACAATCTGTGCGCCGTCTGATGAGTAATCTGTGAGTCGTTTGATATGCAATCTTTGAGCCATCTGATGTGTAATCAATGAGCCGATTGGTGTGTTGTCTGTGAATCATTGATGTGCAATATGTGAGTAGTTTGGTGTGTTGTTTGTGAGTCCTTTGAAATCTGAGTCGTTTGATATATATAATATATAATCTGTGATCCGTTTGATGTGCTCTCTGTGAGCCATTTTATGTTAATCTGTAAGTCGTTGGATGTGTTGTCTGTCATCCGTTTGATGAGTTGTCTGTGAGTTGTTTGATGTGCTGTCTGTGAGTCTTTTGATGTGTTGTCTGTGAGTCGTTTGATGTGTTGTCTGTAAGCTGTTTGACGGTAAACGCTCTCAATTTCTGTTGTATATATTTACCACTTCGGATCAAAGTTCGTGTCTGTCAGGAACAGGAAAAGTTATTCATGTATGACTTCTTCCTTGGAACGGGAACCGATCACTTAAGTTATGACGCAATATCCGTGCCACACTGTACACAATACATTACTATACGTGTTTGCAAAACGATGGGGGTAACCTGGCCAGCCAGTCGGCACGTTTCAGTTCAGGTTGGACGCGATTAAAGATTTATTAAGTCCAAAACAATTCCACAGGTCAACAACAACACACACAAACATATATACAGTCTACACGTAACTCAGACAATACTCTAGTAGTCAACACACACCACATATATTTTTTTTACTTCTAGACATTTAGGGATCTATCCATAAAGCATGTCAGAGTCTTAGAAACACTTAAACCCCCGGCACCCTTTCTCATACTGTCCCCGATCCCGCTCTGAAATTGCGTGTATACTTTTTGATTCCTCCGCCCTCCAGCCAGATAATAAAACGGTGACGTAACGTTTAAACTACTTTCGAATTGAATTAATGGATGTAAACACGAACAAATGGAGTTGTGACTGCTTGAATATTGTGAACGCATTTATTATCTTTATGCAGACAGTGAGCAATCGCTAATGAAACCGAAACTTTGCGAAGTGTACGGGTGTATCTGGGTCGTTAAAGTTTTTGCTGTTATAATGCGTAATACCACTATAACTAACTTCCCAAGAGACCCATTGATAGTTATGGAGATTAAACCTTCAAAGTGGGTGTGTCCGGATTAAGTTGAAAAAATAATTTTGAAAAATGTATGCTTGAAGGCATTTAGACTCACAATAACATGTCTCTTAGCTAAAGCTGTTTTACATTTTTCTTATCTGCTCTGATGCACAGTGCACAAAATTGAAAATATCGTTCATAGCATGCACACAATTTGTGTTCAGTGAAATGTATTTCACGAGAGAAAACACATGTATCAATTGCACTGTCAAGTGAGGAATTGTCATATAATTCAATATTTATTTTATTTTTACATGCTTGGTTTCCTTTTCTGTACAATTAACCACCCGTACTACCCTTGAGTTTCTTTTCTGTGCAATTAAACACCCGTACCATCCCTGGGTTTCTTTTCTGTACAATTAACCACCCGTATTACCCCTGAGTTTCTTTTCTGTGCAATTAACCACCCGTAGCATCCCTGGGTTTCTTTTCTGTCTAGTCATTTTTTATAATTACTTGCATCGCTTCTCCTCGGTTTTCTTTACTTTCAATTTTTTTCTTACTATCCGCACCATTCTGGGTTTCTTTCTTTTTTTCAGTCTTCATTCACTACCCTCAACACCAACCTCCCGGGTTTCTATTTTTTCTAGTCTTCCTACTCGTAAGAGAAACTCTACTGATCAGAAGTTTTTTTTTATTTTTTTTAGTTAGGAAATGCCTACGCTCCATTGATGGCGACACTGATTTTATGTCTGCATACGACAAACACGACCTGAAGAATGGATGTTCAGGGTCATACATTGTCTCGTATCTAGGACACTGCTTTCGCACTACTCGAGAGCTCTCGATTCTATTCCGAATTGAAATATTACACACACACACACACACACACACACACACACACACACACACACACACACAAACACACACACACACACACACACACACACATACTGCACACAATCCTTCCCAAATGTTTGATTTTTATTTTTTTTTAAAATCCATTTTCTTTCTTTTTTTTTTCTCCCTGAGGAAGCGTTTTGGAATTTCACATCCTGAAGTTGCTGCAATGGTGGTTTAACATGTTTTGCGTTCTGTCCATTGCAGATTGTCGTTGAGTAGTTACGTGGACTTCCGTCTCAGTTGTTGTTGACAATGTCGGAATGGTTGTATGAACTTCAATGGTGATGGCTTGTCAATCTGACAAGATGGCGCATTTTTATTTATTTTTTTTTTTTTGTGTTGCTTCTGTGATTGATCTCAGAGCAGCTTTCGACGTTATCTTTTATTCGTCAGTCTGAATTTATCTTTGGTTTGTCAGTCTGAATTTATCTTTGGTTTGTCAGTCTGAATTTATCTTTGGTTTGTCAGTCTGAATTTATCTTTGGTTTGTCAGTCTGAATTTGTCTTTGGTTTGTCAGTCTGAGTTTGTCTTTGGTTTGTCAGTCTGAGTTTGTCTTTGGTTTGTCAGTCTGAGTGTGTCTTTGGTTTGTCAGTCTGAGTTTGTCTTTGGTTTGTCAGTCTGAGTTTGTCTTTGGTTTGTCAGTCTGAGTGTGTCTTTGGTTTGTCAGTCTGAGTGTGTCTTTGGTTTGTCAGTCTGAGTGTGTCTTTGGTTTGTCAGTCTGAGTTTGTCTTTGGTTTGTCAGTCTGAGTTTGTCTTTGGTTTGTCAGTCTGAGTGTGTCTTTGGTTTGTCAGTCTGAGTGTGTCTTTGGTTTGTCAGTCTGAGTGTGTCTTTGGTTTGTCAGTCTGAGTGTGTCTTTGGTTTGTCAGTCTGAGTTTGTCTTTGGTTTGTCAGTCTGAGTGTGTCTTTGGTTTGTCAGTCTGAGTGTGTCTTTGGTTTGTCAACTTGAGTTCCTCTGACGGCGTATTCCGATGTTCACTTATCTCTAGTTTACACTCATGAAATTTCGGTAGCCATTTTCTCTTTTTTATTCTGGATTTTATTTGAGAGAAAAATTTCCCCAAATATCTCTCCGTCAATCTGACTTGAGTTGACTTCAGTTTTCAGATTTCTCACCGGATGTCAGTGGTCATTTCAGAGTGTTTTCTTAATTTTGATTGGATCGCTTGATTTCAGTGTTCATTTCAGAATGTTTCCTCAATTTTGATTGTGTTACCGTATGTCAGTTCATTTCAGACTGTTTCTTTAATTTTGATTGAGTCACTGGATATTAGTGTTCATTTCAAAGTGTTTTCTTAATTTTGATTGGGTCACTGGATTTCAGTGTTCATTTCAGAGTACTGTTTCAATTTTGTTCGTTATGGATGGTTGCTGGTTGTCACCTGGAAGGTTTACCTTCCATGTACGTTTTAGGGCGAGTAACGACTGGAGAATTGTCGCCTGCATCCTCTTGAATGGGAGAGAGCGGGCATTGTAAAATAAATTATTGATTATCTCTCTTGTAGTTTCTCAACACTGACGCAGTTTCAATTTCACCTTTGCCGAATTTCATCATTTCTATTCGTTGTAATTAAGCATAGAGTAAAATGTCAATATCTGCACTCACCGGAAGTTCAATGTGGTGAGCTGCCTTGATTAGTGCTTGTATGCGTGTGTGTGTGTGTGTGTGTGTGTGTGTGTGTGTGTGTGTGTGTGTGTGTGTGTGTGCGCATGCACACAGATAGATAGATAGATAGATAGATAGATAGATAGATAGATTTGCATAAACCACACACATACACACACGACAAGTAAAAGTAATAGTTTTCAAAACTCGTATTAAAATCTTTATTTTAACAAGTGTGGTCAAACAAAAGTGTATTTTACAAAAGATTTACATAATGTATTTTAAAAGTATATTAATACGCATGCAAAAGTATGCATATACATAGCCCTTATCTGGGTTTCTACCTGGTCAAACAACAGGCAGTATGATTACGTCCTTCATCTCCCTAGCAACCCTCGCTTAGGCAAGGTTATGCGTGCTGGGACCATTACATTCTTAAGTATGTGTACCGGATATATGCCCACGACTTCGCTCACATAATTGTCGCTTTTTTGAGAATATGTTTCATAAAGTGGATAAAATTATTTTAATCTACCTTTTTATCGCCAGGTAAGATCCATGCCAAAATGTGGCTATTTTTAATATCTAAGTCTCATGGAAATCTTAAGTGTTTGTATGCTCATTCTTATTTTGAAGATAGACTGAAACTTAGTGGCAGTAAGTTCTCTGAAATTCACAAGATACTACTAATGCGCTGGAGTGCGTCTTTCGCTGTGTAAGAATTTCTAATTTGTCATGTGCTCTCACCTGGGTTCGTCAGCGTGTCATGTCTTCTGTTTGTTTTTTTTAAAACTAAGACAACTAAAGTAAAATTCCTTACTGGTAGACTGTAGGTTACATTTCGTGCGAGGTTTAGACTGTTAACCCACGTTACAAATAAACGAGCTCATATACGTCCCGCCCGACTCGCATTCACACTAACAACCGTGCATCTCATTAAGCGTTTATTTCACTTCAGGCATGCCAGCTCATCACGTTTATTCCCCCCACCCCACCCCGACCCAGACACATTACATTCTTCTAGTCTCTTACTCTCTACCCTCTCCTTTTATACACTTTATTGCCACAACATTCAGTTCTACTCAAATGAGAACCAAGAATTGTATTCTCAAACAAATAGCATAATTAATTATTTATGAAAGTAACTTTAATAAAAATAATATCCATATTAAAACAATGGATGGATGGGTAAATAGAGAGCAATACGTACAACTAACAGAACGGACCTTGCTTAGAACTTTGACTTTTGACCGCAGAATATTTAATAGGGATGAGTTGCGCAACAGTGCTATTTTTACAATTTGTCTGGCGTTCAGAGACAATAATTCTGCTACCGGTGGACGAACTCAAGACAGAATGAATGAACATTCTTCTAGTCTCTCTCCAAGAAATCAGAATATGACGTAATAGTTTTGAACGCCATATTTCTTTTTTGCAACAATAAACTAAGTAAATATTTATAAACAATAGCGAAACTTGGTGTTAATCTTGGTACCAGAGCGGATATTTAGAAATTAATTTGCACTTAAGAACAAGCAACCATTTCCGACTGGATACTCTAAGAATAACGAGATGAAATCATTTTCATGAAGACAGTTTATTCTAGAAAAAACTACTTTGAAACCAAGTATTGTGAAATGTCCGGTGAATCATGTGTTAGGCATGGGTGATTTTGACTTGTAACTCCCCTCCCAACTGCTGTCCACTAAATCTTATTGCTTACTAACTGTACCACAATGGTACATCAGAGTTCCTGTAAGTCATCATTTTTCATTCGGTAAACTCTAACTCATTGCCTGTAATACTATTGCCTAATGACCGTACCGATCATTTTCATTACTCGACGTATAGTCATTGATTTATCTACCTCTGCTGCTACTACTTCTAGTACAACTACTACTACTACCACTTCTGCTACTGCTACTACTACCACCACTACTACTATCACTACCGCTACTTCTACTTCTGCTACCACCACTAATGCTATTATCACTACCGCTACTACTACAACTACCATTACTACTACTGCTACTACCTCCACTACTGCTACTACTACCACTAAAGCTACTACTACTATCACTACTACTACTACCACTACTTCTACTACTACCACTACAGCTACTACTACTTCTATCACTATTACAACTGCTACTACTAGTTTATCCAGCTGCTCGAAGTATCAGCCATCTTGCAGTATCAACATTTTGTCTATTACTCTATCCATCGCTCGAGCTACTAATTCGCTTACATTGCTCGAGTTACTAGTCTAGCAGGTATAGCATTTTGCTCACTATCCTTTACATTGCTCGAGTTACTAGTCTAGTAGGTATAGCATTTTGCTCACTATCCTTTGCATTGCTCGAGTTACTAGTCTAGTAGGTATAGCATTTTGCTCACTATCTTTTCATTGCTTGAAATAACAGCCAGCTTGCAGTATCAACATTTCACCTATTAGTCTATTATTTGCTTGAACTAGCAACCAGTTTGCTGCATCAAAAAAATCTCCTATGAGTCTATTAATTGCTTGAACTATCAGTAAGATTGCCGTATCAACATTTCGCCTATGAGTCTATTACTTGCTTGAACTATCAGTAAGATTGCCGTATCAACATTTCGCCTATGAGTCTATTACTTGCTTGAACTATCAGTAAGATTGCCGTATCAACATTTCGCCTATGAGTCTATTACTTGCTTGAACTATCAGTAAGATTGCCGTATCAACATTTTGCCTATGAGTCTATTACTTGCTTGAACTATCAGTAAGATTGCCGTATCAACATTTCGCCTGTGAGTCTATTACTTGCTTGAACTATCAGTAAGATTGCCGTATCAACATTTTGCCTATGAGTCTATTACTTGCTTGAACTATCAGTAAGATTGCCGTATCAACATTTTGCCTATAAGTCTATTACTTGCTTGAACTATCAGTAAGAATAGCGTAGTAGTTTCTAATAGAATTTCCATACTAGCCGCACTTGTAGTTTTGTTTTTCCTATTTTTCACTTAAAAGGGAATTTAAAAAATCGTGTTTTAAAAGTTTAAAAATATATGTGCTAAAATATTTCTCTTGAGGTAGTGTTTTATTCAAATATGACAAGAAAAATTATTAAGCATTCCTTGTTAATGGGCAATATCGCGTTTAAAAGTTTTATACCATTAAATATTAATAAATTGGTCGCAACAAACAACAACCTACCCTACCTACCCCAAACAATGCAATAGCCAAGTCGCCTCAACACAATGCACAAGGGCCCTGGTGGTCAGAGGGCTCCTGGCAGCGAGCGGAGTCTATTTTTATATTTTCATAATGTAATCGAAGGGTCCCACCACCAAGCTCTGCATAAGGGGAAAAAAAAACTTGCTACGCCGCTGCGACGGACTGTACAATCACAACACTGCGACTTCAAATGAAGTTGTTGTTGTTGTTTTTTTTCAGGGGACAGAATATTAAACGGACGTTGTTTCAGGGGGACAGAATATTAAATTGACGTTATTTGAGTTCAAAACTGACTCGCTCAGTGTACAGTCCACATGAAAGGTCGTAGGCGGGTGTCGGTTCGCTATTTATGTGTATGGCCTACATGACAGGCCATAGGCTAGTATTGACTCGTTGTTGGGAATAGTGTACGACCAACAGGACAGGCCGTAGGCTAGTGTAGACTCGTTTTGGGAATGAGTGTGCAGCCAACAGGACAGGCCGTAGGCTAGTGTAGACTCGTTTTGGGGATGAGTGTGCAGCCAACAGGACAGGCTGTAGGCTAGTGTAGACTCGGTCATAAGTGTATAAACCTGCAAGACAGACAGTAGGCTAGTGTTAACAGATCTGAACGGTCACACTGACCAGCTCTGGAATGCAGAGCGACGTGAATGATGACAGTGACAACCGAGGATCTCGCGAACTTGGTACGTCAACAACAAAAACAAAAACATCTAGGTACTGCGTGGAACCCTGAACTTGACTCTTTCAGTGATGTTTCTGGTGTGCGTGCGTGAGTGTGTGTGTGTGTGTGTGTGTGTGTGTGTGTGTGTGTTTGTGTGTGTATGAGAGAGAGTGTGTGTGTCTGTGATTATGTGTGCGTGTATGTGAACTTATATTATGAGCTGATTCTTTTATACTATGTATTATGTTTGACGTCAACTGTATACAGCGTTTCTTTCTGTCAGACATGTTCCTCTTCAGCAGTACGCACCATTAAATACTAATTAAATTAAGATACCAGACTAAATAAAGCAAATATTTATCAGCCAATCAGATACTTGCAGAACATTAATGTTGCCCTCTGAATTAGCTAGGTGCAATAACCACCTCAACAACATCAACATCATCAACAACAACAACAACGACGACAATGATGATGCATATAAATTAATTTGTTTCACTTGGAAACGCCATTTGATTATCCTCAGATGGGAGGATGGGGGGGGTGCTGCCTGAGTAGAAAAAAAATTAAAATAAAATTTATTGACCGTATTTGAGCCGGAACTCGAAGTCCTTACAAACAAAAAATCAATATCTATTAGTTCTCGCGGTCATGTGACACGTATGTATTATTTATTACTCTAAGGTGTGTCTGGGAGTTAAAGCTATTAATTATGTGATAAATAGAATTTTAAAAATATTATGGTGATATTTTCCTTGAATCACATCCTATTTATACTAAATATTCGTTAAGTTTTACCCCCCACTCTTTATGTCTTACAATTCCAATGAATATTACTGTATTTATTTTGCATTGTTCGTAGACAGTGTGTAATTTAAGACTGAGTTTGTAGGTGTTGAAGAGAACTGCCTGCTTATGCATTTGTTTTAAAAGAAGAAAGGTGATGTTAATCCAATCCAATCCATGCCCATTTAGTTTGAATCTTAGAGCCAGTAAATCACCCTTTCTCATGTTGAAAGAACATCAGTTGATATATTTTTTTTCATATGACATCCAACTTGTTCTGACTGATCGGAAAAGTGAATTATTGCTCTTTATATTAAAGTAACAAAGTTTATATTTTAGTTTTTAGTATTTTAGTATTTAGTTTTAATATTTCAAATAGTAAAATTTCATGCGATATCTAATAGGCATACATGCATTCCACTCTGAGGGCTTTGGATACACTGGAATTTCCTATCTTGATGAAATTTTGCCTGCCACTTTCGCTTTCACTATGTGGCTTGTTTTTCTGTGAGTTGTTTGTATGTTGACTAAAGAAAAGCCACTGCAGATTTTATGACTTAACTACAATGACCTGATGACTTTATGTATTTCATCTAAAGCTTTCAACTAGTTTAAAGCGTCAGTATACATACCCCACTACCCACAAGTTGTTGATATCACAAAGAAGGATTGGCCTGATCACGTGATTCTATTTGTATTGCGGTGAGAAGGATTGTGTTGAGCTGCAGTCAACGTCAGTGCTGCCTTCTTTTTAAACAGTTTTCTGGAGATCGAAGAAAATTAAACACCAGTTTGTTTAGTGCATGTTTTATGTATGAACCGCAGAATCAAGCATGAGGAATATAACTTTAAGTACGTGATACGTGATAAGGGATTGCAGCCATAAAACAACGTTTGTAAAAATTAAAATAATAATTCCAATTATCTGCTAATTTTGTATCTTCTTAATGACTGAAATGTTTAAGAAAGCATAATAAAGTGCTGAAGAAATAGTTTTAGGGGTAGAGAGTTTAAATGTTTAAGAAAGCATAATAAAGTGCTGAAGAAATAGTTTTAGGGGTAAAGAGTTTAAATGTTTAAGAAAGCATAATAAAGTGTTGAAGAAATAGATTAAGGGGTAGAGAGTTTAAATGTAATAAATGCTTCTTCTATCGGGTAAATCTCAGTTTCTTTCCAACAAACAAAAACAAATCTAAGTTAAACCGCCTCGTCTATAGCATTGCATGTGTACAGATTTGATAAATTTTAAAATTTTGTACTTTAAAAAAAATGTTTGAAATCTTTCTTACTTTACATCTTATAATTTTCCATGCAAACTTAACTTCGCTTTCACAACTCAGCAGCCAACCAGTTCCCACTCGCTATCGTGGATCCATCCATCAATAACCATGGTGATGACGCCACATACTACAATACTGCGTCACCTCACGATGCGCCTGCAGCCCCGGGCCCGGAGCACGTCTATGTGTATAAGCGGCGTTGGTTGATGTTGACACTGTTTGGCCTGTACTCCTTCAGCAACGCCGTACAATGGATCCATCTGAACATCATCTACAACGTGCTGATACGCTACTACAACGACAGCCTCCCCGCCGACCCGTACCAGGTAGGTGAAGAATTGCTGATATGTTTACTGTGAATTACCCCCAACACACACACACACACACACACACACTACCCCCTCACCTCATTTATTACTTTCAAAACAAATTAAAAACTGTCATGGACTCATGAGTGCCATGTGGAGATATAGCATTCGTGAGCCAAACATAGCTAATGATGTTGCATGACACCAAGATTCGTACTGTTGTTGTTGTTGTTGATAATGATGATGATGATGATGGTGATGGTGATGATAAAAAATTTGGGAGTAAATAAGAATAAGTTAATGTCTTAAAATAACAGAAAAAATTAAAATAATAACGCGTTAATTCGTTACAGTTAGGAAAAATGTTAAAATTGCTTAACTTAGTCATGTTGCATGTTACATGTGATGTGAAGTATATTAGTATATTCATATATTCATATCGCCGTAACAAGAAATGATGTATCCACATGAAAATATTTACGTATAAATTTAACTTTTATTTTTCAATTGATTTCTTTTAATTAATAGTTGTACACATTTGCAAAATGTCCTTTCTTCTTGTGATTTATAAGGTGTTTTCTATATTGTTGACTTCTTTGCTTATTTTCATCGCCATCAATTATTTCCATTAGGTCAGTCCCTACTGTATTGGGGGCGGGGCTGATAGGAGAGAGAGAGTGTGTATGTGTGTGTGTGTGTGTGTGTGTGTGTGTGTGTGTGTGTGTGTGTGTGTTTGTGTTTGTGTGTGTGTGTGTTGCTGCTGCTGTTTCGGCGCATTACTTCTGATTGGCAATGGCAATGGCAATCCTTTTCTGTTTGGTTGTCGTTGTTGTAGTTTGACAATGTATCGACTTCTTACCTATGATAATTTAATAAATCTTATACGTTGTCTATCTTGAAGCGTGACACTGCCATCGACTGGTTGTCTATGGTTTACATGCTGGTGTATATACCACTCATCTTCCCTGCCACCTGGCTTCTGGATAAGAAAGGGCTTCGGATCTGCAACGTTGTTGGCTCGTTGTTGAACGCGATGGCAGCGTGGATAAAATGTGCCAGCGTGGGGCAGGTGAGATCACTTTTAAGAATGAAAAATATAACATACGTTAAATTATAAAAAAAAGAAAGGACACTATAATTCGGGCGCGGAAGAGAGTGGGGGTATGGGGGTACATGTAGCGGTAGAGTGAGCATAATGTTACTGCAAACGGTTCTAATCGTGAACAAGATATTTAGGAAATCTTCCCATAAAATGGAAACGAAATAAAACAACAGTAATCATCTAAACACATACAAACGAATAAATATGTGGCGGAATAAATTTGCCTATCCCTATTTCTAAGCTTAATAATAATTATGTTTGTTGCCAGTGTTAACGTGACCCGACCTTGGGAACTGCTTATGAAGGTATTTTATGTAAGTTTCAGAGTCGGAGTAAACAACTCAGGTTAAGAATATGCTAGAATTTGCTGATGCAATCCAAACCAGTTCCAAGTGGATAAATAGTTTTTCTGACTAATAGTCTCACACTTGTTCATAATAATTTCATCCAATGGGGATGGAACGAAAATGATTTTGCTGAAGAAATATTTCGTACATGTTTGCTATTGATCTATGATTAGAATTGGATAATGCTTTACGTAATTAAATCATTATTTCTATGTTCACAAATTTGATTACGTTGTACATTATACTTGTGAATTTTGATCAATGCTATATTTCTTATGCTGCGTGTAGTATCGGGCAAATGAATATTGCTGCAGGATTTGTTTAGAGAGAAAGAGATTTAGAGATGAAATATGCCAGAAATGTAATTTGACTTTTGCAGAAAGGAGCGTGTCTTTTTTTGTTCGTAATCTTGTATACACTTCAGACTACAATGACTACTGTACTCATAGTCTACTGGATCACATTGGCGTGTGTATCCAGCACTGTCGTCAAACTTATCAGCGAACGTGTTGTTGTAAGTTGATTCCTGTGAATTATGTTCGAGAGCCATTGCAGCGAAAATTGAGGTTTGAGTTTGGTCTCAGGAATTCACAAAGGTTTCTTGAACATTCCTTGTGGTGTGTTGAGTGACGCACATGACTATTCTAGAACACTTCACGTTATGTGCTTTGATAATGCGTACGAAGTTCTGGACAATTCTACACGGCGTGCTTTGTGAGCTCATCGAAGATTTTGGAAAAGTTGTGCAATGTGTCTGGAACGGGTATGGTGAACCATCATCAAACAAGAAAACCACGTTATTGTGAACATGCGTTAGTGACAGCGGCCATCATTTGAAAAAGTCGTGTACATTGACTATAATTATCTCTCAAACTCCACTCTCATTTCTATGATGAAAACTATATCTATGAACACACACACACACACACACACACACACACACACACACACACACACACACACACACACACACACATATATATATATATATATATATATATATATATGTCTATGCTAGAATAAACTGTCTAATCAGACTGTTGTGAAGTGGTGTAAATATCAATGGTCTTTATTATATTCATATATTGTATATGTGATTGTTGATTAAAATAATTTATTAACTTTCTAGTACAGATGTTAAAACTTATATTGGAATAATAGTGGGTGGATGTGTGCTCGTTAAATATAGATTTTTATTACTCATATAGTAAGAAGTTTCCACCTGCAGAAACATTGTGCGACAGTAAAACGTTTATCTTATTATTGTGTAAAGAGTATCGTTTTACGACACCCTTATAATCCGCCAAGTGAGAAATATGTTGGTGTTGATGGAGAATTATTAATAACTATAAATTAAAATTTTTGATCACCTGTACTTAGTTATGTGTTATTCATTAAAAAATAATAATCATAACGGGTGAAGGGTGCTTAGAGAGTTGTCATATAATACATATAAATAGGGTGACCCGTCAAATGCGCGATAGGGTTAGGGTTAGGTGAGGGTTAGGTTAGGGTTAGGTTAAGGGTTATGTTAGGTTAGGGTTAGGATTAGGATTAGGGGTTAGGGTTAGAGTTAGGGTTAGGGTTAGAGTTAGGGTTAGAGTTAGGGTTAGGGTTAGAGTTAGGGTTAGGGTTAGGGTTAGAGTTAGGGTTAGGGTTAGAGTTAGGGTTAGGGTTAGAGTTAGGGACAGAACGCGTTGTCGCGCTTTTGTCCATCGCGTTTTTGTCGGTGAACCATAAATAGCGGTACACGAACGATTCTTGTCTAACCGTGCTATTACAGTACTGTATTAATATAGGTATTAATATATTTTATAACACATGGACACTAAGTACTGTATTAATATAGGTATTAATGTATTTTATAACACATGGACACTAAGTACTGTATTAATATAGGTATTAATGTATTTTATAACACATGGAAACTAAATATCTGCATGTTTAAAAATATTAAACCTCGACTCATTTGTTCTTGTAGTACCATTTTTGCTTAATTCTGGAAAGTGTTTCTACACATTATGCATTTGTTCTTGTACTGCCATCACTGCAAAAATCAGTGTTTCTTGAGATTTATGAATATGTTGATTAATTTATTAATGTGGTTAATTTGGAAGAAAGTAGATGACACTTGTTTATTTATTTATGTTGAATTTTTTGTAGTTATCATGTCGGTGCCATAGTACATTATTTCAAGATTTGTATTTTGGTGCCACCCTCCCCAGATTTATGGAGAACAACAAAGGCTTTTCTTTCACTCATCATTTGTGCGTTGCAGGAATTGTTTCCTGTGCTTATGTTTGCCCAGACTATAGCCGCCATTTCTCAACTCTGGGTGCTTGGTATCCCGGCTCGGTTAGCTGCGGTTTGGTTTGGACCTACAGAAGTGTCCACCGCCACATCACTAGGCGTCTTTGGCAACCAGGTAGTAGTAGTACTTATTTTTTTTAAAGAAATGGATTAAACTGGATGTGCATATATACACAAACGACAAAAGAAGGAACCAGTAGACGAACCAACAAATTATCTTATAAATTAATAAACAATTCAGCAAACCAAAGTACATACAGACAAACAAATAAACAGCGATTGAATAAGCAATCCATAAAATGAACAAATGCATTTTCATGAGCAATGAGTTTTAATAAAAAATATTAATCATTATAATCGTATATTAATTTTAAGAAAGAATTTAAATTTGAGTACATTCTATCTTAGTAAATGTCCAAGTGTGAGACTTGTATCAGTCAAGTGTGAGAGTTGTGTCGGTCAAGTTTGAGTTAAATATGTCAAGTGTGAGACTTGTATCGGTCAAGTGTGAGAGTTGTATCAGTCAAGTGTAAGAGTTGTATCAGTCAAATGTGAGAGTTGTATGAATCATGTGTCAGAGTTGTATCAGTCAAGTGTGAAAGTTGTATCGGTCAAGTGTGAGAGTTGAATCAGTCAAGTGTGAGAGTTGTATCGGTCAAGTGTGAGAGTTGTATCGGTCAAGTGTGAAAGTTGTATGAGTCATGTTTGAGAGTTGTATGAGTCATGTTTGAGAGTTGTATCAGTCAAGGACGAGTTGTATGTGTTGTAAATAGAGCGCCAATTAAATGTTGCATCATGATTCAGTCAAGAGGAAATGGATTAGCCAGGTGACACTGAGTGTCAGTAAGTTACCGCTGACAGTGATGAGCGACCCCTAGGGTAGGATTATGTGTTAGTAACGGGTGGCTACACTGAACATATACAGAGGACAGGTAACAATTAGAAGACTAGTTGGGATCTACAAGTTTGCCAGTGACCAAACTCTGAATACTAGCGTTGATCAATCACAGTGATTTAGCTTGAAAACTAGAATTCAGTATTTTGAACAGGTATCTTGTAGAGTCTTTCCTCCCTGACCTTTCTGACTAGAATCATTCAGCTAGAATCTCCATTTGGAATGTGTGGGAAATTGCCAGTGTATTTGTAAGGACAAATAATACTCAGAATTATTAACAAACTTATAAATCTGGCGTTGTTTTATTTCATTTATGTTATGGTTTATTTAGAAGATAACATTTGTAGAATAATATTGATAACCCTTATATAACCAGAGAAATAACGTTTAGAATTATGGAAGGATATGTGTATTAAAATATATTTACTGACTCCGTGATGTTTAAATGTTTAAAATTTACTGTACTCAGTAATTGTAATAAGTTGGGGTGGGGGGTGGTATTTTGCATTTTTGATACTCACGTCTGTAGCTCAATTGGTAAAATTGAAAATAGATTTAATTTTGTAATAAAAACATGTCGGTTGATGCGGTAACGTTTAGGAGAGACTAAAGGACAGTTAGTGTAATTGATTTTATCAATGGAGGAATTAATAATGTAGCAGTGAGTCATGGGGTAAGAGCGTTCTTTTTCTCTTCTTCCTGTTTCATTGCTCTGCTCCTTATGTCCTCCCGAGTCACCGATTAATGAAACCACTGAAGTGGAACCACCAAGAACTACGAGTGCTGCTGATCAGTGAACTAAGAACACAGCTGTGTACAGTCATGTATTCTTAGTTGACTGTCTTATCTTTTCCTTCTTACTGATGTAAATTATCCTACTAATTTGGGGTGTTCATTATATATTATTGGTAGAACAAAATAACAGTTGAACTTAACTGTTACCATTTGAAAGAAGATATGAATAGCTGAATGATAATTTGATTAAGGGGATGGCTTTATCTATGCTGGAGCTGAGAGCAGCTGTATTCTGATTATTCACCTATAAAATGATGGACCGTGTTAATGAACATGTATAAGTCAATTGACCAAGAACTGTGAAAATTGTGATTTTGGATTATGATTAGATTTGAGTGCTCAACATTGTATAGAACTTGTAGATTTTTTTTCATTCTTTTTATAAGTTTATCGTTACTCTCTTTTGTTTATTTTTTTAATACAATTAATTTAATTTTCTACTATAGTGTACAATGTTAAGAATAATTATTATAATTCATTTACTTTATCTGTTATTAATTTCTCTTACAATTCGCACTACCTGACATGTAATTTGGAAGAAATCTCAGGCATGAAAATGGAAAGTGGCGTCGGAAAATTCCGACGTGAGATCGAATGTGTAATGTCTCGCATTGCCAAGAGAGATATTATGTCAGGTCAGCACTTACTCGGGAACACAAGTATCTGGGATAAATAACTGGGTGGGGAAACTGTTGATAAGCCACAACTCTTCGGACTTCGCATTTCCGTAACCATTTAGATCCGTCCACACAAGGCGAAGTTAATATGTCACTCATTTAAAGGAGTCATCTTCACATTTAATAAACCTGTTACTCATTTAAAGGAGTCATCTTCACATTTAATAAACCTGTCACTCATTTAAAGGAGTCATCTTCACATTTAATAAACCTGTCACTCATTTAAAGGAGCCGTCTTCACATTTAATAAGCCTGTCAGAGGTGCAAATTAAACTGTTGCAAAAAAACAACAAGTAAATGAATGAAAAAGGAAACCTGCTCATCGAGTAATAAACAATCAAACAAACAAACAAATAAATAAATGACAAAAAAATTACAAACTAACGAATGACCATTTGACAGATCTAACAAGCAAACAATAAATGAACATATAAAGAATGAAAGAACAAACAATAAATGAACATGAAAAGAATGAAAGAGCAAACAATAAATGAACATGAAAAGAATGAAGGAACAAACAATAAATGAACATGAAAAGAATGAAGGAACAAACAAAGCGAGCAAAATGGAAATAATCAATTAAATAAAACTTGTAGTTTCCTACGGGGGGGAGGGGGGTTGGAATTAAAGACAAAACAACAAACACACAAAAGCCAATGACAATCTTGTCTTCTCTACTCCTCATTTATTTAACTTTTGTCCATGGCACATTGACCATTGACTTCTTTCTCCCCAGGTTGGCATAGCTATAGGATTTCTTGCACCGCCAGCACTGGTGCCTAACTCTGAGTCTCTAGACACAATCGGAACAAACTTGAGAAATATGTTTTTTGGTACAGCAGCTATCACAACGGCTATCTTTCTTCTCAACCTTATCCGTAAGTACATTTTAAAATATTCATTTAGAGATAAATAGTTACATAGATAGATGGATGGATGGATGGATGGATAGGTGGAGATAGATAGATAGATAGATAGATGGATGGATAAGTGGGAAAGATAGATAGGTAGATAGATAGATAGATGGATGGATGGATGGATAGAGATAGATAGATAGATAGATAGATAGATAGATAGATAGATAGATAGATAGATAGATAGATAGATAGATAGATAGATAGATAGATAGATAGATAGATAGATAGATAGATAGATAGATAGATAGATAGATAGATGACCGATTACATTACAGAATAAATCTAGATATTGCAGTACTTAATTCTTTTATGTTTTAGTGATTTAGTCCCTACCAAATTTTTTTTATTCCAGTACTGCATGCAATTTCGATTCCTTTAACCGAAAGCTACTAGGTATATCTCTGTCCATTCGATTTATTTACACAAACAAAATAGTAATTCCTTTGCAGAAACGAAATAGTAATTCCTTTACAGAAACGAAATAGTAATTCCTTTAGAGAAACGAAATATTAATTCCTTTACACAAACAAAATAGTAATTCCTTTGCAGAAACGAAATAGTAATTCCTTTACAGAAACGAAATAGTAATTCCTTTAGAGAAACGAAATATTAATTCCTTTACACAAACAAAATAGTAATTCCTTTGCAGAAACGAAATAGTAATTCCTTTGCAGAAACGAAATAGTAATTCCTTCCATGCGCTCCCCTCCCTCAACACCGAACCCTATATGACGATGTCTGACCATTAATTACAACATTTAAATATAACATTGTAAGCATAATTTTAACATCAGTTGGCCAACACTTTGTTTATTTGTTTGTTTGTTTGTTTGTTTTCTCTGGGGGTGGGAGGCAAGTGTTGAATAAAGGTAAAGTCCCCCGATTGATATTTTATCATGCAGTATTCCAGAATCAGCCGCCGAATCCGCCTAGTCACGCTCAACAGCGTCAGCTGGAACTGGAAGTCAATGCGAACTACGGGAAGTCTTTGGTAAATCTTTTCAAGAACAAAGGATTTCTGGTACTGATGATTTCTTATGGTAAGAATTACTTGTTTTAAATATTACTGTCAGACACGCGTGCTGCAAAGACACGTCAACACAGAATGAATGAAATGGTGTGATAGAAGAGGACACTTGTGGTGGTGGTGGTGGTGATGGAGAATAATTAGACACCTCCATTCAATTAGAGAGAATGAATGAAAGGGTGTGATAGAAGACTACACCTGGGGGTGTGGGGCTGTGATGGTGGTGGTGAATAATTAGACAGTTCCATTCAGTTAGAGATATTGAATTAGAAGGTGCTAGAAGACGACACTGTAGTGGTGGTGCTGGTGGTTGTGGTGGTGTTAGATAATTAGCCAGGTTCATTCAGACACAGCAAGAGAGAATGAATTAGAAGATTCTAGATGACGATACTGTGGTGGTGGTGGTGGTGTGATAAATAATTAGCCGGGTTCATTCAGACACAGCAAGAGAAAATGAATGAGATAGAAGACGACTCTGGTGTGGGATGGTGAGTAATTAGACATTACTAGCTATATATACAGCAAGCGATAATTAATAAGTGGATAAGATTATGGAAGGTCCGGATAATGAATAATTAGAGAAAAAAGACTGAGAGAACAAGAAAGAATGAGTGACGGGGTGGGGAGTAGATAGACGTCAAAGTAGGGTGGAAAATACGTAACCAATGTATCTCAGTAAGGAAGAAAGGAATGAGTGAAAGTTGCAATTGCAGACAGTTAGATTAGCCAGTGAACGGTAAGACTGGATTAAAGAAGTCTAGGACAGGAAACTGACTTTGTAATTTGTAATAAAAGTGAAATTGAAATGGGAAAAACTGATTGTCAGATAGATAGATAGATAGACATATAGATAGATAGATAGATTTTATTTTATAGATAGATGGATAGATAGATAGATTTTATTTTATAGATAGATGGATAGATAGATAGGGCAGAAAAATGAGTGGACAGAGCGAAATAACATAAGGCTGAACAGGTAAACAGTAAACAATCTAATTAAATACAAATATGGAAAGCCGATAGAGAAACGGAAAAGTAGAGAATGTATGCTTTATATGCAGTGAAATTCACACAGATAGACAACATAAATTTTGATTAAAAAAAAGATAATATAGCAGAGCAGAAGAGAAGAGAAAAAATATATTCTGTTATTAATAATTTCATATTTTTGTTGTATATTTATTGTGAAGTAAATAAATTTTAATTCTTACTTTAAAAATAATTGATATTTTATACTTAATTTCTCATTTCGACCATTTGCTTGCTTTTGCAGGTATGAACACGGGATCGTTTTATGCCGTCTCCACTTTGCTCAACCCCATTGTGCTGGACTATTTCCAAGTGAGATAATCTTTAAGAGTTAGAGTTCTGTATCTCAACCCCATTATGCTGGACTATTTCCAAGTGAGATAATCTTTAAGAGTTAGAGTTCTGTATCTCAACCACATTGTGCTGGACTATTTCAAGTGAGATAACCTCTCATTACTTTTCTCCTATATCTCAACCCCATTGTGCTGGACTATTTCAAAGTGAGATAATCTCTCATTACTTTTGTTCTGTATATCAACCCCATTGACTATTTCCAAGTGAAATAACCTCTCATTACTTGTTCTGTATCTCAACCCCATTTTGCTGGCCTATTTCCAAGTGAGATAATTCTCTCATTGCTTTGATTCCGTATCTCAACTCTTTTTCTCTTGCCTATTTCCATCTGAGATATATCTTTTTAGACAACGCCACAAAAATACTTTAACAACATTATTAAGAAAAACATAACACTCAGAAAACAAAAATGATATAATCTTGAAAGATAATACTCAAAGTGTTAAAATGATTTCAAACATAGATAATGCTCAGCAATCTATCGTGATGTGAAATCGATTTACGCCAGTCTTTTCTCTCACACACAGTATCTATGTTCTGTCGCTCTTTATTTCTCACCTTCACCCTCCAGCCCTTCACCACTTTGGTGTAAACATTGCCAGGTGCAAGAATATTACAGCACAATTGAAACTTTTTTGTTTCTTTAAAAAATAAGTTTTAGTTCGATTAAAACAGCGTCTGCTAATGTGAAAAGTAACGAGAGCATTAGATTCATATTAACATTGAATAAAGCATGGACACAGAGATTAATACAGGGGAGACTGGGACAGGAAGAGTAAAAACGAGCTCATTTGTAAACCAATACAGATGTTGTAATGAGCGTTTCGCATCAGCTAAGCTTTTCTAATCGCTTTACTATCTGAGATCAACCTCGAAAATAGAGTGTGTGTCCATTGGGAAAACTCAGATGATTGAAAATATCCCGTCTGTGATATCATGAATTTCAGTAGTGGATGTTGAGCACAAACCATTCAATCAATCACTCTAACAAACAAAAAGAAGTAAATATCCAATCAAATGAACAATCAATTATTTAATCAGTCAAACAGACTGTCAATCAGTCACACAGACAGAGAGTCAGTTTATCAATCAATTAATCAGTCAGTATGTCAGACAGATAATTAATTAGTCAATCAGACAAGATAATCAATCAATCAATCAATCAATCAATCAATCAACCAACCAACCAACCAACTAACCAATCAATCAATCAATCAATCAATCAATCAATCTATCTATCTATCTATCTATCTATCTATCTATCTATCTATCTATCTATCTATGAGGTCACTGCCCAGACCTCATGGCCGTCCACACATTTCTTCTATCCGAGAATAGATTCAATTAGTCGTTATATAAAAGACGACAATGATTTCAAATAATAAAATTGCATTTCTTTTTATTACACAGAACGAGGAAGAAAATGCGGGTCGCATTGGTTTGACGCTAGTACTAGCCGGAATAGTTGGTGCGGTTGTTGCTGGCATTATACTAGACAGGACGAAAACATTTAAGTGAGTGTTGTAATTGTTGCTGACATTGTATTGGACGGATGAAACATTTAAGTGAGTGTTGAAATTGTTGCTGGCATTATGTTAGACAGACAAAAACATTTATTTGAGAGTTGTAGTTGTTATTTCTATTATATTAATGTTTAATATTGATCTTTTTGTGTCATTATAGTTTTCTTTTTTTTTTTTTTTGTCAATTATTAAAATAAATCTTTTTTTATTTAAAAAAAATAATTATGATTTCTTATTTATCCTAACCCACACACACACACACACACACACACACACACACACTTTTATTCTTTAAAAAAAAAATATTTTCAGATTTAGTATTTCATTATCACATTTAAATGCTTGGGACATTTGGATAAAAATAAGATATTTCTATTATTTCTTTTAAATTTGGTCTTGTCTCGTCTTAATTGTAATACTGTTGTACACTAGTTAAGCAGAAACAGCTCTAAAGAATACAAACCGTAGTGTTCTGGATTAATTTGGACATCCATGTCATTATTCAGTCCCACGAGTTGCAGATTTAGCCTTCCTCAATAAATAAATTTGTTTCTGTTTATCTTTTTCGCTCGAACGTTTAATTTTCAGAATATGATAACTCAGATACATTTTACACACAGCATAGAGACTTGAAGCGACCTGTTTCAATTGCAAAATCTAGAATTCTAGATCAAGCAAATGTAGATAAGGGAGAGCATTCTGATAAAAGAATTATTTACCACATTTCAGCTTACGTCCCTTTAACATGATTTTTTTAACAAGGTATCGCCATTTCAGGCTGCGACATTAAGTAGAAAGAAAAAAATCACTCAGTCAAGATTCGGCGGAGTCTTGTTTCGACAAAAAGTCATTCAGTTCAAAAGAGCAGCAAAGGAAAAAAAAATCCCTTTAAATTATATCAACGTGAAGGAATTACACTTTTGGAAATGACTTTCCATTGGATGATACAGTAGTAAACTGAATGCGGATACATAGTCATCTCATGAAACTGCCCCGTAATGATGTGGGGTCATATGTGCCATGGGTTGATGATGCCTATATGACTAATATGTTACCTCACATTGTGGTTACGCCTAATATGTTACCGCACACTTGGGTACGCCTAATGTTACCTCAAACTATGGTTACACCTAATATGTTACCTAACACCGTGGTTACACCTAATATGTTGCCGCACACTTGGTTACGCCTAATGTTACCTCACCTTGTGGTTACACATAATATGTTACCTCACACTGTTAAGCCTACTCTGACTGAGCCGCTATACGGCTTCGCTGCAAGTGGCTTTTAATCTTTTAGCTGCTACTTCCAATACAACTTGTGGTGACTTCACTCATTTAAATGCAGCACCAGTAAAGTGCTAATTACAAAATCATTGCAAACAGTACAGCTGATCCAAACCAGTTTATTCATTAGTGGACACAAATAAATTCTTTCCTTTCCTCCAGATTCCTTGCATTTTGTGATTTTTTATTATTTGTTTAACCATTGCTGCACAATGACATGGTTTTAGCTTATACAGTAATTATTTGTTTAACCATTTCCTTACTGCACAATGACATGGTTTTAGCTTATACAGTAATTATTTGTTTAACCATTTCCTTACTGCGCAATGACATGGTTTTAGCTAATACAGTAATTATTTCAGTGTTCCACATACAAAGGGTTAAGATTAAATTTGGACTGAGTTTGACATCGACACACTACTAGAACGCTGTTGCTAAAAATAGTTCTTATTAATTCTCGTTCAGGGCAACATCGATAGTAATTTATTTATTGACAACAGTGAGCATGGCCATTTTCACATCCACCCTCAGCCTTAACCACTTGTGGATTGTGTTCGTGACAGGTGGATTGTTAGGGTAAGTTGTTTAACCTTTTTAGGTTTGATTTTGTTTTGGACTTAAAACGAAATAATTTGAGTGGGTAAGTTATTCAATTATTTGCGGAGTGTATTTGTATCGGTCGTATAACTTAAGTAAGTTATTCAGTCAAGAGTGATTGTTTTAAAAAAAAGAATAAATAAGAATACATTTAAAGAATAAATAAGAATAAAGAAAAATAATAAATAGGATAAATATATTAGGATTAGGTAATACGAATGAATCAGATTTCTTGTAAGAGGCATTTAGCTAAGGCACGCTATTCAGTCATTTGTTGGTTTTTCATAATAGAGTGAATGCTAAGTAATTTCATTATACTTAATGAAATTGTTTATTAATATATAGTTTACAAGTGTAATTATGCATCTTTTTGTCATCCGTTTTTGAAATAGTCGGTTGACTTGGGTAAGTTATTCCAGCCAATTGTGTATTAACTTGAAATGTACTATTTATTAGGATAGCTTATCTATTAATTTGTGAAATATATTTTCAAATGACACATTACTCAATATGTTCAGCAGCAGTTTATATACTCTAGGGTTTTTATTTTCTTTGTATTATTTATTCGTTTTGGTGTCTTTTTATTTAAATTTTTATTTTACATCAGAGCAGAAGGTAATCTCAATTTCTTCACTATACTTTATAAAATTCAGTTCTGCTACGCCTGGTTTATATTTTTAAAACATCGCTCCAAAATCATTACAATCAAACATTCATTCACAAAAAAAATTTCATTACAAGTAAAATTTACGAATAAAAACATACATAGCTAGTTCGGTTAAATTCAGAGATAACATATTTTTGACGGATCTAATTGGGAGGTGCCCGATTACATTTTCCAGGTAAGCAAGTGTACGTCGTCCAATTACAAATACAAAGCCAAGATTTATGAAAACGAGACCAGATAAAAAAAAACGTTTACTTCATGTAGAAAATTCTGTCATCTAATCACTTGATGTGGTATGAAGTCCGGTCTTGAAAGACTGACCTTAGCTTAATGGTGAGTTAACTGATTTAGAGAAAATTGACTTAGAAATATTTCATGCAGTTTTGCTATTGGTGTGTTATACTTGTGTTTTATGTGGAGATGTATTATGTGAGTAGACTATTATTTCTACAAATACTTGAACCATGATGCTTAGTATGTACGTAGTATGTTCTAGGGAAACTACTCACAAAACCATAATGCTTTCTTTATTATGCTGTGTCTGTGTGTGTGTTCGTGCGTGCGTGTGTATTGGATTAATAAATACTGCTGCAGGAAACTGTAAGTTGACACGAATGTAAGAGAGAATGGAGTTACAGATGTATAAAATGGAAACTTAGCATTTCTTCCCTGATTATATTTTAGAGGGAATAAGCAGCCTTTCTTGTGTTATTTGAATCTCCTGGTTTACTGATTGTAAACTGCTATGACCGACCGTGTAGAGACGAGAACCAGTGTGTAAGTGTGGAGAATACGCTACACCCCTTTGATGTGTGATGGCAAAGTATGTCAACTACATCGAGCAATTTCTGGTACAGGGAAGTTACTAGAAATCACTGCAATTGTTGATGTGCTTGAAGGAACTGACATGGTGAAATAGTGTATAGGTTGGCTTGAGAGAATAACAGCGTGTCTGTGTTTTCAGTGTGTATACGTGCAGTTGACTGCAGACAATATTCTTGTGAATTTTTGCAAAAGCACTTGAAAGACTATTGAGACAGTGCTTAATTCAGGCTACATAAAGACTCTTGTCGCTTATCTCTAATAACTCAATTTCTGTTCTCTGATAAGAACTATCATGTGATTATGTATTGACATTATTGTTGAATTGTATTTAGGATTGATTATGATTATTTAGGATTAATTAGGATTATTTAGGATTATTTTATTAAGACTATATAAATTTAGAAATTATTCGAATGTGGCTTTTTGGAAATATTTATATCAAGTAATCTTTTTCAGTGTAAATGTCATATGTATATTTAAGTGTTGATTTAATAAATTTATTGTTAAATTTATTGACCTTACACACATTGATAATCTTATGTTGGAGAAGAAAGTGGATGGATGGGGGCTCACTAAATATAGATTAAAGATGGATTAGTCTTCTCCTTTAGTAAGAAGTTTTTCACCTAAGGAAATATTGTGTGACGGTAAATGTTTGCCTATTGTTGTGAAAGAGAGAAAACGTTTACAGCGCTTCAATATCCTCCATATGAGAGAGACGAGTGGTGTCTTCTGGAGAATTATTAATAATATAAATTAAGATTCTCATCTAACTAGTTACGGATGATTAATTAATTAATAATATAATAATCATTAACTAGTTTGCGATGGCGTCACAGTATTCATGTGGTTTTATTATTAGTCATGAATATTTACTTTAAATGGAAGAAGGAAAATATTTTCAAAGATAAAGAAAAAAACTAGAGTGTAAATTCATTTTCAAGTAGGAAAATAAAGCTTCGTTCCGTTTCGTTTATATATTTATTTATTGAAATCTGCAGGTTTTAAAGGAGGAGGTAACTTTCAGAATTATAATGAAGTAAAATTAAAACATTATAAAGTACTGTCAGCCATCACAGGGCTGTGCCATTTCTAATACGTCCTCCAAGGGGACAGAATACATCAAAGAAATTTGTTTTTAGAAGAGAAAAATAATACTTAACAGCAAATAATTATCAAGGAATATCGAACAAATGAAAAATATCGACCGTTTCTTGTTGTTGCTTTGGTGTTAGTGTGTTTGTTTTTACTTGAGCAAGATTTGTGTTCGTTTTCATTTTGCTGTTGTTTGAAATGGGATAAGTTTTGAAGATGTTGGTGGTTGTGGTCAGTTTTCGAAAGACAGAGGACTTGATTCATGCATCCAAGAAATGTTGAATGTCCAACTGTTTAATTTTAAAAATGCAATATATTTGTTTGTTTTATTTTTCAACTGTAATTTTCCATTTCCTATGCCATTATATATTAATTTGATATTTTGCGAAATTTTAGAAACCTAAGCGTTTCTTCGGGAATAAATTATTAATACTTTTCTCTGTTTTAATCAATTTTATATTATAGACTCACCATGACTGGTTATCTCCCCGTCGGTTTCGAATTTGCTGCGGAGCTGACTTTTCCAGAGTCCGAAGGCACTTCCTCTGGGCTCCTGAACGCGTCGGCACAAATTTTCGGCATCATCCTGACTCTGGGCATGCGTGCCATGATGAACCGTTTTAACACGTTGTCAGCAAACATCACAGTCACTGCCATTCTTTTACTTGGGACAATCATGACATGTGAGTTACACTCAAACAAACAATAATACATTAATACTGTCGGCTCTTTTAAACAATGTTCGTGACATGTGAGTTACACTCAAACAAACAATAATACATTAATACTGTCGGCTCTTTTAAACAACTTTCGTGACATGTGAGTTACACTCAAACAGACAATAATAAATTAATATTGTCGTCTCTTTTAAACAACGTTCGTGACATGTGAGTTACACTCAGACAATAATAAATTAATATTGTCGTCTCTTTTAAACAACGTTCGTGACATGTGAAGTACACTCAAACAAACAGAAATAAATTAATATTGACGGTACCATTAAATAGTACACACGTACTTTCAGAGGAAAAATAAGTCATCGCCATCGCACAAGACTTGTTTAATGCTGAAGTTGTCCTCGAGCATTGTTTCCGAACCTTTCTGTGGCCAAGAGCACACTCAAATTTTCAGAACAGTATGGCAGGCGCCAATAATTTTTCAAAGCTCATTTTATATTGGACATGAAATAATATGCAAAACATCCCATATTTAATAATACACTATATAAGAATCTATAACATTAAAGATGTAGTGTTCAGGTAATAGGTTTTCATTAAATTATTCAGCAATCACTCTTTCATTATTCCTGAGTGAAGTTGCTCATTTTTTTAAAAATCTACTTGGAAGGTAAATAAAGTAATTTTTATAAAATAAATATTATAAATAGTTCTCATATTATTTATTTTTTTAAAACTATAATATTTGTTGAACTACTTAAAATATATTTATTATTCTGACTTTAATAAAAATATTTATGGTAAATTAAAATACTCTTAATTGTTACTTGTATCTGGATTTCAGTAAAGAAATATAACACGTTAAACACAAATTTTAATCTTAATCGCACGCATCAGCACTCACTGGAGAACGGGCAGTATAAAATCACGTGCTTGTTTTAATGAGTCAGTCCTATTTTTGGCACTGCATCTCATCTCATTTGAAGAATAAAAAGAGTTTCCTTTTCGTAAACATTGTAATGCATTATTAAATTATTTCGCGAAGAAAATTATTATCATCATCGTTGTCATCACCAATACCATAACCATCATAATAGTAACAACACACACTTAACATCTTTTCCCAATGCACTTTTGACAATTCTGCCAAATATCGTGTAGGTTGTAAAGTAAGAAACTGTCAGTATTAATATGCATATGAATTTATTAATGAACAATGATGAAGTGGGACTTATCCAACCTCGAATTTGACTGAAAATGTTATGCATGCATTATTTACTTGTTATCTGTCACATGAATTAAAATATTATTGTGGTGGAGTAAACTTGCCTATCTCTATTTCTAGATTTAATTGAAATATATTTTGTTAAATTGTTAAATTAACCCGACCTTGGGCACTCCTTATGACAGTATTTTTTAAGTGTCAGAGTTGGAGAAAACAACTAGAGGTGAGGATATGCTAGAAATTGCTAATGCAATCCCAACCAGTTCCAACTGGATAAGTAGTTTTTATTTTCCAATAGTTAAGATTTATGGGAAACCAGCCCAGCCCTTAGGATGAGATTAGACGTTTACCTTCTCTTGTCTAGTCACTTTGAATTTGGATTGGCAAGAAGTCCGGTCATGAAAAGCAACCGTTAGTTAATGGTGAGTTAATTGACTGATTGAGAGAAAATGGACTTAATAATATTAAGTGCATTTTGCTATTGATATGTTATACTTGTGTTTTATGTAGACATGTATTATGTGAGTAGACTATTATTTCTATATTTTTTTAACTTAGATGCTCGTATATAGCATGCTAAATACTTGACATTTTTCTAGTGAATGAGCTCGTAAAATGGATATGCTGTATGTATTATGCTTTGTACGTCTATCGGGCTAATAAATACTGTTGCATGAAACTGTAAGTTGAGACTTGAATGTAAGAAGAATGAAGTTAAAGATGAAACTACTGGAAACTTAACATTTGTTCACTGATTATATTTTGCCTGAATCTCCTGGTTTATAGATTATAAACCTCTGTGACCATGGTAGACGCGAGAAGTATCTACCAAGGAGTGTAAGTGTAAGGAATACACTGCACTCTGTTGATGTATGGTGGCAAGATATGATGACTACATTGTGGACTTTCTTGTACAAGGAAGTTACTAGAAATTGCTACAGTTATTGTTCTGCTCGAGGGAGCTAATCCAGTAAAGGATCGTCCAGGTTAGCCTCAATAGAATAGCAGCAAAACAGTGCTCTTACAATGTGAGATGGGGAAACACGTGTAATTGAGAGTAATAATGTGAACAATAAACTTGTGGATTTGTTATGAAAAGCAAGTGAAAAGACTAATGTGGCTTCACTTAACAAGGTTACATTGAAACTATTATCATTTATCTCTAATAACTCAACTTCTGTTCTCTAATAAGAACTATCCTGTGATTTGTATTGACACTAATCTGTTGAATTGTATTTTAGGATACAAGAATGTAAAAGTATTAAAATTATTCTAACGTGGTTTCATGGAAATATTGATGTCAAGTAATCTTTTTCATTTTATTTGTCATATGTGTATTTGATTGTTAATTTAATAAATTTATTGTTACATTTATTTACCTACTTACACATATCGATAAATTATGTTGGAGAAGGCAGTCGGTGGATGGGGGCTCGCTTAATATTAGATTAAAAACATTTGTCTTCTCCTTTAGTAAGACGTTTTCCACCGACGTAAATATTGTGTGATGGAGAGGGAGAAAGAGAGAAAATTATTCTTTTATTATTTAAATATGGAATACAATCTGGTATCCGTACTTATGGTTGCATAGAATTTATTATATACTATTTGTATGTACAGGTTTTATCAAAGCTGATTATCGGAGACAAGCTGCTGGAAAAGAGGTAAGCGAAGTCAATCTGTTGCCTTTCTTTGCAGATATGCTGCTACGCATAACGATGTGTTTAACGTTTGTATATCTCTGTGTGTTTGTCGTGTTACGTATATATTGCACTAGCTAATAGTGTATAAATATATACACAGTTCATTACACTAGAATCTGTAATAATACAAACACACTTTCGTCTTATCTGTTTTATTTTAGGGGTGTAGGTCGTCTTAAAGTATGTCAAATAGATTTTAAATTCTTGTTATAACTAGTTAAATTGCAGGTTTTAAATACTTGTTATAACTAGTTCAATTGCCGGCTTTAAATACTTGTTACAACTAGTTCAATTATATGCTTTAAATACTTGTTATAGCTAGTTCAATTGCAGGCTCTAAATATTTGTCATCACTTATTCAATTGCAGGCGTAGACTTTAAAAAGTTGTTATAATTTATTCATCGGCTGTCGTAGGCTTTAAATACTGTCTTGTTATAACTCAGTTGCAGGTTTTGAATTCGTGTAATACATTGTTCAATTACAATCGTAGACATTGAATAGTTGTTATAATTTGTTCAGTTCAATCGTAATCTTAAAATACTTATTACAACTAGTTCTGTTGCAGTAGTAGCATGATTTATTTAACTGTTATTATAGGCCCTACTCTACTAGTAGAAGATTTTAATAAGTTGCTTTAATTGGCTTTGTTGTTACACTACACGTATTCTTATGTTGGTCTGTACTGGATGTAATCATTAGTGTTGATACGACCTAAAGATATAAGTTGGTTATTCAGTAGCACACTACTGCATCTCGAGTGTTGGTCAAAAATATAAACTATACCCTGCTCTACTGCGGCAGCCTTTACATCTCTGGTTCTGTCTAAAACTGGCTTCATCTTTTGATGAATGATATTGGCCTATTATAAAAAATTGTTCTTACATCTGGTTCTGTCTGGAAATGACTTAATCTTTCGATGAATTATATTGCCCTATTATATAACAATTGTTCTTACATCTGTTTTTATAGGGGATGAATTAATGAAACTATAACTTACATCTTATACCAGTAAAACATTTTACATTTGAAAGAGTTAATTATATATTGGACTAGTACTAAGGTCTAGAGTAAACAGTTTTACATCTTACTTTGTTGGAACGGTTTTAATTAAAATGTTCATTAATGTATGATACTTGGCACTGAAGTCCTTATTACAAATAATAATTGACCATATGATCATATTGAAATCTGAGTTATAAATGACATTTGACACTAGTCATTTTACCTACAAATAATATTTGATACTCGAGTATTAGTGAAGGCTTAACTAAAATTGATATTTGATACTCTAGTATTAGTGAAGGCTTAACTAAAATTGATATTTGATACTCTAGTATTAGTGAAGGCTTACTAAAATTGATATTTGATACTCTAGTGTTAGTGAAGGCTTAACTAAAATTGATATTTGATACTCTAGTGTTAGTGAAGGTTTAACTAAAATTGATATTTGATACTCTAGTGTTAGTGAAGGCCTAACTCTAAATAACATTTGGCACTTAAATTTATTGAACAACAACATTGACATTTGACGCTTTAGTTATATTGTAGTTCTAACTATTACTACTACCAGTTTCATTTTACTGAAGTCTTAAGTATGACTAATATTTGACGCTTTTGTCTTATTGAAGTCTTAGCTAATCGATATATTTATCATACTAAAGTCTTAGCTATAAATAATATTTGGCACTTCTCTCCCACTAAAGTCTTAGCTATAAATAATATTTGGCACTTTTCTCCCACTAAAGTCTTAGCTATAAATAATATTTGGCACTTTTGTCCCACTAAAGTCTTAGGTATAAATAATATTTGGCACTTTTCTCCCACTAAAGTCTTAGCTATAAATAATATTTGGCACTTTTGTCCCACTAAAGTCTTAGCTATAAATAATATTTGGCACTTTTGTCCCACTAAAGTCTTAGCTATAAATAATATTTGGCACTTCTGTCCTACTAATCTTTTAGCTATAAATAATACTTGGCTCTATAGTCCTATTCACATGTTAGCTATAAACAATATTTGACCTAGAATTGCTGAAATTTAGCTCTGTATAATATATGCGCTATGTGAGAGGATGTCATGAAAACAGATTTTATATCTGTCTATACTAGAGCAAATATCCTTGATATATATATATATATATATGAGTCAATCAAATTTATTGTGAAGTCAATTGCAGAAGTCGCCTTCACGTGTAATTAACAAATAGTCAGTTAACAATTCACTGTAAAGGAGCATTGTATAGTTTCAAACTGTGAAATTGATAAACCTCATGTTGCGTGTGTTGCAGATTCAGGAGAAACTCAGCAATGTTGAGATCGCAACAGTCACAGTGAAAGGAGAACATAACGAGGCGATAGTAGAAGATGCATAGAGTCTTGTTTATTTTTTTTATCTCTTCTTCTACAATTAGTGTGCGTTCCTTGAGGGGTTTGTGTGTGTGTGTGTGTGTACATGTGCAAATGTATTTGTGTGTATGTATTATGTATGTGGAGCGAAACTTTTACTTTGCTTTTTCTATGAATAATGTGCGAACCTTGTGTATGTGTATGTGTGTTAGTGTGTTAGTGTGTTAGTGAGTGTGTGTGTGTGTGTGTGTGTGCGCCAGCGCGTTTGTGAAGGCGAGTCTCATTATTGTTTTAACTTCCTCTACAAATAGTGTGCAATTATGTGTGCGAGTGTAATAGTGTGTGTGTGTGTGTGTGTGTGTGTGTGTGTGTGTGTGTGTGCATTTTTGTATGAGCGTGCTTTAGTGCGTTTAAATGCAGATATATATATATGCATATGAGTGTGTGTATGTTTTGCTTGCACGATTGCTTGTGTTCATGTGTGTGACTGACTAAGAAAACTAGAGTGTGTATTTAAAAAACGGGGAAATTTCACTACTTATAAAGAAGAAAATATTACAACTGTATAATGATTGCAATAACCACGCTGTTTCCTCCACATTTTGCATGACAGTGGTCAGACAAAGCCAATGCAGACCTCATGACGAATTTTACATTTTAACAGATTTATGATTTCTGACTTACAACTATGCGGGTAGTTCTGACGCCAGTCTTTCAAGTTTAATATTATGGACCCTTGAGTTTGCTGGATTGCAGGAGTTGTAAGAGTGCCAGAGTACGACATGAAGAGACAAGAACAATTATTTACATATTTATTTATTTATTTATTTGTGAGTTCTTCTCGCTTTTGGTGGTACATTTCCTGAAAATGAAACTCGTCTGCCTTGTTCTCGTGTACACATTTTCATATTCTCTTCGCTTCTCTCAATTAAAAAAAAAAGACATTATAAAAGAATTGTAATTAAATCAGTCCGGCGTTGTTTGGATTATTTCAGTTTCGATGACTTATTTTAATTATTTTGTATGCACTTTTTTGTGCATGAACATGTTTGTGTATGCAAGTGTGCTATGTGTGAGTGCGTGTGCGTGCGCTCATGGCATTGCGTGGGTTGGGCGAAAGGGCGAGGTAAAAGATTTGAAGATAATTTTGAAAGAAACTGACCACGCTAGGATGGTGTGACCGGACAGAGCCAAACCTGTTCCATACATGGAGAGAAACAGAAATAGACTGGGACAGATAGAGTGAGAGAGGAAGGAGAAACAGAAGTGACAGCGATGAAGAGAGATAGAGGGAATAAGATGTGTGGGGAGGTTGGGAATGATGGATGGATGGATGGATGGATAGATAGATAGATAGGGATTGTAGATGAGATACAAAGGGCTTTAGATCGAAAGAGATATCTAGAAGGACCGAGAGAAAGAGTAAGAGACATCAAATGAACAAATGCTACTTGACGATGGCAAACAACATACATCAGAACTATCTTTGTCTGGTCTTCAAAGTGTCAGCGTTTCTGAAGTGAAAAAAATCAATGACAGAATGACGTCACGATTCGAGTGCTGTGTAATCCGACAGTGAAGAGCTCCTTTTTCCCCAGCAAAATAAATTATGGATCCGGCAACTCACAGTGTCCATAAGGGTGTAATAGCTCGAAAAGAGCCAGTACAAATATTTATAATATTCTATGTTTCAGAAATAAACTTATGTTAGAGTAAATTTGCCTTTCCCTAATTCTTGACTTAATTGTTACATCAATATTCGAAGTAACCCGACCTTGGGCACTCATTATGATGATATTTTTGTGTCAGAGTTCAAGTAAACACTCGAGTTGAGTTGAGTTGAGAATATGCAAGAAATTGCTGATGCAATCCAAACCAGTTCCAAGTGGATGAGTAGTTTTTATTATCCAAAGGTTAATGTTTACGGGAACGAGACCAGGCAAAGGGGTGGATAATTTTATTGTCTAATGACTTGAATTTATATTTGCATTGTATTTGTTATATGCATATTTGATTATTGATTTAATAAATTTATTTTTTGACCTTCTTACACATATTGACAATCTTATGCTTTAGAAGAAAGTGGATGGATAGGGGGTTCGCTAAATATAGATTAAAGACAGATTTGTCTTCTCCTTTAGTAAGAAGTTTCCCAACTACGGAAATATTGTGTGACGATAAATGTTTGTTTTTAATGGAAGACAGACGACGTTAATAAAGCCTGCATATCAACCATGTGAGAGAGACGAGTGGTGTCTGCTGGAGAATTATTAATAACATAAATTAAGATTCTCATCACTTGTAATTAATTATGGATGATTAACTAATTATTAGTGATAATCATAACCATTAACTAGGTGGCGTCAGCGTCAGAAAACTAAATCTGTTTTAAGGTGTTTCAATTCATTTCGTCATAAGACGTATACCACTGAAATAGGTATGTTACTACGGGAACATTTCGCGATATATTACGCACACAAGCGACTATGTAGGCTGAGTAATATTTCAGATTTCGTAAGATGAACATGTTCAGGATAACTACTGTATGCTCATATAAAAACAAGAAAATCCTTTGCTGATGTTGAGAATCTTAATTTATAGTTATTAATAATTCTCCAACACTACCAAAATGTTTCTCGGATTATAAAGGGGTCATAAAACTCTACTCTTTATACAATTTCTGTGTTACTTTTGGTGGAAATAAATCGCTGATCAAGGTTACTGTTAGAGTTTGGTTTTTCAAAGGTGTTTGCAAAACTGTTAGCCATATCTACTTGGTCTGAGTAGGCTATGTTTTTAATTGTGAGGTTAGTTCTAGTGTTAGAATTTCTGTTGTTAATTCTGGAACTTGTTCCTATCCCTCTTGTAAATTAGTGTGTCTAATGCCAACGCCACCTAGTTAATGGTTACGATTGTTATTAATTAATTAATCATTCATAACTAATTACAAGTGATGAAAATCTTAATTTATGTTATTAATAATTCTCCAGCAGACACCACTCGTTTCTCTCACTTTGCGAATATGCCGGCGTTGTAAACGTTTTATCTCTTTCACAACATTAAAGACAAACATTTACTTTCATACAATATTTTCGTAGGTGGAAAACTTCTTACTAAAGGAGAAAACAAATCCATCTTTTATCTATATTTAGCGAGTTCCCATCCACCCACTATCTCTCCAATATATGGTTATCAATATGTGTAAGAAGGTCAATAAATTTAAAATTAAATTTATTAAATCAACAATCAAATATACATATAAAAAATTCAACGAAAAAGATTACTTGACATCAATATTTCCATGAAACCATATTTGAATAATATTAATATATATATAAAATATATTTCAACAATTTAGTGTCAGTTCAAATCACAGGACAGTTCTTATCAGAGAATGGAAATGGAATTATTAGAGATAAGTGATAATAGTTTGTACATTGGTGCAGTGGTCTTTTGTGCACATTTTGTAATAAAGCCTCAAGTTTATTGGTTACATTACTACTGTCAATTCCATATGATTTCCTCCTCACATTGTAGAACACTGATTCGCTGCTATTCTCTTGAGGCCACCCTGGGTGCTAAATTTGCATTTCTTCTTACATGCCAAATATAATCTTTTATAAATCTAAATAAATCTCGATTTTGACCATCTGTTCTCGGGTTTATTCACTTACTCTCTCAAAGTGAGAAAACTGCTGTATCAATCCAAACTAGTTCCAGCTGGATGAGTAGATTTTCTGACTAACAGTCTCACACTTGTTCATATCAATTTCATCAAATGGGGATGGACCGGAAGTTTCTTTGTCGAAGAAGTACTCTATTCTGTCAATTTGAATTTGAACATAACTCGAGTCATGTCAATAAGGTGATCGTATTTATCACAGTCTATCTTTTTGGTATTTATTCACAAGGTGTTTTGGTGTCTGATTGTTCTAAGATGAGGAGTAAATATGTTATCATTATAAGGTGTTATCATTATGACCCCAGAGTTTCGTCTAATAAGACCTCCTACTCTAGGCCGTTTATCATATCTGGGCCATCGAGGGTGAAGTCTATAGCTAATCGTCTGATTATAATTATCTGCATAGTAATATGGGTACGTTGGTTGTCCGTTATTTAATAGTATAAGGTTCGAGTCTTTTAGGAGTTTTTCTATTGCCTTACCGCCAATATTTTTCTTTGCCCCCCCCCCCCCCTTACTATGGTGTTAGGTCCAACTAATGATTGTAAAGTTTCAATTTTGATTATGTCTGGAAATGACTGTTGCTATCTAAGCTACATTTGTAGCGGGTAATGGCCATGTTGCTATCTAAGCTACATATGTAGCGGGTAATGACTATGTTACTTTCAGCCAAACAGGTAATCAGCATGCGTGGTGAGAGCCCTAATATAGATAACGTAAAGGGTGGTCTGTCTCTATCCATCCACTTTCGTCCCCACATATGGTTATCAATATGTGTAAGAAGGTCAACACTTTTAACAATTATAATCCCCTCCTTATAAAGCACATATAAAGAAATTTCAATACAGAATATGCCGTAATGAAATGAGGGTTAATCATGTCTTGAGTGGCAGAGATCTATTCACTAATGGTTCAAATAATGAATAGATCATATCAAGTTTTATGTACGTCTAGGTGTGTAAGTTTTATGTACGTCTTCGTGTATAAGTTTTATGTAAGTCTAAGTGTGTAAGTTTTATGTAAGTCTAAGTGTGTAAGCGTGGAGTACCAAGTACCTCTTACATCTACGGTCAAGCAGCGCTGGTGTTCCTGATCTAAGCTTACATATTTAAGCATTCATTAAATGGTCAGTTGCAGGAGAGTAGAAGAGTTAATTATATTTGTCGCGATGTACTCTGGGGTCACGTCGTAATAAGAAACTATCAGCAATTAGTTAACGATATAAAACATCTACAATTGCCGATGCAGAGTATGGACCACTGGTTAAATATACAAATCTGTAACATTTTATGCCGATATGCTTGCGCCGGCATCAATTCGATCACAGCCTCCACTCATTTTTACCGAGAAAAAGATTTATAAAATAGATAGATATCAAACAGATATACAGACTAACAGAGAGCAAGACACGATTATTAGACTATTGCTACAATTTACGATAACAAACAAAAGAACTTACATTAAAACTAGCAAATACGCGAGACTGAACAATTAATAAAAATTTAATAACAAAAGAAAGTTTAACACTATTTAAAAAGAGCACGTAAAATACATTCTGTCCTATTTTATCGTCATAAGGTAATTCATAAAAGTCTGATCAACTTCAAGCTGCACTGGAGTCACTGCCAAAGCAATTTAGCTTCAGTCTTTGACGCACTGATGACTCACAAGATACGTCACACACTGCAGACACCCAAAGCCCACATCATAGGTTTAAGAATAAAGATATAAACTGAAACTGAAAACCTTATCTAGCCAAGATAAGATTACTCCTACAACCAAGTGATAAGGAGGGACTCGGTATTTAACGCTCACCTGAAGAGTCTTTTGCAAAATGTAAAGAATAGAATTCCCACCCTGGTTTTCAATGGTTTGAAACCACACCCATCTGTACCTAGACTCACTCTTGTATTCAATCAAATTTAAGAATACACCTAGAGCTAATTAATAATTTTTAATTTTCTCCTGTCTTCCACACCCACATTCTGTCAACACACATCTATCCCCCCAAAACGAGTTTACAATTGCATCAGCCTAAAAGTTGCACAAAAAAAACTATGATGATGGAGGACAATATGTCACACACTTCACGACAGCCACAGTAAGAGATGACACACAAGGCCGTGATTACACGAGATAGGCGACTTATTATTCACATATCTTAATTAAATAAACACATTTTCATCAAATCTGTGGATCATCACCCAACCGGTCCCAATTGCTGATCATCCGAAGGAATTAATTAACATATAGTAAAAATAATAGACAATTTCATAAACAGAAAACAACTTAAAGTGATATTTACAAAGTTACATGAATGAAAATTAGAAACGCACATTATGAATCCGGTGACTCAGTTATTTCCTACAAATATCAATAGCTGGATTCAGTTTTGTCAATCACTGCTAGTCGGAGAGCTGACTTAACTCTTGGAACGTGTTTTGTCAAATCTCTGCTAAAGTCAGAGAGCTGACTTAACTCTTGGAACGTGTTTTGTCAAATCTCTGCTAAAGTCAGAGAGCTGACAACTCTTGGAACGTGTGGCGATCATAGCGAACGGCATGGCCATATGGTGCCACACACTGCTTGTTTGATCCTTTGGATGGCGGCAGTTGGATGACTACTTGTCGATAAAGTCTTTTCCAAAGGTGATAATGCGAGCTGGCTCAGGAAACTAGATCCATGATTCCCTACTTTGGATTAACTGAATTTGTGCCTCATGTAGATCATAACCAAAGTCCAACTAGACAAAATGTAAGCTATATAGTCTAGCCTATCGATATCTCTATAAAATATATTCTGTGGCAATAGCGAGAGTTTCATAATGCAGTTCCTACGATGACATTATCAAAATCAAATAATTGTCCTGGTGCAATGCACAAAGTATGGTTGGCATAAAATAAGTTAATATTTATCAGCCAACACAACAATTTAAAATTCTCCATAAATAGTCATTCTATCACTTGTCACAATGAGACTACAGAATACATTTTCAGAAATTTTAGAAGTAATTTGTTATTGTAGTTCACAGTTAACTTCACTTCTACTATCACACTTGACCTACGTGCCAATAAGAAAACATGTTACAATCAAAATTTATAATTTATATCCCTATCCAAACTTTACAATTGATATTAAAAAAAAAAATTAAATGGCGACTTACAGCCCGTGCACCAACCTACAACATGATAAATTCTTTAACAAAATTACTCTTAGGTACCACGTGTGTAGCTCTGTACAAAACTACACACACGCACGCACGCACGCACGCACGCACACACACACGCGCGCGCACACACACACACACACATTAAATTATAATGTAGGAAGTACCATAATCCTTAAGCAATAAACATTCTAAATAGTAAAACATACCTAATTCCACTCTCACACAGTTCAATATACACATACTGTGTAACTGGAAGCCAACAGTTCCTGTCTACGATTCACTGATTTCCTCGACCTGCCTAGGCAACATGCTGGAAGTGAATGACTGTTCTTAACAATAAAATTACCACTTTAATTACCAGTTCTGTCAACGTCATATAACGGAACACCCTTGTCCATATATGGCAAAATAAATTCCGAGCTTTGGACACTCCCCCCCCCCCCCCCGCATTCTTCTGATTAGTCACTTATCGGGTCCTCAGTCTTCTGACAAACAGCTTTAAATATTGTTTCATCAGGACGTTCCAAATAGCTTTGTCTTCTATTTCGACAGCACCAACGTAAACATGACCATCGTGAAATGCATAATTTGTATTTGTGTCGATATAAATATATTTATGCATCTTGCATCAAGCCTGATACAGTTTCCATTTAAGTCTGATAGTCATCTACCTCTGTTTAATGAACACGCTTATTAAAAAAAAAAAAGGGAAGGGGTTATTTGATTTTGTTTGCACTTATTTCTCTGCTCTGTCATCGATGATGTAATACGACACTGACCGGCCTGCTCCTGCAGTTTCTACTTGGTGTCTGCTTAATTCTGAAGCCTGCGACTGGAAGTAGTGTTTCTCTCTTCCAGACATGTAGGGTAATCAATGTCTGTCCGTCAACGATCAATAATGCGAAGCAGGCGAAAAACCACACGCACTACCGTATTTCTTCCATCCGTCACTCCGTCGCTCACTTTCTGCTAATACTCAGTGGCCTTCCAATTGTGAGGTTTCCTTTGATGTTGTGTACAGATACTTTGTGATAGTCTTGTCATTGTTTGATTCTCTTTGATGTCGTATACAGATATTTTGTGATTGTCTTGTGATTGCTTGATTCTCTTTGATGTTGTGTACAACTACTTTGTGATTGTCTTGTCATTGCTTGATTCTCTTTGATGTTGTGTACAGATACTTTGTGATTGTCTTGTGATTGCTTGATTCTCTTTGATGTTGTGTACAACTACTTTGTGATTGTCTTGTCATTGCTTGATTCTCTTTGATGTTGTATACAACTACTTTGTGATTGCCTTAATTACTTTGTTCTTGTCACAGGAAATGAGGGACAGAAATTATATTTTATTTCATTTTAAAAAACCGCTAACAAAACTAGTTGAAGTAACCCGAGTTTTGTTATTTTCGTATGTAGCATGTAACTTCCAGTAACGGTCACCTAAGATCTCTTTAGTAGACAGACGTTCGTGACACAGTGTGTGTTAATATATCATATTGAATATATATATTAGTTTGTGAAAGATATGTATATTGAACAATTGGGACAATTGCGCATTACTGGTCACATGTTGTTTACGAGAGAAAAGGCCAGTGCGCATTAGAATTGACCACAGTAAAGCGTGCAGCACGGACAGCACTTAATATCCAAGGGAAAATTGAGTCACAGGACATAGCTTTGGAAGTTTCTGGAAACCTTCAGTGAAGCTGTATAAGAGGCAAAAGGAAGATTTTACTCTCAATGTTGAAAACGTCGATTCGTCTGAAGCCAGTCTAACTTCACGTATGAATTATCTCATGTACAGAGATTTCATAAAGGAAAGCTGTAATAATCTCTTTCCATCCGTTTTCCATCCGTCTGATGCCATATATTGAGTAACGAGGCAAAATTACTTCAGTATAATTTTTGGCAAAGTGGAAAGTTCACTGTCAAGAAAAACCGATGTACGCGACGCTGGTTGTATGCAGTTAACGACACGAGGGACCAATTTGTTCTTCCCCCTGTCTGAGAGTTTGGTTTGACAGTCTATTCCGCAAATTGGGAGGCTAGCACCGAGATAATCTTACAGATATCCGGATTTCTACACTCAATGTAATGCGACGACACATCCCACTGGACGACTTCATCCGATAATGCTAAACGTCGTTGGGGTGTCCGTGTCCACGACAACCAAGAAACAATGACAGTTATCGAGGCTGACAACAGTCAGCTAAATTTCAGATTTCTCCACAGTGATAATCTGAAAGTGGTGCCTAGATTCTGCAGAATCTTCACCTGTAATGCGACGCGGAAATTGCGTCCTATCTTCACTTTGAAGTGCCTCTTATAAGTGACGTGTGAGATTACGTCATCTCCTTGGAACTCTGACATTAATAGTGAGTAATAATTAGCACGGCTAATGCTAAGAATATGAACATTATTATATCATTTGTGAAATACGAACTTTAATGTTAAAATTAATGCTTATGTTATATGTGAACTATTGTTAAAGCAGCCCCATTTGCCGCATAAGAATTGTGTAATTAATCTTTATTTTATATTGTGAATTTCATCATTTTCATCTCCCCTTATTTCCCACAGAGTGTATGACATTGGAAAGTTGAATGAATGATTAATCACTGTGCGAAAGAGTAGTGCCCCTTTTAAATCGGGAAATAAATATCCTGATTTAACCATCTTTCAACTCTCTTGTTATTCATAGTTTTTGAGAGGGACGAAAGAACTTGTATTAGTATTGTTTCGCACCGTTCGTCTGTTCGTCCATTTATTCACATTCATGATACTCACTCACAACACACACCGCCAATAAAACGTTCCTTGGCATGACATAAATAAACTGGGCCCCACCCAAACATCAATGGTGTATGTCATGTGTGTCTATGTAACAACCTGACGCGACGTAGTACTGGCATATGTCATACGGTCTTTTCTTGGAGGTGCACCGGAGCAGGCCAAAAATAGACTTCACCCCTTGCATCTCTAACTTCAGCTCGGGTGGGCTTGTAACGAGCCTTCCAGTTTGTGACAGTTCTCTTTGATGATGTATACAAATACATACTGACCATCTAAACGTGTGGTTCTCTTTGATATTAAATACAATTAATCAGTGATTTTTTTTATTTTGTCGATGTATTCTTCACTGAAATTTTAAAACAAATTACTGTCTAATTACATTTTGTATCTCTTTCACATTTACTACAACTACTCAGAGTGACTGTCTTATTGACTTTGTACCACTTCCACATGTAACACTTCTAAATGACTGTCTCCTTACTCTGGCTTTATTTTGCATCACTTCCACATGTAACACTTTTAAATGACTGTCTCCTTACTCTGGCTTTATTTTTACATTTAATGCTGCTACTCTTTAGCGACTGTACTACTGCTGTGGTTATGTTGACATTTATTGTAAAATCTCAATAACTGTTCACTGTAGGTATATGCGTCATCAACGCCACCATACAAAAACCTAACGCTCTACACACTCACTTCGTGTATAAGCTGTTAGGCAACGTACGGCACATTTTAATAATGACACAGATCTTCAGAGATTCATGTATCTACGGCTAAATGTGTACCACTAAATACAATTTTCAATTACATTTAAAACTTAACATGCACACAATTTTAGAGAGGACACGCGTGCCGTTATTGCTTTGTCTTTTGTAGTGTTGGGTTTTAATTTAGTGTCTGTTTCAAAATCAGGTACATATATGCAGGACCAAAAATTATTATAACTGGACTTAATGTCTATTTTCCATAGATACCCATTTATTGTACACATTTACTGAACATGCTTATATTTAACACAGAAAATAAATTTAACTCATTTCAAACATCATGTACTAACCTACCGCACGTCATGAAGAAAAATCAACTTACACGCGCGCGTGTGTGTATGTGTTTGCAAATTTGTCTTTATTTACTTCAAGAGAGTGTGTATGGAAAGCAACATAACTTGTTTTCAGAAGAGAGTAGAGGTTGGTTTGATGTGGCAAAAGAGGGAGAAGGCAATGTCCATAGGCAGCATCGAAACTAGTAAGTCAGGGGACACCAACCTTTTTGATACTGAGAGCTACTTCATGGGTACTGAGTCATACGAAGGGCTACTTACTAAAGTAGTCTTAACCCCCCCTCCCTTTCCCCCCACAACCCTCTCACCCAGCGCGAAAGCGGCGGAAGCCGAAAGCGCCCTCTACATTAGCAAACAATGGGAGTAGTCTTAGAAATCTGTCTCCTGGTTTGACTGAAAACTTTTAACAGATCATAGTAACAAAGAAGAAACAGAGAAATGCTCTTTATATTTATTATTGCCTTTGAACTGGGCCAAGGGGAGGTTTGTATAATGCGATCTTTGTCGTACAAGTGACTTCTGTTACCAACGCATTTCTCATTAAATTTAACGCACAGTTAACATAATCCATTAGCCTACACGTGTTCGACTTTGAACCGGGGAGTTTTGAAAGGAGGCGAAAGCACATGGCTCAAAAATTCCTTTTAACAGCCAACGCGAGCAGCTGGTTACATTTTTAAAAAAACAACCAACCTTCCCCAGTTTAACTTTCGCGACTCCACCAATGCGGCCATTGCACACGCCACCGGATTTGCGTGCGTGCTGTGTTCTACCTTCGCTGTACAGTACACGTGCTAGAATGAAAACATGCGTTGTCTGTTTTCACTATACAAAGGAGTTCATAGTCCGTCTGCAGTGTTCGAAGTGGCTCAGATGTGGTTATGGTGTATGACATTGTCCTCCCGAAGTACAATAATTTTCGTTTGAAATCGATTCGATTCGTTGGAACTAAGTAGATATAGCATGGAGTCGGTATCAACGCCGAGCGAGTGGTCGTCAACAGACGGTACAACATGCACTGCAGACTTACGCTGGGGGGCGTGAGGTTGACGTTAACTCTGATGCTTTGAGTTTCAGGACATCCCCCCCAAAAAAAAAAAAAAAAAAAAGCAACAAGAAGAAAAGCGCTTCGACCTAAAATCGGAACTGTGTTGTTAAGTCGGCTTGTCGCTAGGCATGGAAGTGGGTTTGGCGTGCTTGTGACGAAACAGCGACGAGTACAATCGAGCCACGACGACCGCGATCGATGCTATTCGAGATCTGTGTAACTAAAACCTTAATTGTGCCCCTACTCTTAGGGCACTATGGAGGATTGTAAGGATTGTGCCAATTTTGGTAAGTATTTGTTTTCCAGGTCATGATTATTTCTTACGTTTCGACAATGCACGCATGTGTTTGTGTGTGTGTTTGTGTGTGTGTGTTTGTGTGTGTGTTTGTGAGTGTGTGTTTGTGTGTGAGTGTGTGTGTTTGTGAGTGTGTGTGTGTGTTTGTGAGTGCGTGTATGTGTTTGTGAGTGCGTGTGTGTGAGTGTGTGTGTTTGTGAGTGTGTGTGTGTGTTTGTGAGTGCGTGTGTATGTGTGCTTGCGCGTTGCCCTTTTGATAGTTATATTAGCATTGGTGTGAGACCATGCGTGCACACGTATGCATGTTATATTCAGTGTGTGCCACTTTTGATACAGCAGTTCTTGCAGATCATTTTATTTCGCTGATTTCTCCTTTTCTTGTATACTCTGTGTATAAGTGTGTGTGTGTGTGTGTGTGTGCGCGCGCGCGCGTGCATTTTGACAAGAGTGTGCATTTGTGTGTATCTATGAGTGAATACGATCGTGCCTACATGGATTTCGTGTGCGATACAATGTATCAACTTTGCCAGTGTCTCAAATTTCCACATCGCCAACTTAGTGAACGACTTTACCGCGAGTTCGAACAACCAGTACTGGCTTGTGTGCGATTTCGGGGAGGGGTTAACGCGCCCTTTCAGACCTAGTTCAAGAAAGTTCGTGCTTCTTGACATTCTGAAATAATGGAATTGTCCGACTTTGGACAGTAGAATAGGTGATCCCTCTCTCCGATATCATTCACTATTTTAAATCCTGAAAGAGATTTCGTCATAGCAATACTGCGAGTTAACAAGAGAAGCAACAAAGAACAAAATAGACATGGAAATGTGATCAAATGGTCATATCCCGGTGCCTCTACAGGCTAACAGACTGGATTGAAAGAGAATAAATGAGGTTGTAATCCAGTTCAAAGAATTTCAGACCAAACTTTGCATGCAAATAGTTCGCTGCGAGACAATTTTAGGTAACGTTAATAATAAATAAGAGAAAGAAGAAAGCTTTACTTGTGCACATTATCGCAGTTACAGCAAATCTTTCACCACTTTCCAGTTGGGAAGCTAGAGTGAGCAGATATATACCTCTCCATTAAAAGCCGATCTAGTTGTCAGACTGCCTGCAAACTGTTCTTTAATAATTATTCTTGTGACTCCTGTGCTCCTGTCTTGAATGGTTTGAATTTTTTCGACTTACACACCCAGCGGAATGCCACAAGTAGGGCAAGCCATTCGTCGCTTTTCAGTCCATTGAATTTGTTTATTCAAAGTCTTGGTGGAATTAGTAGGCGAGTAGAGACAACCTATTAGGAAATCAAGTTCAAAAGAACCTCAGGCAGTCTTAAATTTAAAAGAACACAGTGCTCAAGATAAACCCGTGTCCTACGATTATTGATAGCAAGGACACGGAGGGTAAATTCATTCCCCAGGGCAAATAAGTGATTGCAGTTGCTAAGCTCAAGATGAAGGTGGATTTAAATAAGATGTACATGCGTGTTCACACAAACACACAAAACACACACACACACACACACACACACACACACACACACACGCACGCACACTCTAAGTATTTTAACTACATATCGTTTATCTGTTTCAACCATTGTCCCGTCATTCTATTTATTCATCCCTATATTTATTGATCTATTTACTTATTCATTCATCTGCCACTCCATCCTATCAATTATCACTCCACTCCATACTATCTGCCCATGTCATCTAATCTTAAATGTCTCCCTTTCTTTTCTTCCGTACGCGCGCATAAGCGCAAGACAGATAAGTACATATCAGGGTTCCACCCTCCAGTACTCAAACTTTGACAAGTAAGGCAAGTTAGACAATTTCTTTGATTAAAAGTTTTTTAGATAAAGATTACCACCGTATATTATCAATTGCACTATATAGCACGCACACGTCAGCCACACTCGCACATATCTAATTCTGTTTATCCGTCATTCATTTATTATCCCATTATTCTAATCATCTCTCCGTCATTACATGCAGAAACAGATTGTCGTTTGGCGGATAACTAATTTGTGTCGACATTTTAATAGTGTAAGTTAAAAGATTTATTTATGTTTGAGTAAATTTTGAAGATAAAGATTGTGTGGAGGAGTGAATTTGCCCATCCCTATTTCTATACTTAATATTCACGTCTTTGTTGCCAGTGTTATCATGACCTGACCCTGGGCACTGCTTATGATAATATTTTTGGAGTAAACAGCTCACTTCGAGAATGTGCTATAACTTGCTGATATAATCTAAACCGGTCTTTTGTGGATGACTAGTCTTTATTAGGCCCTATAGGTTAAGATTTACTAAGAATGAGACCAGCCAATGGGATGAGATCAAAGTTTATCTGTTGAAAAGAATTGTATTTTCTAATCACTTCGAATTAGGTGTGGCAAGAAGTCTGATCATGAAAGGCAGCCGTTATAATTAGAGATGCTGGTTTTGTGGGAGAATTATTAATAACTATAGATTAAGATTCTCGATCACTTGTAATTAGTTAATAATTAATTAATAATAATCATAACAAGCAAAGGAAGCCCAGAAAGGTGTCACACAAAGTGGGTAGGCTTCTGACAGTGTTCAGCACAAATGTGTTCATAATTGTTAAACTAATTGTCAGTGTTCAGATTTAGTAAATGTGGAATATGCTTGTTAAAAAGCTTGTTGGGCTTAGAACCTAACGGGGAAACCTAAACTAAAAACAGAGCATGAGATGATACAGTTAACTAGCAAAATATATATTCAGAAAGCAGTTTTATCTCATTATTTTTCTAACACTATGTAGAACTTGTTTTCTCTATAATGTTTTACCCTGTGAAATTTTTTGATTAACCTTTAGACTTATATAATTGATTGCGTATTGTATTCATACATACCATAGTTTCCATTATTGATGGGGTGGAGTACATTATTACATTGTGTGATGCCAACACCACCTAATTAATGGTTATTATTATTAATAGTTAATTAATCATCTATACCTAATTATAAGCGATGAGAATCTTAATTTATAATTATTATTAAAAAATATAAATAATAATATAAATAAACTCTGTCACGATAATGAGGGAATATTATTAAAATTTTTTTCTCTCTCTCTAAGTAGCTGCATACTCTAAACTATTAACGAAACAGCTAAGTTAATTAAAACAGGGACAGGGGCGAAAATGACCTTTTTGTCAACAACGCGAAAACTAAGTCAGAAACACTAGCCTTAAGTTCATGCCGGGGAATGGGAAAAGTATAATTAACTTGAGGGAGAACTCTGGCTGACCCTCTATGGTCAGGACACTATGCCCATAAAACTGTCAGTGTTCAGAAAACGTGGACGGCAGCTGGGATGCCAATTTTGTCAATGAAAAGGCAGGCTCTGAGTTATGAAATGTAAACAATTTTTAATAATCACCACTATAAAATGTTTGGTAATTTAAGTTGATATTGTATTTTGAAATTATTTGTTGACTGTAATCTGGAAATTTAAGAAGCCCATCTAATAGTACTCAGTCGCTTAATCCTTTCAAAGTGCCATTGCTGGCTTTCTTTCACATTGAGGGGTCTTGGGGTCTATAGCCTATCACAAGTAGGGGTCTTAGGGTCTATAGCCTATCAAAAGCAGGGGTCTTGGGGTCTATAGCCTATTACAAGCAGGGGTCTTGGGGTCAAAGCCTATCACAAAAGGGGTCTTGGGGTCTATAGCCTATTACAAGCAGGGGTCTTGGGGTCTATAGCCTATCACAAGTATCAGAGAAGACTAATAGTAGATCCCTCTCTCCTGACCAAATCAAAGTATGAGCCAAATATAAATAGGTGAAAATAACGCTTTGATTCGCACTAATCAGAGAAGATTAACAATAAGCTTTAATCCAACAAGCATGAGCCTAATCGATGTTCCACTTTATAATGTATTTTTTGTTTAACTCTAATTACAAACACAACAACTCTAACCCTATCCCTGACCATAAGCCTTTGCGTTAACGAATACAGCAATCAGTTAAACATGCCGCACCAAAACAAGCAGTCGACAAAAATATACAGCAAACAAGTCAGTATTGCTTCTAGAGACATTACACTAGGAAACCACCATAAGCACCAAAAGGGACCTTGACCTTGATCGCCGTAGCATCCGTTCCAGGTACAGCGCAGTGCATTGCACATGTTACATCTTGACGGTAGTCCTGGACTCTTTGACGCTGTATCAGTTATGGGACTTGGGTGATTTTAAATATATTACAGACTTATTATTTTACGACGTTATAAAAATGTTCGTGATTAAGACATCAATACCGTCTGTATCTGCACCCCTCTTGTAAACTTTATTTTATCTATCTTACGGGGAGGGGGTCAGGGAGGAGCTATGGACTACTGGTAGTTTTGTATCCTTTGCATGCGTGTACTATGTTGTGCTTGAAGTTTTCTTGAAAGACTATGTCCATAGTTTTGCTTTCTTTGGAATATTTTAGTGATGGAGTTTGCATTTTTAAAAAGGCAATAGTGTTTGCATGTGATGTAGAATTCGTCCTTTGGGTGGGGACTTGACTTGCCCCAGCCCAGCTTTGAGTGTCTTCAAGAGTCAGATTGATTGAGTGGAGTGATAGATTTCCAGATACTTTTTATCTTTTATCTTCTGTAGGTAATAGAGTTCAAACCGTAGGACGCAGTATTTGTTTTTAAAGACCGGCTAGGAAGGTTAGAGGAAGGAGACCTAACATTACGAACCCCTCATCAATATCAGAGCTCGTCACCAAACGAAGGATCATTGTGAACGGTTGTTAACTTTAGTATGCAAAGTTAGTGGAACTTAATGGTGAACAATATACATTCCGTTAAATGATGTGTTCTAAATTTATAGTTAGACACCTGCTGAAATACATTTCTGTAGTTAATGCTCTACATCGTATCAAGAACAAAGTAATAAAGATTCGTTTGTCATGAGTGCACCCTCTAGAGGCTGTGATTATGACGTCGTCTCATTAGCTTTGCTGCATAACGTTACAGTGCGAAAGAAAACCAATCTTTTGGAGCCTAGCTGTCAAAGGGTTAATTTTCAATGGTTATCTAATTTTTAAAATATGAATGATGAAAGTGGATAAAATTTCAAAATACTAAATAAGCGGAGGGGCGTATCCTGCATTAGTTCTAATGTATTTAAACAGATGTTGCCATTATACTGATCGTTCTTCATCCCCACGCCGGTTTACAGTTTATGACGGTACGTTGATGCATTATCTAAAAAAAAGCTGTGAAATTGCAAATGTTCAAAAATACGCCAAAAATAAAACTGACCATTTATTTTCACATATGTTTCATGCATCGGTGGGCTTACTCCTTCCATTGTCACTGTTTGTAATTTCATTTGTCGTTTGAAATGCTCTGACGAAGGTCGTTTAGTCGACACTTATTCAATTAGACGACTCAAAATCTCACAACACCGCTACTCAAACTCTCACAACACCGCTACTCAAACTCTCACAACACCGATACTCAACGCGTCTCAATGTGCATGCATCATTGTTCAAATCGTTTGTTGGACCTAGAACTGTCCAGGCCAGTGATATCCGTAATATAAGGAAAAGAAAGGAACGAAAGGAGAGAGGGAAGGAAGGAAGGAAAGAATTAATTAATTAATTAATTATACTTCGAATTGCCAATAGGTAACATGGTTCACGAGATGTTGTCATGACTACAGCTTAGGAACATTTACTCGAGTACTTTGCAAATAGCACCATGTAAACAAAAGCTTATGTCGAAGGTCAGAATTAAATGATTTGATATTTAAAATCATACAAAAATAGTCATAAGTTCAAACACTAGAAAGATTAAACAGACCCATTTACTTTCAGAACATTAAACTGAACTTGTCGGGTCCGTGATATGTTTCAATGCCAGCACACTTTTCATAATTAGTCAAGTTATTCTCCTTTACAGATCAGAGTTATGGATACCACAGTACCGCCACGAAACATAATGACGTCCCTTTGATTTCGTAGGAGAGCATGAAATTTGCAAAGAAAACAAGGGAGCTTATTCTAGAAACTGACCATTGGGCTGACTTCCCCTGAAGAAACTTACAAAATTAAAATTTAAAATCTTTTCATCTCAGAAGCCCTAATGTTTGTACCTGTTCTCTTGAAGTAACGTGTGCTTTTTTCAGCACTGAACCGGTTTTTAATACATCTAGCCATAAATACAGTTACATTTAATAAACCATCTTTACATATAATCATTTTAAAAATCCACGCATGACGTTTTCCGTTGTTGTTTTTTTTTCCCAGCGCTCTGTCCTTGGCTGCAGACTTCTGCAAAATCAACCAGTGCTCACTATTCCGTCAATAGCAACGTGGGTGACGAACATACCACCGCCACAACAGCTCTCGTTTCTGAAGCGAGAGAAGCATACAAGGGCGACGACTCTTCTCTGCAGAAAGAAGTCTGCATCGACGAGCAGGAGGATGAGAAAAAGGCGATACAAACTTACAAAAGGCGGTGGGTCATGCTGGCGTTCTTCTCGCTCTTCTCTTTGGTCAATGCCTACATGTGGATCCACCTCAACATCATCGGCAATGTCGTGCTGCGGTTCTACAACGCCAGTCTGCCCGCGGACAGCCTACAGAAAGAAACCGCCGTAGATTGGCTGTCGCTTATCTACATGCTGGCCTATATGGTCGGCATTCCGCTGGGTAAGGTTAGACTGTCACAGTGGTGACTCTGTTTTACTGTTGATTGAGAAGTTAGTTTGACCTGGGTGGGTGATTGTTTCCTTGATGGAATTATTGAGCGATCGAGTAACGACTGACTGATTTCATTCTGTCAGACAATCAGTAAATCTGTCATTTGTCTCTTTCGCTAGTTTGTGCCAGTCAATTTTTTTATTTTGCCAACAATCATATGGAGAAGCTACTTGATTATGATGAAGTCATACTTAGTGATTATTTTGCGCACAGAAATTTCTCCCCTACGTCTGCCAATTCCTCCTGGATTGATTTTTGACTTGACTGGATTTCATGTTTTTTATAACATTCAGTCTACACCATTAAATAATCAAGAAGGAGAATAATTTTGCCATTGAATTATATTAGAATCTAATTTACGGAATTAAAAGAAAGAATTTTTTGGGGGTGAAGGAGGTATTTAATTTAATTAATTTCTCATAAAATGCGTCAAATAGCAGGTTTATTTAAGGCAGATAGAAGTAAACCAGAAAAATGTCAGAGCGGAAGTTCAGAACATAATTTATATTAACTGGGGAAACTCTTTTCTCTTCTCAATATTGCTCATTAGGTTAAGGCTTAGGCCGGCAACACTTTTCTCTTCTCACTGTTATTCATTAGTTTAGGACTTAAACCGGAAACGCTTTTCCCATCAGTGTTATTCAATAGTTTAAGGCTTAAACCGGAAACGCCCTTTTACCTTCACAATGTTCTTCATTAATTTATGGCTTAGACCGGAAACGCTTTGCCCTTCACAATGTTGTTCATTAGTTTAGGTTTCAGACTGGAAATGCAATATAGTCGCGCAGTCGAAGGCCAGAAGTGAACATGAATCTGAAGTATAAGCAATAAAGGATTAATAAACCAAATTTTCATTTCAGTGGAGCTCAGTGTCGAATGATATTGTGATGGTGGTGGAAGGGTGTGTGAGAAAATGACAATTATAATTTTTCTTTCCCAGAAAAGTGTGAAACAAGTTTTGGAAACGTATGAATTCTTATTCTTAAACTTTACTTCGGCATTGTGTTAAAAACGTCTTATGTAAAGTCATACTAGTATAGTGTACTTCGGCAAAATGTTGACATCGTCTTATTAAAATCATACTGGTAAACTGCACTTAGGCAACTTGTTGAAAACCTCTTATTTAAAGTCATACTAGTTAAGTTTTACACAGACATCGTGTTGAAAACGCAAGTCATACTGGTAAGCTTTACTTATATAAAGTTATACTGGCAAGCTTTACTTAGGCATCGTCTTGAAAACGTCTTATTTAAAATCTTACTGGTTAAGCTTTACTTAGGCAACGTGATGAAAACATCTTATGTAAAGTTATACAGTTTAAGCTTTACTTAGGCAACTGAAAATGTCTTCTTAAAAGCCCTTCGCTTTAAGCTGTTCTTTAAAACATTTAGGAAAAGTTTTATTAAAATCCTACTCGTTAAGTTTTATTTAGGCAATGTTTTGAAAACGTCTTATTAAAAGGGACAATTTGTAAAATATGTTTGAATCAGACTTTAAAAGCACACATTTTAAAAAGGAAATTTGCAATTAATAGGGTTGCGCTGATATCAGTTTACGACGAACCCACACAGTAGTTGTGATATGGGAAATGTCGTAGGCCGTGAATCCAATTTCATCTTCTGCTATCTTTAACGTAACATGATGCTAATCTCATCCAATATTGATATTAAACTATGCTAGCTTCGCACAATATTGATACAGGAATGTTTGTCATGTCTCATTTAATGCATTTAATCATTTAAAGCAAGCCTTTGATTAATTCTTGACTTTGAGAGCAATTTGTTTTTTTTTACTTCGAAGTCTTGGAGTAATTTTGTGTAACACAAATAGATTTTGGATAATACACTCAGAAGTTCCCCGACCACAACTTTACGTGAATATTATACGAAATTAGCATTGCTTTGAGTCAGTACTGTTTGAGACATTCATTGTATTGCGTCAGTACTGTTTGAGACATTCATTGTATCGCGTCAGTACTGTTTGAGACTTTCATGGCTTTACGTGAGACTTTCGTTGCTTTACGTCAAAACTGTATGAGACTTTCATTGCTTTACGTTAATGCTGTATGAGACTTTCATTGCTTTACGTTAATGCTGTATGAGACTTTCGCTGCTTCACGGTAATGCTGTATGAGACTTTCGCTTCTTTACGTTAAATTAATGCTGTATGAGACTTTCATTGCTTTACGTTAATGCTGTATGAGACTTTCATTGCTTTACGTTAATGCTGTATGAGATTTTCGCTGCTTTACGTCAATACTGTATGGGATTTTCATTGCTTTACGTTAATGCTGTATGAGACTTTCGTTTCTACGTTAATGCTGTATGAGACTTTCATTGCTTTACGTTAATGAAGTATGAGACTTTCGCTGCTTTACGTCAATACTGTATGGGATTTTCATTGCTTTACGCCAATATTGCACGACTAGCATCGTTTTAATTCAATATTATATAAATCATCTCTACTTCAGTTTTTGGAAAATTGGTGCCGTTTCATTTTTGATAAAACAGCATCCATATCAAGGCTTTTTTATATCAGCAGCTTGAATACTGTCTTCGGGGCCCATCCAATTTACTACTTTGTTTTTAAATCATAAGGGTATAAAATTCTTTTCACAAAGGTGGGTTGTTGCAATTTGAACAAGGTATAATCTCCTCGAGTTGCAACATTTATGGTTTGGATGGAGTGTAGGGGGCGCTTCCGGCTTCCGCCGCTTTCGCGCAAATTTATGGTTTTATTTTTGTGTGCTTTATATATGAAGTATTCGTGAGGAATCATACTTATTTCTTTATGTCCCCTTTTTCTTATCTAGTTATGATGTTCTTGTAATATTTTTTCTCTACACTCATCTCATCTATAAACGCATCATGCTGGTTGATGATTATGTATGGTCGATATTTAATCAGACATTGATTACTGACATATAATACAGTTCATTAATGCTCAAATCACAATATGTAGCAAGCGTTTGGCCTGAGCTTAATCCGAGCTCTGTGCCGATAACTTACATCCACTGAGTTAACCCTTTTAACAGTACGGGGTGGTATGCGTCAAGGTTAGAACATAAGCAGCGATATTTGCAAATTTAAGACGTACGTATGCTAATCTTATCCACGTGCCTCCCAGGAATGTACATTCTGGATCGCTGGGGCCTGCGCGTCAACAACGTCATTGGTTGTGTCATTAACGCTGTGGGCGCGTGGTTAAAATGTGCCGCAGCCGCACCCACCCGATTTCCGGTGCTGATGGCGGCCCAAACTCTGTGCGGCATAGCGCAGGTCTTCATCGTAAGCATTCCACCCAGGCTAGCTGCGACCTGGTTCGGACCGAATGAAGTATCAACCGCTACAGCCATCGGGGTATTTGGCAACCAGGTAAACCCCATCCACACCCCAAAATTTTAAATTTTCAATTTTTTTTAAAAAAAACTTTTAAATGATGGCATTACTCTAAATTTGGTGACGACAAGAAAGGTGATTAAAAATGCGATTTCATGAATATGTGGAAATCATAGCTATTTGCACAATTTGCAAAGACTTATACAGTATAAATGGATTTTATCAAATTTGAAACATTGTTATACAAATGACAATTATATACATACTTCTTGTGATTCATTAATTCCATTGAGTGTGTGAATACTCTCGTTAACTCTAATACACAAACGTGCAGGTGGGCGTGGCGGTGGGGTTCCTGCTTCCGCCGCAAGTGGTGCCCAACTCGGAGTCGCTGGAGGATGTGGGGAAGGACCTGGGGGTGATGTTTTTCGCGGGGGCTGCTGTGTGTACTCTGGTGCTCGGTCTCATGTTGTTTGGTGAGGAGTTTCCGTTAGGACAACACACGCGTCACGCTATTCATCGTCAATGCAAAATCATTTCTTTTCTTTTCTTTCTATTTTCTTTCTTGCCTTACTAATAATACAGCTCGTGATGACTAATTATTTTCAGATTTTTACAGCACCCAAAGGGCATATTAGAAATATACAGAGATGCTCTATAAGACACATAGCAATTCTTATATCGGTAACGTTAAATAAATTTACATTTAAATATATAGCACGTTGAAGTAAATAATTATAGGCCACTACAAGGTCAAAAACCTACCTTGGGAAGTACAGCTATAGATTAGCAAGCACACTATAAACTAAAAGTGATGACGTTACTGGTCTTCCAAGTATTTGTTTCTTCAAAGCAATCAGCACTCTGATCTTGGTCTCTACGCATCAAAAGCAGCTCAGAGACATTGTAGGTACCCTGTCCCAATTATGGGCTTTTAGTTTGGTTTCACCCGTTGCATGTTTGCGGTACAGGACTGTACCGTGTCATAAGCGTCTAGCCATTGTCTGCGGTACAGGAGCTGTACCAACATGCACGCTTGCTCAGTCTCGGTTATACTAATCGTTCAAAATAATCAATCAGAATTAAAGAAAGATATGTTTGGCTTCAGCAGCCATCTGTTCTAAATTTTATCATTGGATACTATTATTAGAATGGTCATGTCATTGAAAGGGCACAGTTTCTCCAACACCCCCACCCACTTTTGTTCAAGTTGAGCAGCCCTTTGAACCGAATTTTTTTGTCAGGCATGGCAAATTTTCGAGGCCGATCTTTCTGATGACGATTTGTGTGGTTGATCCTACCTAATGAACTTTATTGTGTGGTTGATTCTAATTAACTGTAGATGAAATTCAACCAGCCCCTACTGAAATTTTGGATGTGACCATGTGTTTGATAAAGAAAAACCCGGTCGTCCTCAAAGCATGCATGGTTTTTGTGTGACACTTTCGCTGTGTGCAAAAGCATGGGACTTTTCCAGGAAACAGTGAATACTTACAAAATATATTAAACCATTTATATTATATTACATTATATTATATTGCCAATTCAACAAAGTGCGTGGGTTTATACAAGGCAAAAAACAATGCTGTTCAACATAACAAAAAGGTAAGAAAACATTTTATTATTTATTTATTTTTGAATTTGATATAATAAATTTTGGAAAACAACACGTTCAATAGCCTAATTGAATTTAAATAAATCTTTTTAGAATTATACGAATTATACTTGCTTTTCATTTGTTAGTAGACTTGTAAAAAAAACAAAAAACAATGAAAATATTCGCAAGTTCATCAAAAAGATAAGAAAACATTTTATTATTTCTTGGTTTTTGAATTCGAAATAAATTTAAATAAATACTTTTAAAATTCCTTAATATGTCTATAATACTTATTTTGAAAATCTTTTTAGAATTATACCCGCTTTTAAATTTTTAATAGACTTGTAAAAAAAAGAAAGAAAAAAAACCACTGATGCTGAAATTCACAAGTTCAACAAAAAGATAAGAAAACTTTTTATTATTGAATTTGAAATAAATTTAAATTAATACTTTTAAAATTCCTTAGTATGTCTATAATAGGTAGTAATTTAAAATTTTAAAATCCATTTATAATTACAGTCGCTTTTTATTTTTCAGTACATTGACCATTTCAAATATCGCTTCGCGTCAAAACTTGCGGTGTTCTTTCTCCTGGCGGCGGACGGGTTTCTGCTGATACATTCATGAAAGTGAATGAACACTAAACACTAGCCACAAAACAAAAATCGTAATAACTTTAATGATATGTGTGTGTGTTTCTTTATTCCGTATATATTATTTTAGAATAAAGATTGATAATAATTTGAGTTTGGATTAAAACATTTTTCCTATATGTTCCATTACTTATTAATGATACGTTTTCTGTAACCCAATTGCTTTTTCACCCTCTTAAAGCATTCCCCAATTCAGAATTTTAAAATGATAATTTACTGCTAAGAAAAGAAAATCTTCCTCTGGTATTTTATTACTTGAAACAAAGATCACGCACATTAGCCGAGTCTCAGTTTTGCCTTTATGTTTTTATTTTCTCAAACTGTTGTTTTAACTTATTTTCTTGTGTTTTCTTTTTAAAAAAAAAAGTTTTTCAGAGCGCTCCTCCAAGACCACCAAGTCGTGCCCAGTACTTGATGGCCAAGGGTCGACACAAAGAGCATTATTTTCAGTCCATTTTACGTGTTATACGCAATCCCAGCTTTTCGTTACTCATGATTTCTTACGGTCAGTAAATACGGTGAAAGAAAGTCGTTATTGTTATTTTTTTTTTTATCGTTTCCGTTGATGAATCAGCATCAGTAGCTGCCATAACGAAATCAATCAATCCCCGTTATCGTTGTCATCGTCAGTATTTTCATCAGTATTGAGAACATCTTTAGTGCCAGGCGTGGGTGGGATGGTGTTAAATTTTAAATCTTCTTGAGAAGGAATAATTAGTTATCTTGATTTAGGTATTTAATTTTGCGTTTAACTCAATACATTTAAGTCTAAGGGTCCATACTATATTTATACCAAATTCGCTCACTTTCTCTCTCTCTCTCACACACACACACACACACGCATGCACTCATGCACGCATCCCTCACGTAATTTTGTCAGTCTCGCGCAGCATTGCGACAGAACAAAACAAACTTGATGAAAGAAAAACAAACACAAGTTGTAACAGATAAAATTGGGGTTAGTAATTAACACTCAGTTGGGGTTAGTAATTAACACTCAGTTGGGGTTAGTAATTAACAATCAGTTGGGGTTAGTAATTAACACTCATTTGGGGGTAGTAATTAACAATTAGTCATGCACTCAGCACACATCCGTCGTTTGCTATGATGCATCGGTTTGATTTTTCTCAATATGTATTACAGTTATCATAAGTAATTTTGTGTCTTGCTCTATCATGTATTGTTCGTTACAGCTAATGGCGGATGTGAATACACGACAGAGCGTGATGCAAAAACACAAGCTAGTTAAAATAAATAAATAAAAACATCCTACCGATGTCTTGGCCCAAATTGCCAAAATTTAATATCTTCTAATTGTATAGCGCGACTCGAGAGATAAAGAAAAGTCATTCTTCGCCTTCGTATATAATGGCTTCTCGGGGTAGAAAATAACTTTCTCTCACGCCCCTTAAATAATGGCTGTCGTCCAAGGTCACTGGCCGCAAGGGAAGTAACGATGGCAACGAAGATTCTGCCAGGAAGACGATTCCAACCGTCTCATTACAGCTGTACCAGGCTGAGGGTGTGATGGAACTGGTGGGGTGAAAATACCAGGGTAGATTGGAAAGCTACACCGCAGCGCTTAAAAGGAAGGCTAGGAGCTTCCTTACAACCAGATCTCTGAGAAGAATAAAATATAAAAACCATTCTCTCAGTATTATCTTTCCTTCTTCATTAATTAATACAGTTATTATCTCGCACATGTGGCTGTGTGTATTCATTAATTTGATATTTCTGCGTATGGATGTTTTTAATATCAAATTAATGAATACACACAGCCACATGTACGAGCATTCAAAGCTCTCTCTCACACACGCGCGCGCGCACACACACACACACACACACACAGCCGCATATACGAGCATTTAAAGCTCTCTCTCTCTCTCTCTCTCTCTCTCTCTCACACACACACACACACACACACACAAAGCAAACTACGAAAACTGCATTCCAATTCCCGATACATTTTGTGCTCCTAGAGACCTGACTAATTAACATGGTCTAAAGTCTACCAATCAATTTCCCATTATGTGTTTTTCTACACTCACAAAGCGGAAAATACATCTTATGCGCTAGCAAGTGACTGCATTCTCTCCCTTCAAAACAGTCATTCCTATTGTTTTAGCTAATGGCCTGACCCAATTATATCAGTGCGACAGCTTCAACTGTATACTGTTACGGGAAATCGAGTTCAGTACCAAAGGTTATGATTGATTCATATTTGAAACAAATGACAATCATAATTATCATTACAAACGTCAACACTACTGTTATTATTACCATCATCATCATCATCATCATCATCATCACTATTGTAATCATTATCATGTTACTCGACATCAATCGTCAGCTATCCCCTTTTCTCCATTTCTAGTCCTCTCTCTCTCTCTCTCTCTCTCTCTCTCTCTCTCTCTCTCTCTCTCTCTCTCTCTCTCTCTCTCTCTCTCTCTCTCTCTCTCTCTCTCTGTATATATATCTGTTTTCTTCTTTATGCTCTGCTTATTTGCAGTGACTCTTTTGAAACAAGCTATCAACTTGTTTGATTATTTCCCTTAGGTCTGAACACAGGGTGCTACTATGCCATTTCAACTCTACTCAACTCTATGGTTTTATATTACTTTCCGGTAAGTCTGATTGTAAATGTATGCTTTGTGATTTACTTTACAGACCACTGCTTACTGCAGTCTAGCAATCACACAATGACCACCTTTGTGAGTACGTTCCCTAAACCTGTAGGAGATTCATTCATTTGTCATAAGTATATTGACTTGCTTTATTCATGTTGCCTTTCTTACTCATTATTATTATTATAGACTTACTGGAATTTTATTCATGTTGTCTTTCTTACTCATTATTATTATAGATTACTGGAATTTTATTCATGTTTTCTTTCTTACTCATTATTATTATAGACTTACTGGGATTTTATTCATGTTTTCTTTCTTACTCATTATTATTATAGACTTACTGGGATTTTATTCATGTTGCCTTTCTTACTCATTATTATTATTAAAGACTTACTGGAATTTTATTCATGTTGTCTTTCTTACTCATTATTATTATAGATTACTGGAATTTTATTCATGTTTTCTTTCTTACTCATTATTATTATAGACTTACTGGGATTTTATTCATGTTTTCTTTCTTACTCATTATTATTATAGACTTACTGGGATTTTATTCATGTTGTCTTTCTTACTCATTATTATTATAGACTTACTGGAATTTTATTCATGTTGTCTTTCTTATTCATTATTATTCCTTGCAGGGTGAGGAAGTTAATGTCGGATATATTGGTTTGGTCATTATTTTAACGGGTATTGTGGGATCAGTTGTTGCTGGATTGTGGCTAGACCGATCCAAGTTTTTCAAGTAAGTGGTTTTCACAATCTGCACTCATTTATCATTTAATATGTTTGTCAAATGCCTGGTTATATTTAATGATCCTGTCGCAGTATCAGGTCAAAATTATTAATCGTTAAATTTATTATACTAGCTCTAATACTGATAACAGCTAAGGCAGCCTATTCTGTCCTTCAATCTCTATGTCAGACCCATTCTTTGGTACCTTTATTCATCTAACATAATGACAGACATATTAGCTGACATGCCTTGAATTAGCAACATTATCTTTCTCTTTGATTAATTATGACTTATATAATAACATCCACATATTCTTGGCTCAAAACCCCCAGCCAACTCTTCTCGGTCACATTAACAAATTAACCAAACTTTGGTTCTAAGATAACAAGAACAAAGAAGATTTAATAATGAGAAGATGAGATGAATAGAATTTGATTTCTAAAAGCACAAGTCAACCGAGACTATCTATTTACTGTCTGAAAAATATTAATGTTTGTTTTTATCAATAATACTCATCTGGTCGATTATGGACTGTGTAATTTAGATGACAACTTTGTTGACGATAGAAGTGAGCTTGTCATCGTTATTTACTCGTGCAGTGTCGATGACTTCACGTCGATGACCATCAGCTTGCAAGGATCAACTCAGCAACAAGTCAAGACGATAAGACAAAAGAAGCCAGCTGCATTAGACAATCATATTTCTCTGTAGTCACCAATAAATAAGGTTTTGTGATGACAATAAGACTTTGTAGCCACAAATAAGGCTTTGTGGTGGCAGCAATAAACAGCATTTACAATTTCACATCATGAAATGTTTGGTACATGGTAATTTATACTTTACAAAATTCACATGAAAAAATATTTATTAATGAGAAATGAGACATTAATATTTACATGAATCTCAATAAATACAAGCATAATCAGTGACTGGTTTACACTAAATTCACATTGAATGATTATCTCAATCTTCCAGTTAGCTTTACTTGCTACAAATTGTTTTACAACACATAAAGCATAGCGCACAACACGTGCTAAGTTCCATTTCATCATCTATACATACAGCATTAATTATTACTAGCACCACTCTATCTTCTCTGGAAGAGATATGCATTAGTTTCATACAACAATCATTAGTAACAATACATGAACATTCTACACAACATTGTCATGAATAATATATAACAATAATTTCTGAGAAGTCATCATATTTACCACTCTCTGGAACGTGCAAAACCTTCCTTTCATCTACGTGGATTCAACCCTTCCATATGGCGTGGGAGTGGTGCGTTTATAAAAAGCGTGGGTATATTAGCACATATATATGAATGACTTTGGGTCAACCTACAGGTTCTCTCGCGTCATTGAACGGAACGCAGATATCCATACAAGGGTATCCCGTATCCTGTCAGCATTCACACATTCTTACCATCCCCATTCTCCCTTCTGCACATTTCCACTGCCTACAGGCGTGATCAATGAACTTGACCTCAATCCTTTACTGTGTACGGCATATTGCATAATCACGCGACTTGACCACCGTTAACTAGTAACTATCACTTACAGATTATTAATAAAGAAAAGGAAATAACACAACACAAAAGAGCATAATTTGCCCATGGTTCGACCATTACAATGCTCATTTCATATATAGTGTTCTTTATACTTATTTTTATATGAAGGAGATGTATTTTAAAAGGTTATTTTAGAATTTGAAATATTTCGTTAATTTAATGTGCAATAATAGTACACACTTTTAGACGTGCTGATATATTCTAATAGCAATAACAAAAATAAATGACAGACTCCTGACTGGTTGAAATTTGAATAGATCACATGTAAATGTTAATATAATTATAATCATACATGAATTGCTTCTAAGTTTGTTGTTTAGTTGTTTTGGCCCTTTGGCTGCTTTCCACTCATCCCGACAAGGGGAAACTACTCTAACGTTAGACTGTTTGATTGAATCTCTATCAACTGAGATTTACAACAGTTATAGCCCGGCTCCCCGCCGTTGCTAGGAATCGCAAACAGCTATTAGTGGAGCAGTAGTCAAGGACATGGAGGGGACTTTTATCTTCGGTCATACATCCCTTCACTCACGACCATACGGCAACTGATAACATTTTGCATCGCCGGCACAGTGAACTGTCGCCTCCTATCTAGCGTCCTTTCCACTTTAGATCAGAATGCGCCTGATAACGGCTTCACTTGCCGACACAGTGTTATATAAGAATTCACTGTACAAGATCAAATCAGTTTCGTTCTTTCTCTCTCTCCAGATTTCGCGCTCCTCTTAGTCATAGTGTCTGTCGTTATTCCCACATTTTACAACTGTGTTACAGTCGCTGTCGCCTACATTCAAAAGCAAAATAAATGTTATAAACCTGATGCATTTGAGCTTTCTGTGTCTGCTGCAAAAATGTATCAGAGATATTCTAACTAAAACCACACCATACGTAAAATTTAATAGAACAGATATTTTTTTTTGTGTCAAACGTGACAAGCATTTCTACCGCTCCTTCACCTGATAGTTGTTGAATCTTATTTCCCAGGGACCCACACTGACTTATCTTTGCTGCTGTAAATATGTAAATAAGCACTGAGTGTTATTTCTCTGCAACCCACACTTGTTGACTTATCATTGTTGTTGTAAATGGATTAAACAACACTGAATGTTATTTCCCTGTAACCCACACATGTTGACTTATCTTAGGTCTTTTAAATGGATTAAGCAGCACTTAGAGTTATTTCCCTGTAAAATACACTATTGACTTATAATTGCTGTTGTAAATGTATTAAACAGCACCGTGTTTATTTCTGTCAGATCTTCGTGATTTTACCTTCCATTGCTGCTTTTAAATGCATTAAATCAAATTGAATGTTGTTTGTGTTGACCTTATTGATCTTCAGTATTGTATTGAAAACTGCTGTTTTAAATGCAGAATTGCAATAAATCAAAGGGATGTTATTTATTATATTCATCATTGTAGCTTTAAATGCAGAAATACAATCAATCAAACTGGGTGTTATTTATTACACTGATCATTGCTACTTTAAATGCTGAAGTGCAGTAAATCAAATTGGGTTTTCTTTATTTCTGTTCTTCGTCACTATACTGATCATTACTTTAAATGCATTACATATGAACGTATGTTATATCTCTGTGATTTATTGCTGTTTTCAATACAAAGAACGCAATATCAATCTGTGTTTCAGATCCACATCCCTGGTCATATATTTTTTGTCTGCACTTGGGATGCTGGCCTTCACATTTACACTTGACCTTGGGCGCATATGGATCGTCTTCGTTACGGCTGGTGGTTTAGGGTGAGTAATGTTTGATGAATAGCAAGAAGAGGACATAGTCTGCTAATTCAAATCCGAAATCTGCGTTTCAGCATAAAATTTGATTTCTTTACACATTTTTTTTTTAGATACTGACAATTAGATTATGTGATAATTAAAAGAAAAAAACAATTAAACAAAAATCAAAGTCTGGATTTTTACAGCTAGAATCCATTAGTAAGTTAATGGAAGCCCATTGATCATTATTATGATGATGCCGGGAGTCCAGTATTATGTGGTCAGAAGTCCATTATGAAGCAGCTAGTACTTTAAGGCTATCTTTACAAGTACAATATATTTTTGAAATAAAATTGACGTCATAAACATTTGTATTTTTGTTGTAACTACTGCTGCATTGTAAAGTAAAACATAGAAGATACTGTATGTTATCAACAGGTTTTTCATGACGGGTTATCTGCCCGTAGGTTATGAATTTGCAGCAGAGATTACCTACCCTGAACCAGAAGGCACATCTTCAGGACTCCTAACATTTTCTGCTATGGTAATAAATAAATGCAAATTATAATTTATACTTGAAATAGGGTTGGAATTATTATTTTCGTCATAGTTATCTTTTCTTGATTTAAAGTAGAAATAAAGTAGTAATCGATTGATATAGGATTTTCGAAATCAGGGTGATCATTGAAATTTGTTGATGTGCACAAAAATTGTCTGACTGGGTTGAATAGCCTGTTTGCTTGGGTGAAGGCTTAGGTTTGCAGGGCTGCACCCTAATTTGCATTTATTTTATTTAATGAATCTTTTCTGACAGTATATAAAAGATTGAACTAATTTATTTTATGTCCTTGTCACGTGACAGTACACCAACATGATAATTATCGTTTTACAATAATCATTACAATGTTGTCTTCTTGCCCTTCTTCTCGACGCCACCTTCATAATTAAATTGTCTTTTAATGGTTTTGGGAGATAAAGCGAAAACTATTATATCATTCACGAGAATAATCTGTTAAATTCTGTGCAGTCGTTATAGATTAGCTTTTCTCGCAAACCTGTAATTTGTTTGTTATGTTTATCTACTTTCTCTTCCTGTTTTGGATCTTTTTAGTTTTTTGGTATGACTCTGACCCTCGGGATGCGAGCCATGATGAATCAAGTAAGCATCCTGGCCGCGAACATCTTCGTTTCCTCTGTACTAATAATAGGAACGCTTATGACAGGTGAGTTATTAGTGTTTGTGCACGTCATGCTTATGACAGGTGAGTTATTAGTGTTTGTGCACGTCACGCTTATGACAGGTGAGTTATTAGTGTTTGTGCACGTCACGCTTATGACAGGTGAGTTATTAGTGTTTGTACACGTCACTCTCAGTCAGTCCTCAGAAATCTATCAGTTAGTGCATATGGACTTAAAAAGTAACCTATAGATGTGCACACTAGATTTGCCGTAGAGTATTTGAGCGTCTAAAGTAGGTCTGTGGTATGTGTACTGTGATTTACAGTTTGACAGTTACAATCTACTTTTTGTAGATCTATGGCATGTGGAAGAATATTGTGCTGACAGATAAAGTTTCCCTCCTTGTGAATCTATGGTGCTATACTGTAATGTGCTGGCAGTTAGTCTTCCTGTTGCAGGTCTAAGTTATGCTTGCTGTAATGTTTCTGACAGTTAAACTCTTCCTATTCTGTTTATACTATGTTTGCTGATAAGTGTTTGACAATTAAAGTCTGCCTGTTTCTTGATCTATTGTAACACGAATGCTGAAGTTATTTAATTGTTACTTTTTTACTTTGACACTGTGTGACAACTGTCTTGCTTTTCTGAACTCTTAGAGTAGATATACAATGCCCTGACTTGAGTGGTTTACATCGAATAGTGGTCTTCAATATGCCTACTATAGTATGTTAGAGATTAATGGAATTTTACAACAGGCCTGTTAAAGTACGCTGGAACTTTGGAAGAAGGACTACGGTAGGTCTGCAGTAGTGTGATTAAGCTTTGAAGGACCATCTACAGAAAGCCTATAATAGTGTTTTTTCATCTTTGAATATAGATCTATATCAGACCTATTATACAGTGTTTAGGAACGTTGGATGAAGGATTTTTGTAGAATATTGGAAGAAGATCTATGGTAGGCCTGTTTATAATATCTGAAACGTTTTATGACAGTCCATTGTTGGCCTCTTATATTATATTGAAATGCTGGCTGAAGGTCTATGGGAGGCCTGTTTATGCTCTGAAAGGTTGAGTGAAAGGCTAAAATAAGTTGTAGTGTAAACGTAAAATGTAGGTCTATATCTGATAGAATGAGCTCCGATGAATACACCAGTTCTTCAGACTGCCTCTTGTAGTGTCAATGAAAGAGGTCTACAATAGACCTGTTGTGTATTTTAACGTGTAAAAGTATAATGCTTCACCGGATACACCAGTTCTTCAGACTGCCTCTTGTAGTGTCTATGAGCGCAGAAGAGGTCTACAATAGACCTATTGTGTATTTTAACGTGTAAATGTATAATGCTTCTGAATTAATTATTAGTAGATATATTTCACATAATAATCTTTTAAAAATCTTAAATACATTGATATTTTCAAGATAAACACATTTTATCAATAGATGCTTTCTTAAGGTATTATTTTTAATTAGATTAGTGTCTGTAGTAAAATATTTTGTTGTTGTTGATATATACCTTTTATAAACAAGAATTTACCAATATGTGTGTTTTAATTCTTTAATTTTATTTCTAGTTTTATTTCCATTTGATGAATCTAATAAATTAGTAATGGTTGTTTTATATCCATTAAATTGGTCACAATCTTTATAATTTCAAACAGATTGTTAATAATATTTTTGTAAAATGGTTATTTTAATTTATTAATTTTGAAAATGTTTTAAGTTATATAAAGCTTTGATTATCTCAAATTTGCATTTCTACTTAATGCCGAATATAATCTTTTGTAAATAAATCTCGATTTTGTCGATCTGTTCTCGGGTTGATTCACTTATTCTACTTACATACATGTTGATAACCTTATGTTTGAGAAGAAAGCGGGTGGATAGGGCTCACAAAATGAAATGTACATTAAAAGACGGATTTATCTTCTATAGTAAGTTTTCCACCTCCAGAAATATTGTGTACCGGTTTGTCTTTAATGTTGTGGAATAAAGAAAACGTTTACGGCACTCGCATATCCACCAAATGAGAGAGACGACTTGAGTCTGCTGGACAATTATTAATAACATAAATTAAGATTCTCATCACTTGTAATTAGTTATGGATGATTAATTAAAAAACAAAAGGCATAACCATTAACTAGGTGGCGTTGGCGTCACACACTTATTCACCTACTCAATCGCCATTTTGATTTAGTCTCTTTATGTGTTAACATCGTTGAATCATTTATTCTCTGCGTCTCTGTCACTTTCACGCTGTGCTGTGGGACTGTTTTACTACTTCTCGAAACTAATAAATTGTATTCCTATATTTTGTGTCAGATAAAATGTTTGGGTTTTTTTGTTTTCTTACTTTATCTTATCTAAATTTATTTATTTCATTCTTTAATTCTCGCGTAAAATTTTTTCTTTGTTTCAAGAACAGTTCGCTTATTTTATTTTCGTATTTTGCCTTGCATAACACTGTTATTTTTTTTAAAAGTACGAATACGTTGTTTTGTAGCCGCTACTTCGTATGAATTTGTAAACACCACATTCTTGGGCTTGTTGTTTCAGCTCTTGTGAAAGCAGAGTACAACAGACAATCGGCAGAAAATAAGGTAAATATACAAGGCTGTAGTCTTCTTTTCTCTTGAAGATATCGGGTTTAAACGAACAGACATATCGGGGGTCTGTATGACTCATAACATACTTTTCACAAGCAATATTAATCTGGCGGCGTAACGAACTGAAGGCCCTATATGATGATGTCACTGTAGATGTGCTCGCTGGAGTCAGCTTTGTGGCGATGATCATGTATATGCGTGAATCACGCTGGCTTTAAAATAGTTTCATATAGAATGAATTATGCGTAAAGGTAATGTTTTTTTTTCTTTTTCTTTTTTTATATTTTCAGCTAATCTCAGCGGTTGAACACTTGGAAGTGGATGTGAGGATATCGTCAGAGTGAAAGCATGAATACTGGCCCCTATCTCAGAAAAACAGTCAGAATTCTACATTACGCACCACCACCACCCCACATCATTAAAATACATTAGTTCACAAGGAAGACATACAAACCTGACGGTCTTACTTCAAGAGGTTTAAAGATACTGACAAATGTCAAAAGGAAGAACATATTCAAAAGAGAGAGCATATTAAAATCACTTTCGTAATTCAAATGGGAGAAAACCCCGTATACTTCTAAAGTTGGATAGATACCCCAATCTCGGCCAAAGTTTAAAATGGGGACATTCAAAACCAAAGCCATAATTAAAACTCTTCAAAAGTGTAAACACTCAAATCTCGGTCATAATTCACAAGAAAGATTGTTCAGAAGGGAGACTACTTAAACCTATGCCATACTGTATCAGATACTTCAAGAGTGATCAATTCAGAAAAACAATAATTCAAAAGGGAGAACACTCAAATTACCATAATATGCAATGGGAGAAATGCTAAAATCAACGTCTTTATTCAAAAGGGAGAGCACTATCGGCGTTAATTAAGACGAGAGAAGCAACTCTCAGTCATAATTTAAACAGAGGTACACTCCAATTGCATCCATAATTCAGAAGTGGGGCGGCGGGCATTCAAATGCGAAATGGAGAACAGCTAAATCATGGCCGTAATTTACAAGAAAGAGCACTCACATTGCCGTAATATTCAAACCGTGGTCGCACTTGAGTAAGTACTTTTCGCACGATGTAGAAGCCTTATCTTGAACGACTCATAAAAGTAGAGGTGTGCGTATTAAGAACTTAACTGTCGCTCATACAGCGTTTATTACTCTCTTAGCGAGTGGTGTTTATTGAAATTAATGGAAATCACAGGTGTGTTTTGTCCTGCACAATCATTCTACCAGGGAGCTGCACTCGGATGGGTTCAATTTTTATATGACTCAAGCGACACTTCGATAGGCAAAGGGGATTTCAAAAGCAGCCAAAATGTTTTTATCAGTATTAAGGGACACAACTCTACAGAACGTACTGCAACACGTACAGCGATGGCGACACTTCGATAGGCAAAGGGGATTTCAATAGCAGCCAAAATGTTTAATCAGTATTGTGATAATTGTATTATGTAAGTATTAAAACAGGGAGTCGCGCGTGGTAGAGTTTAAGAACCATTGGATAAGTGTGTGAAAATCACACGCCGGTAAAGTTTGTGACGTGGTATTTAAGGGACACAACTCTACAGAACGTACTGCAACACGTACAGAGATGGCGACGCTTGATGCGTGTCTCAAGCATACGCTGCGGAATCAGTCAAAGACAGTCAGAGAATGAATCCATAGGGATCGAACATGGAAATGACAAGTCTCCATTTCACTTCTTGGCAATAGTTCTATCGATACGTTTTTTGACATCTTAAAGGTGAATATGATATAAGACTATGAAATTTATTGTTATTTAAAAACTGCATCATCACTAACAGCACCCGGTGGAATTGTCTTGAGGCGGTTTTTTCACAGACCTCTGTGATATCTTTTAGGGTATCCCCCTGCAAGAATTATTTATGCAAGAACTTAATTCGCTATTTGTTTTATTTTCCAGACAAACGTAAACCCGTGTGATTCTAATATATTCCCACATTTTGGACAAGGCATACAACTCTGTCACAATAGTGGTATATTTGTACTACTTGGGTGCTCTGGGATATAAATATGGGTTTATTTTGGCAGAGGTCCTGTTCTTAAATTAGTTTTTATTTTTGGACAGCAGGAACTGTTTAATTCTCAGTTTTTATCAATTAAAATGGGCAACCTTCAATTATTTTTTTTTTATCCTCTCTCTGTTGGAAATACATCGATTTTTACAACTGGTGCCGTACACTGGTAACTGTTAATCAGCGTGATATCGCAAATTTATTTCTGTTTTAAATTTGAGAACGTTTAATGTTTAACCAGTGAAGCTAAATATCCAGAATGTGATAATTAAATATCTCTTCCTCAGTATTGTTTTAGGTATGTTCTTTGCCACTGCATCCCGCATATCCCACCCGTCTCCATTCTTCAGGCTTTTCTTTCAACAGATGGTTCGGTTCCCCTACACCCATGACATAACAATTCTTCAACTCAGCTTTTAAAATTACTTATAAGTATGTGTATGTGTGTATTTAAGCATGTATGTAGTACTGTCCTTTGTGCCGCAATATCAGTGAACAAACTTTAATGAATATGTAATAATACGTTTATTTAAGACGCATGACTGTCAAGCGTCATAATGAAAATGACTAATTATAGACGTTCAATTTTCTGATTTCACATGCTTATTTATATACGTCGTCTGTTTCCTGTTAGTCTGGTAGTTGTGCTAAATGTTTAAGTCTGGTAGTTGTGGTAAATGTTTGTCTGGTAGTTGTGGTAAATGTTTAAGTCTGGTAGTTGTGGTAAATGTTTAAGTCTGGTAGTTGTGGTAAATGTTTAAGTCTGGTAGTTGTGGTAAATGTTTACACTCGTGTCACTATAGTGTTGCAAATTTACACAACTATTATAACATGTCATTATAGTGCTGCATATTTACACAACTATTATAAAATATCATTATAGTGCTGCAAATTTACACAACTATTATAACATGTCACTACAGTGCTGCAAATTTACACAACTATTATAACATGTCATTATAGAGCTGCATATTTACACAACTATTATAACATGTCACTACAGTGCTGCAAATTTACACAACTATTATAACATGTCATTAGAGTGCTGCAAATTTACACAACTATTATAACGTGTCATTATAGTGCTGCAAATTTACACAACTATTATAACGTGTCATTATAGTGCTGCAAATTTACACAACTATTATAACGTGTCATTATAGTGCTGCAAATTTACACAACTATTATAACATGTCATTATAGTGCTGCAAATTTACACAACTATTATTACATGTCATTATAGTGCTGCAAATTTACACAACTATTATAACGTGTCATTATAGTGCTGCAAATTTACACAACTATTATAACGTGTCATTATAGTGCTGCAAATTTACACAAATATTATAACGTGTCATTATAGTGTTGCAAATTTACACAACTATTATAACATGTCATTATAGTGTTGCAAATTTACACAACTATTATAACATGTCATTATAGTGCTGCTATTATAACATTTTATATAAAAATATGGTAACAACGTCTCGGAGTGCGGTGGGAAGTACAAACATGTAATTGTATAATCCGTCTTAAACTTTTAATGGTTTCAGGCAAATAAACTTTTTGCTGATTAAAAATTAAGAGTGCACAGTCTATTTCATTTGTATCTGGTCAAGATGTGTGCTGTTTTTCTTTAATTTTATGTAGTTACTAACACGCATGCACAGTAACACATATACGTATGCACAAGCACATGAATGAACATTTTCATGCACACGCATTCGAAAACGAATATGCGTACGACTACATCGGTCAAAGAACATACTGATTTAAAGTAATGCACACAGACACAAACCCACTCATAAAAATCACTAATGAGTATCATTTCAAACCAAACAATACACTCTTACGCTTAATCATGCTCTAGTTTCTATTCTGGTTAGGCACTTCCGCAGGAACTCCGAAACTTCTAAGCAAATCTAGGTTCTCATAGGGTAAAATTTTGCGATTGTCATCACGTGACGAAGTAAAATATAGATGTTCTCTGACTCGCATATAGCATGAATTTATTATCTGTAACAGAAAACAATCCTCAGCTACAGTGTCACAGTATTGAATGACATAATCTCACCGAATGACAGCGACTCACTACTGAATGATAGCGTAATACTACCGAATTGCAGCGTCACACTATTGAATAACAGCGTCACATTATATTATTGAATGACAACGTCACACTACTAAATGACAGCGTGTATTACATTATATGGAAGGTCATTTTAGTATCTTCAGCACTTATACGACTCTCTTGAGGAAAAGATTCTGCTTGGACTCTCATATAAAATAAACATTTTCTTTTCGAATTATAGTTGGTGCTACTTAACTATTAACCCCTTAAGAGCCAATCACATCACAGTTGGAAATTTACTGCTAAACATCGTAGTTATGTAAGTTACGAGCATTAAACATCGTAACTATGTGAATAAAAGCCAAAGAGCTCAGTCGTATCGGTTGTAAAGAATTATTAAACGTTGTAATTTTATAATTGGTAATTAATATTACAATTCTTTCTAGATCAATCGTGAGTAAACATTAAACATTTTACTTATATTAGTAGTGAGTGTGCAATATACATTATTTTCATTTAGTGGCGAATAAACATTAAACTTTTTTATATTAGAAGTGAGTAAGCATTTTACTTATATTGCTTTGATGAACCTATTTTTCAAGCCGCTATACTGTGTTAACCTAACAAAGTAGGTTAATGAATGAAAATCGTGCGAAGCAAGGAAAGAATAAAGCCCACATCAGACTTTCAAAAACTTCCCAAATTTACACACATCAAACTCGGCTGATTGACTTGAGTAATCTTGCTGGATGAATATTTTTGGGAAAGCAAATTTAGGTCACACGGTTCTTGGTTTTACTTTTGGAACATGGCTCAATTATTTTTAAGGCTGGGGTCTTTGTGGGGGTATCATATCGAGTGCCACGATTCGTGAGCAGAAAGCCATTGTTAGTTAATCAATCATGTGAACTCGCTTTCAGTAGTATCGCGTTTCGTGGGTTTAGAGTGACTAAATTACGCCGACACATGAAATTGAAAATAAAGAATGGAAATAAAGAATAATTCCGGACCTTGAGAACACACATGATATTCAATCCTCGAGTATTTTTATTTTTTTTATTCCATCACTTTGTGTACCTGTGACAATCATGTGCGGAATTTCCCCTCTGAATGCCCCCTCCCTCCGAGCCCCCTCATAATAATAATAACTATCCATAACTAATTACATGTGATGAAAATATTAATTTATGTTATTAATATTCTCCAGAAGACACCACACGTCTCTCTCGCTTGGCGGATATGCTGGTGCTGTAATCTTTTTCTCTCTTCCACAACATTAAATAAAACATTCACTGGCACAATATTTCCCTAAGTGAAAAACTTATTACCAAAGGAGAAGATAAATCCGTCTTTTAATCTGCATTTAGCAAGCCTCCATCCACTCACTCTCTCCAACATATGGTTATCAATATGTGTAAGAAGGTCAATAAATTTTAGAATAAATTTATTAAATCACTAATCAAATATACATATAACAAATTCAAGCAAAAGAGCATTGGTATTTACAATAAATTTTAACAACATAAATAACTTAAATAATTAAATATTTTTGTTGTTGAAACAAGTTTAATATTTTTTAAGGTTATTTATTTATTATTATTGGCATTGCTAAACTGTCCCGAAAAGATTGTGCTTTGCATTTCATGGTCTTCTTGGAAGTGCTTGCTATACACTATCAATATGTTGTCAGATGAAAGTTTTCTCTCTTCAGATTTGTAATCCACTTTTTCGTAATTTGTGATTTGGGGGAAATGTAAAAAAAGGAATATTTTTAGTTTGTCTGATGTTTGTGCAGCTTTATACACTGCGATATTTAACTATGATTTAATATTTCAAACCACGCGTTTAACGCAATATGTCGGACAGCGCATGCAGATCGTAGATCCACATCGTGACGTCACATGTTGTTGCTATGGTGAGAAGTCAGTCTTGCAAATGAACGAGAGCTCTGACTTCTTTCAGAAATATTGACTTTCAATACCGATATACATGCATTTATACAAATCTATGAAAGTTTAAATTTTGACGTATTGATTCTAAGAATTGGAATTACTCATTTCATACAGATTTATTCTTATCTGTGGCTGACCTAGATTCCATTTCACTGGGTCTTTAAAATTTAAAAAAACTTCAACAACAACAAAAAAAAGACATATATTTGTCGCAATGAAAAGAAACACCCGACTGAAAGAAACGGTTCCCAAACCACAGACATTTGCTCTAACGCTCTCGTTCTCCACCAGCTCACAAACCGTTTTACAATTGCTCACTGCTCGCGAAATCAGTGAACATTCACAGCGAGTATCAAAAGAGAGACAAGTCGACCTGCTCACAATGAGATAATGAGAGAACGGATGAAGGTCGTTTTCACTTCATGTTCCACAAACGATAAAATGTCGCATAGTGAACTAATCGTGTCCTGTCTTAAAAGGAATGCTCTCCTAACCACAGCAAGGTAAATGGAAATCGCACAGACGCACAAACAAACAAACTAAGCGCGGTAAACGTTGGTGTAAAGCGATTCAAAGCCTGTTCGCCAGCTCACAGTCGATCTATTGTTCAGATGGTACCGCGAAGTGCTGCACTCGATAGCTGATATCAGGAAGCATAATTACGACGGCATTTCCTTTCTGAAAGGAGAAGACAATCTATCCGTCGCATGTGGGTCTCGACGCCAGGTAAAAAGTAAATAAATTTTAATGACTTGTCGATCATTATTAAAAGTTTACACTAACACCGATGTTCTCATACGAGTGGTGGAGTTCAAGAGGAAAAGATATGCAGTGATCTAAGTACCTGTGCAATTGCGCGACTTCACAGTTACATTTATTAATTTTTTAACATTTTTTTTTTAAAGGGACGGCGTTCGTAGGTTTCTGCTGTTGGTGTACACTGAATGAAATGGATACAGTGAAGTCCAACTGTCCGTTCTTTTACGGGTTTATGTGAGGGTTTACGCCCATATTTGTTGGTGCATACTTCCGGCCTCTGGATATAAAAGGGACCGGCACAAACGGAATAGAAAGGAAATCGATGCCAACTGATTACAATTATTTTATGATCGGCCCATTTCTGCTTGTGTTTTCCACTCACACTGGATTCCAGGCGGTACACTTTGACGGTATTGTCATCTGTCGTTTTGAGTTTGTTTGTATTATTTATAATTAACATATTTTTCATACCAATTTAAATTTCTTTGTATTTTACATTATCGTCTGAGATAATGTTTGTATTATTTATAAATTAAGATATTGTTTCATACCAATTTAAATTTCTTTGTATTTTACATTATCGTCTGAGATAATGTTTGTATTATTTATAAATTAAGATATTGTTTCATACCAATTTAAATTTCTTTGTATTTTACATTATCGTCTGAGATAATGTTTGTATTATTTATAAATTAAGATATTGTTTCATACCAATTTAAATTTCTTTATATTTTACATTATCGTCTGAGCTAATGTTTCAAATATACGTTTTGAATAACATACCCAATATGTTTGTAATGTGAAACTTGTAAAGATATTTGGAACATTGAAACATTATGTAACTGTTCCTTTGGTTTCTGGTGATTATTACTTTTTGACATTTTACAAGACTTCTTGTTGACATTAATAGAAATGTTACGTGAGGCATTTGATGATGAATAATTGAATTGTAAAGTAAATCACTGCCAGACATTCTGTTCTGTGTCTCGTGAAACTTTTTTTCTTATGAAATTCTTTTTGTCTTGCTTGTGTTGTGTGACATACTACAGTTCTAACACATGTTTTGTACTTGATATGTCTTAATACAACGAAACGTCATGTAACTAATGATGATACAATAATGGTTTTTAATACAACGAAACGTCATGTAACTAATGATGATACAATAATGGTTATGTCTTAATACAACGAAACGTCATGTAACTAATGATGATACAATAATGGTCCTGGTGTAATGTTGGTGTTACTAATGGCGAGGGTGAGGACGAAAGTGATGCTTGGTATAACTCCAGAACTAAACAGATTATACTCCAAACACTTTCTCCCAATGTGGATAGATTGGAGAGAGATTTGGAATGTTAATTCTCAAGATTTCAGAAGAATTAAGCACAAAATCACTATATACATTTACACGTTTTGTTTCCAGTATTATATCACAGGCAGATACTTTTGTCTTTTGTTTTGTAATCTGGAAAGCAACGAACAATGTTTATTTCATATTCGTTAAATCCTGCTTTGCCTTAGGATGAATTAGAGATATGTACATTAAGATTATATGTACGTATCGTGAAATCCTGCTTTGCCTTAGGATAAATTAGAGATATGTACATTAAGATTATATGTACGTATCGTGAAATCCTGCTTTGCCTTAGGATAAATTAGAGATATGTACATTAAGATTATATGTACGTATCGTGAAATCCTGCTTTGCCTTAGGATAAATTAGAGATATGTACATTAAGATTATATGTACGTATCGCGAAATCCTGCTTTGCCTTGAGATATGTACATTAAGATTATATGTACGTATCGTGGATGCTCAAGTACGTATGTTGGAGACAATGTACAAGAAGGATGATGTTGACGTATGAACTTACGTTGGAGACAATGTGCAAACAAGATGATGTTGATGTAATTACGTCCTCTGGAGACAAAGTACAAGCAAGATGATGCTGATGTAAGTACGTACGCTGGAGATAATGTACAAGCAGGATAGTGTTGATGTATGTACTTATGGTGGAGACAATGAACAAGCAAGATGATACTGATGTAAGTATTTGCGTCGCAGAGAATGTACAAGCAAGCTAATGCATTTACCTAGGGGACAATGAACAAGCAAGATGATGTATTTATGCTGGGGACAATGAACAAGCTATACGATGTATTTATGTTGGGGACAATGGACACGCAAGATGTTGATGTATGTATTTACGTCGCAGAGAATGTACAAGCAAGATGATGTACTTATGTTGGAGACAATGTACAATCAAGATGATGTACTTATGTTTGAGACAATGAACAAGCAAGATGATATACTTATGTTGGGACAATGAACAAGCAAGATGATAAACTTATTTTGAAGTAGAGCATATATCTCATAATAAGGTATGCAATAACTTAGAAATACGCAACATGTATCCCAATATAAGGAAATACAATAACTTAGAAGTAGAGCAATATGTATCCTACTATAAGATATACACTAATTTAGAAGTAGAAAAACGTGTATCCCAATATAAAACATGTATTAACTTAGAAGCAGAGCAACATATATCCCATTATAAGATATAAAATAATTTAGAAGAAGAAAAACGTGTATCCCAATGTAAGACATACAATAACTTAGAAGTAGAGCAACATGTATCCCAATATAAGATATACAATAACTTAGAAGTAGAACAACCTGTATCTCAGTATAAATATACAATGACTTAGAAGTAGAGCAACATATATCCCAATATAAGATATACAATAACTTTGAAGTAGAGCAACATATATCCCAATATAAGATATACAATAATTTACAAGTAGAACAACCTATATCTCAGTATAAATATACAATGACTTAGAAGTAGAGCAACATATATCCCAATATAAGATATACAATCATTTAAAAGTAGAACAACCTATATCTCAGTATAAATATACAATAACCTAGAAGTAGAGCAACATGAAATGAATGAAGTGCATAAAATAGTTTAGTAGCAGAGTAGTTACTCTGAATATACTGTATAAAGGAAATTAGAAAATTTTTAAAAATAACTTTAGAAAGTATAGCAGCTTATCTGAATGTAGTCTATAAAGTAGCTTAGAAGTAGAGAGGAGTGTCTGGATATAGGTGAAGCCATAAATTAGAAGAGAAACATATGAAATGAATGTAATATATATTAAGTAACTTAGAAGCAGAACTTGACATGAGATGAATATATTGCATAAAATGAAGTGTTAAAATATGGTGTTATGAATTAACTTTGAAATAGAGCAACATTTTCTGATAACAGAAAATAATTCATTTTAGAATTTGAAAACGTGTGCTTGAATAAAGTGGATAAAATCAGTTAATAGTAGAGTAATGTGAAATGAATATAATATATAAAGCAACTTACAGACAGAAATTGACACGAAATGAAAGTAGTGTATAAAGTAAGCTAGAGTAGAGAAGAATAATATTTTTGATGTAGTGTATAAAGTAGCTTAGGAAGAAAGCAATATGTCTGAATGTAGTCGACCTTGTCTCGACATCGGGTTTGCCAAGCTAAGCTATTGCATTGTAAAACGCTTAGAGATCTTAAGACATCGGGTTTGCCAAGCTAAGCTATTGCATTGTAAAACGCTTAGAGATCTTAAGACATCGGGTTTGCCAAGCTAAGCTATTGCATTGTAAAACGCTTAGAGATCTTAAGAAATGAATCAACAGTACCAATCTTTTCCATCTATTTGTTCACCTGTTCTTTCTTTCTTTCTTTCTTTCTTTCTTTCTTTCTTTCTTTCTTTCCCTCTTTCTTTCTTTCTACTTTCTATCCATCTATCTATCTGTCTATCTATCTATCTATCTATCTATCTATCTATCTATCTATCTATCTATCTATCTATTTTTCTTTCTTTCTTTCTTTCTTTTCTTTTCATCCATTTTATATATATTATTTTTCGTAATGTTTGTTCTTTACGGTCACATATAAATCTGAAAGTTTTCAATGATTATATTATTAAACTATCAAATAATTGTTGAATCCCTTTTCTTCTGCCTGCTATTGTTGTCATGGTTGCTGGTCATTGTTGTCATAGACGCTTTTGTTGATATGCTATTGTTTTCAGATATTGCTTCTGTTCCAAAACTTCAGTTTGATTTGGCAGGCTTGGTATTTTTGATATGCTATCTAAAAATCGATATGGTGGCGGAAGTAGTGCCGAGTATGAAGAGTTAAAAATTGCAACAACAACAACAAAACCAACGAAATTGTTCACTGGTTCTAGAACTTAAACTGCCTTATGTAATGTCATCACTTGTATTTCATTTGTTGTTTCATTTTCCTATATTTGTTTATCGTTAATGATAACTTTGACATAAATATTTCTGCAATTGTTATGTATTACTGAAAAGAAAATTATGCGTGGGTATAATGACGTCATTATGGTATAATGATGCCATTGTGATATAACGATGCCATTAATGTATTATTATGCCATTAGGGTATAGTAATGCCATGAAGGTATTATGATATCTAGTGCCCACAGTGAAGCTTGATGTATTATGAATGTAGTCCAAGTATTAAGATGCAAATAATGTTAATATTAACGTTTGTCCATTAAAACCATTCTTACAAGATTCAATTGCCTTAGGAATTCCTACTGACTGTTAGTTTTAGAAGTTCAGAATATCCTACATTTAAAAAAATAATTCATTTCTCTCACAGAGTTTCTCTCACCAATCTTTCTTCCATCACGCTTTATTTTTCACCAAGATCTGTATCACCAGGCTTCCTCTTACAAAGTTTTCAATTCCTAAGCATTTTTCCATCACGTTTTATTTTTCACCAGGTTCTGTGTCACCAGGCTTTCCCTCGCAAAGTTTTCAATTACCAAGCGTTTTTCCATCACGTTTTATGTCACCAGGGTCTGTATCACCAGGCTCATTTTCTCTCACCAAGCTTTCTCTCCAGACTTTCTCTCACCAAGCTTTCCCTCCAGACTTTCTCTCACCAAGCTTTCCCTCCAGACTACCTCTCATCAAGCTTTCTCTCCGGAGTTTTTCGCACAAAGTTTGAAAGACATCAGATTTTCTTCCACTAAATTGTCTCTCACTAAGCACTTTCTGGCCAATTCCTGTCACAAGAAGCCCCTTTGTGTGCGTGTGTGTCTGTGTGTGTGGGTCTTTCTGTCTGTCTTTGTCTGCTCCTCTCACTCGTTGTCACTCTTTCTGTCTGCGTCACTAAATCTCTCAAACCTACTTTCTTTCTCAATGTAATACTTTCTGATTACTGATAGACTGAAATTTCGACGTCCCTAAATATAGACAGATTCTAACACACCTTTTTTTTTTATTTAAAACTTCGTTCTAATCTTGGATCAAATCACAGTTTTGCGAGAAGTTCGTCGTTACTGTAAGCCCCATCTGAAAACAAACATTTTCTTTTTTATTTTAATTAACGAAAATTAAATTACGTTAAATACGATGGGATGAAACGCAAAGCCTTTTTCTGTATCATGGAATTTACATTAACTCAAGAATACATATTTCATTTTACAGATTAATATAAAATATAAAAGGATATTATAATGTAACTTTAAAACACTCGCACTTAATGACAAGCATTCTTTATATAATTTTATTTTCAAATATCGGCAATTTATGGCTGCAACATGTAATTTGCTTTCAAACAATACTGCAACAGAGAAATGGAATTTACTTTCAGACAACCTAATCCCGCACTTAACTAGGATTTATTTGCAATCAGCGGCTCGAGTCTGGCTCTTGGGTGTTTACTCTGCGGTGGACGATTCCTAGTAATAAATTTCAGGCGAAAGCTCCAAGGCGGGGACAGCACTCTTGTGCTCGTTTTCAGAGAGAGGATAATACATGTCACAGGTATTGCTGAACGAAGTAATAAATCGCCATTTCTATCCCGACCAGCTGCATACAGAATTCACTTTCGATTTCTAATAATTACTAGTCGAAGGAACCAATTAAACCCTTTCTAATACATTACGTTCGCTGGAGAGGAATGGTAATTTGAAAAGCAAACGCAGTTTAACATAGCTTAACGTACGAATCAGAGAAAATGTTTATATACTAAAATTACTAGCAAAGACTTACTGTCACATAAACTGAAAGGGGAAGCGAGATAGATAGATAGACAGACAGACAGACAGATAGATAAATAGATAGATAGATATCATCAAGTGAACTGGCTTTAATGTTTATTATACAGACAGTAATACCCTTCCTATAAGTTTCATTGTCGGTATTATAAAACATCCTTCTGAAGTAGTCAGTTGATATCTAGATATACGTGTTACATTATTCAGTGTTTGCCTATCAATGACATTTTAATTGTTTTCTTAGTGAAAGCAGTTTAAAAGAGTACCATACCATTTAAATTTTCTATCTTCGCATGACTTGTGCAAGTCTCATATATCTAACTTATGTGTCAGCACGAGTAGGTATAGAAAAGATATCGAATCGGCGACAATAATTAAAACATAAAATATTTTCTTCTGTTTTTGTGTAAGATTTTTATTTCTCTGTGATAGCAATTTCAAATGTACACCAACTGGACACATCAACTGTTATCTTTTTGTTATTTTCTCTTTTTGTTTCTAAGAGGAGGGAGAGTGGGAGTGAGGAGGATTTTTTTTTTTAGCTCTTTCTTCCTACTTGGTTCCCACTCTCGCTTTACCTCTCCATCCATCCACCCACCCTTCTATCATCCATCCAACCATCAATCTATCTATCTATCTATCTATCTATCTATCTATCTATCTATCTATCTATCTATCTATCTGTCTGTCTGTCTGTCTGTCTATCTGTCTGTCTGTCTGTCTGTCTGTTTCGATGTATCTGTCGGTCTGTCAAGAAACTCTGTTCGGTCTTTAAAATAATATTTTCAAAAAGATAATTGCCCTCTATTTACGGAATTCATATCATCACCACTCATTCGATCCCATACACCCCACTCGAAACAACATTTGTACTGACCCCATCCGAAACAGCAGTTTTACTGACCCACCAGAAGCACAGACGTTTTACTGACCCCACCCGAAACACAGCAGTTTTACTGACCCACCAGAAGCACAGACGTTTTACTGACCCCACCCGAAACACAGCAGTTTTACTGACCCACCAGAAGCATACGAGTTTTACTGACCCCACTCGAAACAGTACAGTTTAACTGACCCACCGAAAGAACATGAGTTTTACCAACCCTTCCCAAAGCAGTCTTACTAATTATTAATTTAAACATCGAGCATTGTACTAGTGAGTGTTTACAGGGAAGAGGTAGCACCAATGGAATCGATTTATTTTTCATAAAAATTAAAAGCTGTGGAAGGTGCTTTCACTTAAGCTCGATAGAAATTAGAACTCTCACACTTGACAGGCTTCTAGTCTAAAGGTCTCTTTAGCAGAATTGAATTAACTAGCCACTCACAACAGCCAGCGGATTTTACAGAGTTATAGATTTTGTGTGTAATCTTTCTTTCAGAGGAAATATGAATGCATTCAACCCGTCCTAGTTCAATTCTACCCCTGGCCATTAAAAAAACCTCAGAACACTGTAGAGTAACGGACTTCCAATAAGGAACTACCAGCAACTCGTGGTGTTGCTTTCCATATCCTGTTTCTTTAAAGAGTCTTTCACTCAGACGCAGAAAAAGAAATCGGTCTATATACAACAGCTATAATTAAAATGGTTGCCTCTCCTCAAGTTCGCAGCTAATGGCGCAGGACTTTCTTCAAAGTCGCTCTAAAGTGTAGTGATTTGTAGATTGTAACCCTAAGTTATACAAACACTTCAGTTCGATGACATTTCTGGGAGTTTGAAAAAGGGATATCACTACCACTTACTCTACTTTTTTTTTAAATTTTGCGATCTAAATAGTCACGTTGTTCAATCCAAAGTAAAGTGTTTAACTCTTCACTGGAGACACGTGACCTTTAGACTTTTTTAACTTCTCCAGAGTTGACGTAGCACTGAATACAGTACAGGAAATGAAAAGCAAAGTATATAATGTAACGTGTCTCATTCTGGAGTAACAAATACACACAGTGCATGTTTTATGTGTGCATGAGATTGTGTATGTTTGTGTGTGTCGTTTGTCTGTATTATGTCATTCGTATGTGTATTTTAAGTGTTTGCTTGTGTATTTATTCTGCATATTTTGTGGGGTTTGTGTGATTTGGGCGTATGTGTGTGTTTTACTTTTGTGTGTCCGTGTGTTTATATTTTGTGTGCTTTACGTATTTTGTTTGTGTGTACTGTGCGTGTTGTGTGTGTGTTTTGTGTGTGTATTCTGTGTTTATTTGCGTATGTGTTCCTGATTACCTGACTGCATATGTTTGCTCTGAGTGTGTACGTTGTGAATGAAATGGTCGCGCGCGTGTGTGATTCAAAGCAGAAGCGAGAGTCATAATCCAATACACTTCTGATAATTATAAAGAGTTCTCTTGCTTCAGTATTTATACTTTAAAGCCAGTGGAATAACTATGAATACTGACCTCCCACCCCCTGCAGAAAATCTAAAATACACGCACTCACACACCGATTTTCCACAATCACACACTCACACATTGGTTATTGCTATAAACCTGCTAGAGAAATGTATTAGTCAGGTCAAAAGGATATTCATCCTTAAGAGTCTTAGCAGCTCTTGGCAGTCCTAAAATGACAACTATAAACAAAATATATTAGGGTGTGTAACTCAGGATTTGTCTTCCACAAACTGCAAGTATTTAAATTTATTTATAACGCCAACGCCACATTAGTTATCGGTTAGGATTATTATAATTATTATTTAAAAATCCATAACTAATTATAAGTGACGAGAATCATAATTTATGTTATTAATAATTTTCCAGCAGACACCACGCGTCTCTCTCACTTGGCGGATATGCGGGCACTATAAACTTATTCTCTCTTCCACAACATTAAAGACAAGCATTTACCTTCACACAATATATCCATAAGTGGAAAACGTCTTAATCCATCCTTTAATCTATATTTAGCGAGCCCCCATCCACCCACTGTCTTTTCTACAATATGTGTAAGAAGGTCAATAAATTTAACACTAAATTTATTAAATCAACAGTCAAATATACAACATATAAATATAATCATAGAGCATTGGCATTTACATCACTTCACAACAATGTTCAATTAATGCTGGATAATCATTAAGTTTATCCTAGCAAAGACATTAGCAGTCAATTAACAAAAATATATAATCAAGTTCATAGATAACATCACAGAAATGAGAGTAGAGTTTCAGAGAAATAATGAAAGTCAAATGCACATAACCTTTTCAAAAATGGCGACTGTTACTAGCATGTGTTCACAATCATGTAGTTTGCAACAAGTCACTGACTTTCCAATTCAGGCAATGGTCTCATGTATCCCTTCTAGGCATGTTACACAACTGTTGCAGAATCTTTGATGAGCTCACAAAGCACACTGTAGAGTATTGCCCTGAATTTCACAGGCGCTAACAAGCACACCAGGAGGAATGCTTCTCGAAATTTTGTGTTTAGTACTCAACACACCATGAGGAAAATTCAAAATAATCTTCATGAATTCTCGAGACTAAACCCAAGCCACCATTTCTGCTGTATTGTCTTTTGAACCGAATTCATAAGAATCATCTTATTGCAACACGCTTTATTGATAAGTTGAAGACAACGCTGGATTCACACAGCAACATGACCAGGCAAGTACAGTAGTCACCGCTGCTTGAAGTGAAATTTTAAAATAGTGTTCTTTCTCCTAAGCAAATGATCACCTTTATGAATGGACTCAAGTTATGTTCAAATTCATAGTGATCAGAATAGAGTTCTTTTCAACAAATATAATTGTAATTAGTTTTTATATATAAGACTGTGAAACGTAGAAATAATATGCATAAGGTCAATATATTTAACAATAAATTTATTAAATGATCACTGAAATATACATAGGACAATTACAATAAAATATATTACTTGACATCAATAAACCATAACTCACGTTCAGATAATATCTACGTTTCACAGTCTTATATATATAAACTAATTACAATTCATCAATAGAGTCAATACAAATCACAGGTTAGTCCTATCAGAGAATACAAATAAAGTTATTAGAGGTAGGTTATTGCGATCTATACATGACCTAGATTTAAGCACTGCTTTGACAGTCTTTCACTTGCTTTTGCAACAATGTCACAATATCCCTTAACATGTGTCTCCCGCCACAGGCATGGAAAACACTAACACACTTATATTCTCGAACAAACTTCTCCTCACGATGTCAATTCCTTCAAGCAGAACAGATAACCTTATGTTGGAGAAGAAGTGGGTTAATGGGGACTTGCTAAATATATATTAAAATCAGATTTGTCTTCTTTAGTAAGACGTTTTCCACTCACGGAAACATTGTGTGACTGTAAATGTTGTTTTATATTGTGAAATAGAAAAAAAAAGCATTTACAGCGCCAAATATCCGCCAAGTGAGAGACGAATGGTGTCTATTGGAGGATCTTAATAAAAAAAATTAAGATTCTCATCACTTGTAATTGGTTATGAAAGATATTAATAATAATAATCATTGCATTAACTAAGTGGCTTGCCATCACATAGGGTTTTTGAAAATTAATGGTACATGACAAGTGAATCTGCAAACTTCAGAACAAGCAATGTTGACTTCATAGAGCGATAAGAAATTTTCTCTCGGTATGTGCGTGTATGTGTGTAGGTATGTATTTGTGCTACATAATACAGGCTTTTATTTACAATTTAATTAGTTGAGATCATGTACAAAACGTAATTGATATTATCTTTACAGGTTGAATATTTATTGTAGTAAATCCAACATTCGTGAATAAAGCAAATATACAAGGTTCTATTAGTCACAGTAACTAAAGATCAAGTTTATCTACTTTTTGTAATTAAAAATACTGCTTTAATTAAATGAATATTCAGTTGGTCTTTTAAATCTTAGGAGGCGAAAAGAGTGCCCCGGTTGTGAACTAAATCAAAATTCAATCAGATCAAGCCTATTGACTGTAATCTTAACCAAATAGATCTTATTGAATTTTCAGTTGTACGTCACTAGGTCATTGCAATCATAAATCGCTTGAAGCAGACACACTGATAAAGAAACTGTTTAAGTAATATATGAGAGACCTTTTGCAGAACCAGAGGAGTATGATCAAAGGCTGAATTCATCAAATACAGAAATACAAGCAAAAAGAAAAAAGAAAAAAAATCACATGCTTAATTTTAAAAAGAAAAAATGCAAGCTCTTCTGACATTTAACAATAAATTACTGGGGGGGGGGGATGGAATAATTCTTATCATGTTTGTGTTTTAATTAGTACAACAATAAATTTATGACAGACTAAATCAGTCCGTTTCTATTTCTTCCTTAAATGCTATGAACCGTACACACGTGAATGTGTTTCAACTCAACGTAAATATCAGTTTTTTTAATAACCGACTGAAATACATGTGGATTAAAAAGAATGTGTGACGCCAACTCCACCTAGTTAATGGTTATGATTATTATTAATTAATTATCCATAAGTAATTACAAGTGATAAGAATCTCAATTTATGTTATTAATAATTCTCCAGCAGACACCACTCGTCTTTATCACTTGGCGGATATTCGGGCGCTGTAAATATTTTCTCTCTTCCACAACATTAAAGACATACATTTACTGACACATACCATTTCTATATGTGGAAAACTTCTCACAAAAGGAGAAGATAAATCCGTATTTAATCTATAATTAGTGAGCCCCATCAACCCACTTTCTTCTCCAACAAATGGTTATCAATATGTGTAAGAAGGTCGATAAATTTATTAAATCAGCAATGAAATATAGGTAAAACAAATACAATGAAAATGGTTACTTGACATCAGTATTTCCAATGAAACCACATTCAAATAATTTTAATACTTTTACAGTCTTATATCCTAGGAGCAATTCAACAGATTAGTGTCAATACACCACAAATCACAGGATAGTTCTTATCAGAGAAGGGAAATGGAGTTATTAGAGAAAAGCTATAATAGTTTCTACATCAAATGTAGAGGTGAAGCCACAGTAGTCCTTTCAATCATTTTTCATAACAAAATCACAAGTTTATTATTCAGTCCACTTGTTTCCTCTCACGTTGTAGAACACTGATTAGCTGCTAAACTCTCGAAGCTAACCTGGGCACACTTTTGCCATATTATCTCCCTCAATCAGAACAACAATTGTAGCAATTTCCAGTAACTTCCTTGTACCAGCAATTGCTTGAAGTAGTCAGCATACATTGCCACCATACATCAACAGAGTGCAGTAGATTCCTTATACGTACACATGGCATTAGATACTCCTGTGTCTACCAAGGTCATAGTGGTTTATTATCAGTAAACCAGGAGATCCTGGTAAAAAAAAAAAAGGAAAGGCCACTTATTCCCTGTAAAATATAATCAGGAAACAAATGCCAAGTTTCCCGTTTATTATCTTAAATTCCATTTTCTCTTACATTCAAGTATCAAATTACAGTTTCCTGCAACAGTATTTATTAGCCAGATACCTGCACACAGCATAATAAATATAAAATTTCATTTTTATGAGTGCATTCACTAGAAACAATGTCAAGTGTTTAGCATATTATATAGAAAAATCTTAGTTCAAAATTTGTAGAAATAGTAGTCTACCCACATAATACATCTCTACATAAAACACAAGTATAACGTATCAATAACAAAATATTTCTAAATCCATTCTCTATCAACCAGTCAGTTAACTCAACATTAAGCTAACGACCACCTGTCATGACCGGACTTCTTGCAGCACCAAATTCAAGTGATTATACAATAGAATTCTCTACAGTAGATAAACCTTTGATCTCAGCCCATTGGCTGGTCTCGTTCTCATAAATCTTAACCATTGGATAATAAAAACTACTCATCCAGTTAGAACTGGTTGGGATTGCATCAGCAATTTCTAGCATGATTTCAACTCTGTTGTTTACTCCAACTCTGACATTTAGAAAAATACCATCGTAAGGAGTGCCCAAGGTCGGGTCACTTCGACAATTTAATAATTTATATAACAATTAAGTCTAGAAATAGGGATAGGCAAATTTACTCCACCAGAGAACGATAGTAGTTTTAATGAAAGGCTCCGTTTCCACGACATAAAGGTCTCTTGTCCCATTTGAGGGTGTGAGAGTCGGTAGCGCCGGCTAATCCGAGAATAAAAGTAACCTTTTGTAGAAAAGGCACCTTTTCAGCTGAACGTTTTAACGATCGTGGTAAATATATATATTGCTTTGGTATTCACCTTTCATTCACTATCGTTATTAAATAAGATTGTTTAATTTATTTGTTTTTCTTTTCGAATAATTTTGTATTTATAGTACTTTACTGTGAGAAGTGTGCCAATTTACTATTCTAAGCTTTATTCTTGATATGATGGGAAAAATCCCCCCCCCCCCACCACACTCTTCTGTGCTTTAAACCTGATATAGGAATAAAATGTGCTTTTGTGCGTTTCAAAATTGGAATGGGGATAAACGTTTTGTGTTTCGGACTTGATACTGCGATAATGCGCCCTTCGTGTTATTTTCTTCGTGGAACAGAGTGCTTCATTGTTATAGTTTTAACATTGGAATACTTGTGACAAGTCTGCGGGACACTTCCTTAGTTGTTAAAAGTAATGCATTTGAACATACTGACGGTTCGGACGCAAGTAAATGGAATCTTACTTCGCCAATGACTACTTTATTCATTCAGTATCTTATTTATTCAGTCTCTCACTATCAACGCACTCCTCCATCTGACGTGCCAGGACTCAGTGGTCCCACCCTTCAATCTCTCTTTGTATCCTCTCTACCGTATCCAGTGTGAACAATTATTCTACCTGTCACACGAACGCACACCCGAGTCTGCAAACCAAGAGTTATTTATTCATCAACACAGCAAGGAAGCCAGCAAGCATCCTGCAACAATCAACTATATATATGCAATGTAATGAAAAGTGTAGTAATGTTGCGTAATGGTTAATGAATGATAGGGTCTATAATAATGTTGCGTCAACAACTGAAACACGTTCACACACACATACACACAAACACACACACAAGCACACACACACACACACAAACACACACAAACACACACACACACACACACACACACACACACACACACACACACATTCTCTAATATCGTCTTACAAGCATTCATTTATGTTCACTTGCACGCGTGTATTCGTATGCAAGGATTACTTAACCCTTTCTGTATGTGACAATGACATCCGCTGAATGACATTAACTTCGCTGCGTTCAGTATAATCAGAAACAATATGTTATTCTAAGAATTCTATTTACTAGGCGAATATGAGTTCATGCAGAAATGCATTTTCATGATATAAATGTTAATAACTCTTTAATATAGGTGATTTGTCATTTATTTTTCGGATAACCATCACACACGCATGATTACACGGAGACGAAACTCAAACGTCATCTAACAGCAAATAGATTACATAGCGACGCAATTCTGGTGTCATTTTGTAGCGAGTAGGTTACAAAGCGACATAGCACTAGCGTTATCTTACACGAATAGTTGGTAAAGCGATGTAGCGTCATTTTGCAGCGAATAGAATACAAAGTGGCGTAACTCTATTGCCACATTACAAGAAATAGATGACAAAGTAACGAAACTTTAGAGTCATCTTACACGAATAGATGGAAAAGCAACGTAGCTCTAACGCCATCTCACACGAATAGATGTCAAAGCAACTAACCTATGCGTCATCTTAGAGCGAATAGATGGCAAAGCAACGTAACTCTAGCATCATTTTACAGCGAATAGATGGCAAAGTGACGTAACTCTAGCATCATTTTACAGCGAATTGATGACAAAGTCACATAGCTCTAGCGTCATCTTACACGAATATATTTCAAAGCAACGTAACTTTAGCGTCATATTACAGTGAATGGATAATAAAGCAACGTAACTCTAGCATCGTCTTTCAGCGAATAGATGGAAAAGCAACGTAATAATAGTGTCATTTTACAGCGAATAGATTACAAAGCAACATAACTCTAGCGTCATTTTACAGCGAATATATGCCAAACAGCGTAACTCTAGCGTCATATTACAACAAATAGATGGCAAAACAATGTAACTATAGTGTCATATCACAGCGAATAGATTACAAAGCTACATAACTCTAGCATCATATTATAGAAAATGGATGGCAAAGCAACATAACTCTAGAGTCATCTTACACGAATATATTACAAAGGAACGTAATTCAAGCGTCATCTTACACCGTAACGCTAGCATCATCTTACACGAATAGATTTCAAAGCAAGTAACTCTAGCGTCATATTACAGCGAATAGATGACAATGCGTAGCGTCATATTACAGTGAATAGATGGCAGATCACCGTAACTCTAGCATCATCTCAAACGAATACATTCCAAAGCTACGTAACTCTAATGTCATATTACATGAATAGATGGCAAAGCGACGTAATTCTAGTGTCATATTACATGAATAGATAGCAAAGCGACGTAATTCTAGCACATCTTACACGAATAGATGTCAAAGCAACGTAACACCAGGGTCATATTACAGAGAAGAGATGGCAAAGAGAAATAAATAGTGTCATCTTAGAGCGAATAGATGGCAAAGCAACGTAACTCTAGCGTCAAATTACATCGAATAGAGCTCAAAGCGACGTAATATAGCGTCATACTACAGTGAATAAATGGCAAAGCAACATACCTCATGCGTCATCTTACACGAATAGATGACAAAGCGGTGCAACTCTAGCGTCATCTTACAGCGAATATATGACCAAGCAACGGTGTTGTGCGTGTCTCTGAACAGAGGCAGACATCCGTCTGAACATACTATCTCAGTGAGATCGTGTTCTCTAAACACATAAACAAATCAAGGCTTGGCCGAACACGACAATTTTATTCGAGGCCATTCCTGTCTGGGTAGAACCTCGGCAAATTAATCGACACAATTTTCAATCGCTGAACTCACCCATCTCTTTCAAAACCCCTCAATTACTCGTAGCAGATGTACTTGATGTTTGAAAAAACCGGGAATTTGAAATTAAGAATTCATACTCAGCCTGGCATGCATTCACTAGGATTTGCACGGTAAATCTTTCGGAAAAGCAAGATTGCGTTGAAAGAATCACTACAAACAATCAAATAATACTCTTGTGCTTTGGCATTAAGCATACGCGTGATTTTACGGAGACAAACCTCTTTAATGCAAGAGCTTTTTTAGTCAGTGGGTTGGTAACTCTTGTAGGGCGTTTAAACGGCAAGGTGTATTTTGCTGCCATTGCCCCATGCAATATTTGCTCCAACTCGCTGAAAATAGAAGTTAATCAAATCATCTAGAAAAGGGTGTAGCTTCATTACTTTTGGTAAAGTGAAATTTCTGCCCGGTGTCATTAATTTTAGGAATGCACACTTCAAACTTGTCCGTATTATAACAAGCTTTCTTTTCCTTGTAAGAAACGGAAAGTCTCTTAGTTGCACGTGATGAAGTCTGTAGGTCTATCTATCTACGTGTTGTTTAAAACGTGCAGAGAAACGGCTTTCGTACTTCTGCAATGAACTGTGAATTTTTACAATGCATTTCTATATTCGCAAAGGGGGCCAATGAAAATGAAATCAAAATATTCCCTGGGAAGATGGTACTGAATTCCACTTGCAGAGAGTGATCCGTAATAAAGTATTACCTCTATTGACAATATTTAACAGCAGAAATGCGTTACATTACAATTTTCACATACAGAGAAGTACGTCTGTAATATTACTTTCCTATAGTATAGTTCATTTCGAAAGTTTACATGTGTGCTATATATTAAGTATATTACTAAACAATTATTGCAATACACTGTGCCATTATTGTTCAGTTTACTAACATTCTGAAACTAAACGTTACCAGAGTACAATTTGCGATAAAGTGTGCCATGTTTAGTTAAATAAGATAATGAAACTAAACTATACAAAAATAGAGATTTGTGATAAACTATGTCATGTTTATTTAAATAAGATAATGAAACTAAACTATACAAAAATAGAGATTCGTGATAAACTATGCCATCTATAGTCAGTTTAACATAAAGTAAATTATATAGAGGATTCATAATAAATTGTAGCTTTGGCTGACAGAGCTTTGGCACATTACCAGTCAGCGAAAAGACATTTATTTAGTTGAATATATTAGTTTAATGTCCAATATCGAGATTAAACTCTACCTTATAATTAATTATCAAAAGCATTAAATAGAACACATGTACACAATTCAGTTTGCTTATATGTATGCAGGTTCAAACACGTTTTGTTTGTTTTCTCTCTTTCAGATTTCTCTTGTTTCAACGTTTAATCGATGCACTGTCCTGAAATTCTTCGACAGGCAACAATTATCCGTTCGCGTCAAGGACGTCTTTCATTTGACTGTCAGTCTGCAGTTAACCGGATTCGTTTACCTCGTGACCGGACACATTCAGGCACGCCAAACGGTGTTTTACAACAAGTGGCTTTGCTTTCCAGCAAGAGTATCGCTTACCCTACCCTGAAAATGTTGAATTGCGCGTGTACGCTGAAGCCGCTGGTTTGGCTTTACCGCTGAAAGTAATGCCGCATGGGCGCTCCTGCTGTCAAGAATATATGGCCTACGTCATGAGAAAATAATAATAATTCGTAACACACTCGGATTGTTAACAATGTGTCGCTCACCACACCTGGAAATGACAAAGAAATGTGTCGCTCACCACACCTGGAAATGACAAAGAAATGTGTCGCTCACCACACTTGGAAATGACAAAGAAATGTGTCGCTCACCACACCTGGAAATGACAAAGAAATGTGTCGCTTACCACACCTGGAAATGACAAAGAAATGTGTCGATCATGCTACCAACATTGCATTAAGTACCATTTCTGAATGTGATAAATTTCATTAGATGATTGTTTAATCCAAACAGTTTCGCTCTGATTTCTGTAATTTGTTGTAAAATACATACAGAGTACGTGTTCTGGAAACCTCAAGTGCTAAAACTTAGTCTAAATGCAAATGAATTATTTTTACTTATTTTTAAAAAAATACATTATGCACTGATAGACAAGCATCTGATTTATTTTTCCATTGTTTTAAAAATGAATGTCTACAAGGTTTGTTGAAGAAAATATCAGTTTACGCTCAACAGAATTCCAAGTCTATAATACTTGTCATCCTCGCGTGGGATAAAAGTATAGCAAAGGTCTATATTACTTGAAAATTTGGGATAGAAGCTAACTGTATGGTGTGTAACATTCGGAAGACTCTGTTATCAAGGTGAACTACGAATCATGTGGTAAAAGTTACTGGATGGACACCACACAGCTTACAATGCAACAACCATGAAATGTTATCTTATTAAACAGAAATAATCTATTCAACAAATAACCTACATAAATTCTCAAGTTTGGAAGTCTGAAGTCATACCGACATAGCTTTTGCATTACCGGAAGTACGTAATCCTCGAGGGAACACTCTTAAATTAATATATTTTTTAAAAAACTTGTTCACGAGTTAAGCGACATGCTATCTGACGGACGGACACACTCTACGGCTGCCTCCCTGCAGAATGTCCGCAAACAGCGCCACCTGGAAGTGGAGTTATTGGAACTTGATAACAAGTGGAATTTGGAACTTAAAGGCAAGCTCATTATATTACGTTTTTCTGCTTCACTCTCTCATTCATGTGTGTGTCTGTGTGTGTGTGTGTGTGTGTGTGTGTGTGTGTGTGTGTGTGTGTGTGTGTGTTTGAGAGAGAGAGAGAGAGATTACATCTTTAATAAGTTCCATATCATTAATATGCTATGCCAGTGCTATTTCTACAAATTCCGCTCGGCTTACAGATTTATTTAGTATTTATCTCCCATTGGTTTCAGTTCGTAAATGATACGTCTGGATTCCCTTTACGTGCGATTTTCTCTGATAAATAATAAGTGGATAAGGTGCAGACTCTACAACACATAAATTGTCATTTCGTAAATATCAAGTGGGCAATAGGTTGACGTCAGCATACCAATGCACATCACTCATACTTGGAAAAATAGGGAAAGACGGATGACAAATGAATAAAGATAAAACTAGAAAAGGACGAATAAGGTAACAAGAATATATAATATATATCTAAATAAATATACTTAATACACACTAACATAATTATGATCACAACTATTTATACATGATATAAATTATAAGTAAAATCTGACTGACTTTTCTCGGCAATAAAAGACTGTAACCAGTGTCATTCTGGGAGAAGGTTCTAGGTACTGCTGTTCAACCATCAGCTGTTCTCGATCCCGAGACTCTCAGAGTATTCTCGGTGCGAACAGAGGCAGTAACGAAGTTAGGCTAAATATCTAGCGAATTATTACAAGCTGATCTCCCAGGGAGGCTAGACCACCCATGTTGAAGGGAGATAAAGGTTTTGCGAGTTTGACAGGAGATTCTATCCGCTATAGTCTAAAAAATGAATGATGGTTAGGCGGCCAGGTCTCATTCCGTCACAACATCAAACATGAATATGGTAACTTCTAGCAGAAACCTCAAACATGAATATGGTAACTTCTAGAAAAAACCTCAAACATGAATATGGTAACTTCTAGAAAAAACCTCAAACATGAATATGGTAACTTCTAGCAGAAACCTCAAACATGAATATGGTAACTTCTAGAAAAAACCTCAAACATGAATATGGTAACTTCTAGAAAAAACCTCAAACATGAATATGGTAACTTCTAGAAAAACCCTCAAACATGAATATGGTAACTTCTAGAATAAACCTCGAACATGAATATGGTAACTTCTAGAAAAAACCTCAAACATGAATATGGTAACTTCTAGAACAAATCTCAAATATGAATATGGTAACTTCTAGAAAAAAACCTAATGCATGTGGGTAGATGGGTGCATGCTAAATATAGATTAAATTCGGATTTGTCTTCTCCTTTAGTAAAAAGTGTTCCACTCACAGAAACATTATGTGACTGTAAATGTTGTTTTATGTTGTGGAATAGAGAAAATGTTTACAGCGGCAAAATATCCACCAAGTGATAGATGAGTGGTGTCAGTTGGAGGATCATTAATAACATAAATTAAAATTCTCATAAATTGTAATTATTTATGAAAGATTAATTAATAAAAAATTATCGTTTTCATTAACAAGTTGCGTGCCTGTCACACAACTATTTGGGGAGGAAAGAAAATAGTTTCATTGGCATATTAGCATAACATTTCTTATTCTTAAAGATAAAAGAAAAGAGGTTATTGACAAGGATTTGTATGCTAAGATTTGATAATAAAAGATTCTAATTGATAAAACAATGTGAGAAAAAATGTCGGTCTACAGAAATTAGTGCTGGGTCGGGAATAAATTAATATGTGATGCCCTATTGAGGTTTCCTCAGTCAGAAGCAGTGGGATTGAGTTAAATTCTGAGGGTGCTGCTTAGAAAAATAATAATCTCTCTTTCCTGCGAATAAGGGTATCGAGTGTATTTTTATTATTATGTATTTCGTATACACTTTGGCAAACTGTGAATGGCGTTAATAACGCTCCATATATAAATGTTATTCAGATTTCTGACATTTGACGTCAGCATTTAGCAGAATCAGTGTCACTTTCATCTCCATTCCTCACATATTCCCATATATGATCCTCTCTTCCTTTCTTTTTGGAATTTTCTTCTCTCCTGCATGTTTTCTGGTAAAGGCAACTAGGCGTCTCTTATTTATCCAACGGAACATGTTGTTGCAGGAATTGCCCGAGAGAGGCTATTGCTGGTGAAAGAGCTCTGCCGCATGGACCAAGAGTACCGAGTGATGGACCACCTCCACGACTCCTTGCACGGGAAAGATCTATCGCTTGTCGCTCACAAGGCTCAGGACCGTCTCCATCAGGACAAAGGAAACCGACTGCTCAGAAAGTACAACTTTGAGCCCGACCCAGTGGAGAAAATGAATCTTAACCTGTCATTGCTTAAACAAGGGCTCTCTGCCAGCAGTGGTGGGAGTGTGGGCGAGGATTTTGGTAAGGTGCTCACTGCTAAGGATCTTACCCTCTACCGAATCCGCATGCAGAAGCTAACTTCCGAGCAAAGAGTCGCAGAAAGGCGGAAAAGAAGAAGAGCGTTTCTGGATAAAGCCATCATAGGCTCGGTCCGACCGAAAGGGCGAGCAGCCGGAAATAATCGGAACTGGAGATCACCCATCTGGAACAAAAACGATCTAACCCCGATAAAGGCAGCCTCAACTTCTCGATCTTTCAGCTTGCCGGCCCTCAACGGACTCTCCCAGAAAAGGACAGAGCACGTAAAGCCAGGGAGTCTGCAGGCTCCCCGTCGCAGTCAAAGTAAATACAGTATTTCTACGAACCATTTTCCGGCAGTCCACAACACTAAGCGTCCACTACCACCGGTTGTGACGTCGTCCAAGACTTCCGCACCACGTTCAAAACTGCATCTTCCCAAAGTGTAGGAGGTCTAGACTCTAGAGGAAAATGAAAATAATTCTTTAGAAATGAAAAGGAGTTTTACAGTTTCATGAAGTAGGCATCCTGTTGTCCGTTAATTGAAACCAGTAAGGGTGCGTGTGTTAACTTGAGTTTTAACAGCAAGAGAAATAAGTTGAACTGATGATGCAATAGAAAAGGCAGACAGAGATGTTTTGAACTGATAATGGGACAGAAAAGACAGACGCAAGGTGCGTCTATATATTATTATTATTATTATTATTATTAATGTAGGGGGCGCTTTCGGCTTCCGCCGCTTTCGCGCTGTAATATATATTGTCCTGATGACTGATATTTATACTCTGTATAGTTTCTTCTTTCAGTTTTCTTTGTATTCACCTATTATGTGATTTGGATGTTCACGTTGTGCTATTTATAATATCTAAGTCGATTCAAGTTTGTTTCTTTCCTGCAAGGCCGGCTATGTCGAAATGACGTGAGTAGACTGTGACGTAAGTGTAATGTAGTTTAGATTTAATAGCGTTACAATTAAATGACAATGTTATGTTTAATAATCGTAATTATTAAAACAAGCCAGTCAAATTGCATCATATTTGGATGGTTGGCGTAGGAAAGATACTTCCTAAACGTAAAATAAAAAATAAAATAAATTTTTAGTGATTCACACATTTTTCGGCAAGTGTGCGTAATTACATTATTTTCCCTATGTAATTTAATTCAGGTTGTGCACAAATAATTCGACAGAAAGAAATATACAACAAAAACAAACAACTAACTAAATAAAGTAAATAAATAAATGTTTATACTGTGTAAGTAAAAGCACATCCATATTCGAATAATCTCTTTAAAATTTAATGGCCCTTAAAAGGACCAAAATATTTTTGTGTCTTGGCTGCTGATTTAATTTTAAAGTTATTTGAATTGAAAACGCTGACGATTCATGAGCCATTTTTCTTTTAGGTGGGGCTTGCGTTTTAAACATGAATACCATTGTTAGTGAGTATTGCTCTTGTAATTCGAGCACAATGGTAATGAGTATTGCTCTTGAAACACGAATTCTGAGTTAATGAGTTTTGTTCTTGTACCATGAGCTCCGTGTTAATGAGTATTGTGTTTTAGCAAGAATATCGTACTAATGAGCATTGTTCCTGTAAAATGAATTACATGTTAATGAGTATTGCTCTTGTAAGACGAGCTCCATTTTAATAAGTATTGCTCTTGTAAGACGAATTTCTTGTTAATGAGTATTGCTCTAGTAATACGAATCCCATGTTAATAAGTATTGCTCTTGTAAGACGAGTTCCGTAATTAATGAGAATTGCTTCCTAACATGTGCTCAGATAGAGCGCTACATATGTATACTTTATACATAGCAAACATTTTCTACAACATTATCGCTTAATGCATTCAAGTTTTATTTCTTCAAACAATTATTTTGGCTCTGTTTTCAAAACTTATCAAACCTTGTAAAATGTAAAACGACGTTCATCTTATATTTGTTGAGATGTAAAAAAAAAAAACAACCATAATACAGATTAATACAACTGGTTTTTATTTTCTAATTCCATAACATAAAATAAACGAATTAGTATTAGAATTTATACTATAAAACATCTTATATAAATTCTAGTTTGTTTCATATAATCAGTTTGAGTCGATCATTTTCTTTTAAATCAAGAACGACCAGAGTTGTATAATTGAAACTAGTGGAGGGAGAAAACTGCTGACTTTAAAATGTTGAATGTTAGTGTACCCTCCCCTGAATAGACAAACCACAGATATATAACTACGAATTTCTCATTAACCAAAATGATTCAGATATACAACTCATTCATAATGCTTACAGAGCGGACATTAAAATTAAATGAAAAGATCTATTGACTTGTTCATTAGTGTAAGTGCTTGACTTTTCTGTCACCATTTACAGTAGTGTAAGTTCTAGACATTTCCATTTTGCTCTTTCTTATATGTTATCTATTGATATTTTCTGATAATAATCGCTCCCGTGGAGAATTCTCAAACACTTAAACTGAGTAATTAGATGCTGTCCTTACGACAAACACTTAAACTGAGTAAATAGATGTTATCTTTACGACAAACACTTAATTAAGTAATTAGACGTTGTCTTACGACAAACACTTAAACTGAGTAATTAGAAGCTGTCTTTCGACAAACATTTTACTTGAAGAATGTTGCGTAAAGGTGAAATAAAGCAAGATCGAACACATTTCTAATAATAACATTTGGTAAAAGAAAATAATCATTTAAGTGGTAAAATTACTGCCTACACGTCCTACAGTATCTCCATGGAAACGGCATTTCTGTAATATAGGTCGTAAGTAGAGCACAGTCACAACTGTGTCACGCTGTCTTGTGACTTCTTGCCATGGAGATATGTGGCGACGTATCATTTCCTGTTTGGCAAAAATATTTCTTTTCCGATCAGTATGTTATTTAAAGTGAATTACAAATGCATACGGAAATAAATAAAGTGAGTGGCTCATTTTGTTGAATAATTAAAGACACATTCACTTAAAGCCAAATAAAATCAAAACATATATTCTAGTTTATGAATTTCCATTTCTGTTTGTAGACTACAGCTTTTAATAAATCGACCAAATAATTAATCTACCATTCAATCAGTCGATAAATAAATGTATAATTAGTTAGTAGTAATTTGCTGTTTTCTCTTTTTATATACCAAGACATGAACATAACCACTGTGAGATTTTTTTTAACCTGCTGCTTCCTTACGCTTTTCGGAAAGAAACTACATTTTTTTCTCTCGAGAAATCCTAAAATGTTCGCTTTACATAATCTAAACGAAAAAATTGCAATTTGTCGTTTGTCCTGTATGCTTTTCTGAACATCCGCAATGTAAATTGTTTTACGTTTTGTCAGCTGCGGATTTCCAGTTAATGCGTTCATCTTCCCCTTGACCTTTGTAGACAGGAAATGCGAGGAAAACTTGCACACTTTTGCACAAGGGGACGATTAAGAGACATGTGGCTATTTGAAGCCTGCAGATATATCTCCCCGCTCTCTCTCCTAGTCTCTTTTTGTCCGCCCCTCTCTCTTTCTCTCTCTCTCTCTGTCTCTCTCACACACAATACACGCACGCACGCACGCACATATATACACACACACACACACACACACACACACACACACACACACACACACACACACACACACATATATAAGATGAAGAAATAAGAAGATCTCTTAAGTTTCTGTCCGTCCAGCACACAATAATCTGCACAAGCAAGAACCGACGGACAGCATTAACTCTACGATAAGAGCATTCACACAATGAAAAAATATTAATAGTGATTAACGCTCGCTAAGCACGGTTCTTAAAGTACCATTGTCTTAGGACCTATGCTGAGCATATTTTATTATTGTGGTATGGTCTTAGTGGTCTTAGGTCCTGCGCTAAGCTCACTTTATTATGTGTGTTCTGAAATCCTGCGTTAAACACACTTTAATATGTGTGTTCTGAAATCCTGCGTTAAACACACTTTAATATGTGTGTTCTGAAATCCTGCGTTAAACACACTTTAATATGTGTGGTCTGGTCTTAGGTCCTGCGCTAAGCACACTTTAATAGGTGTGTTCTGAAATCCTGCGTTAAACACACTTTAATATGTGTGTTCTGAAATCCTGCGTTAAACACACTTTAATATGTGTGGTCTGGTCTTAGGTCCTACGCTAAGCACACTTTAATATGTGTGTTCTGAAATCCTGCGTTTAACACACTTTAATATGTGTGGTCTGGTCTTAGGTCCTGCGCTAAGCACACTTTAATATGTGTGTTCTGAAATCCTGCGTTTAAAACACATTAATATGTGTGGTCTGGTCTTAGGTCCTGCGCTAAGCACACTTTAATATGTGTGTTCTGAAATCCTGCGGTTAACACACATTAATATGGGTGGTCTGGTCTTAGGTCCTGCGCTAAGCACACTTTAATATGTGTGTTCTGAAATCCTGCGGTTAACACACATTAATATGGGTGGTCTGGTCTTAGGTCCTACGCTGAGCACACTTATTTAGTGTGTGTAGTTTTAAATCAACTTCTCTAATCAAAGACTAATACGAAATACGACTTCATCAAAAGGTCAAATGTTCATTTTCATAAAACGTTCCATGTACATTAGCAGAAAACAACAGCAATTAAATACTGAGCAAAGCAAAGAAATAAACAAACACATCCCAAAAAAGGCAAAATAAACAAAGAAATAAACAATGAAACAAACATAACAGTTAAGTCGTTTATTTGCAACAAAAAACAAATGATAAATTAGCAAATAAACAAATAAAACTACACAAAAATAATCTGAAATGCATTTCTATGTATATCCCAAAGATATATAATTTCGATTCCTAAGCACTATTCTATATTTCTAATTTGTTTTAGAAATAAGAAATGTAACTCTAACCAGAGACCAAACAGAGCAAATTACATAAACGGGGCATAAAGGAACAATAAAAATAAAACTTAAAAAGACTGTTAGTTATAAAAGTAATGAACAAATAAACAAACAGGACATAACAACAATTAAATAGGCCAACATTTAGTTTGTAACTTGCCTATTTATGAACATTCAAACTTGAAAGTAACAAAACAAGCACAGACCAGTAGATTACTTAGTCACGTTTTAATGGACCTCCTATCATTCAGTCAGATCTAGTATACACACAGAATGGTTTTTGTTTTATTTTACGTTCTATCGGCCTCCACATCACCATGGACATTCGTTGATTAGCCATTCACGATTCGTGTGTAAAAGATTACCTGCTGTCTTGTAAACACTTCACAGTTTTTATTTTTCCATTCTCTTTGGATTTGTGTGAAAGTGTGGAAATATAAACCTTGACACACGTAATGTCACTTGATATTTTACAACTCTCGTACACGGACGAACAAACGAAACCCACCATAGTACAAAAATAGTAAAGCAGTACCGAATAACTGAACTGAACATTTAACAATTTTGAATTCGGAATTTTAATTAATTTATTAATTAATTATTGAGGGTCACACAGTCTTTGACCTCAATCAAAATAAACTGGAAATAAAATGAAAATAGCCTTTTGAGAGCAGTGCCTTGCACCATTGTTTATACAAACACGCGTGATCTATCCAATCGTTTATCAGTTAAGATCGTTGGAAACCATTTATGTCATTGTAAGTCCTCAGCTAGTGCTTAGCGATGATTTGATTGATATAAACACATTACTAGATTGTTAGGACTATTGTAAATGGAAAAAAACAAATTAGCTGATTGTTTTCCAAACTTGGCATTGGTGAGAAACGAATTAGCTCATGGTTAACGTTTGATAACGGCAAAATCTAGAACAAGATCCTGTTAGTTACAAATCCACTTCTTCATTAGTCTAGTCACTTAACGATAATGGCAAAATCTAGAACAAGATCCTGTTAGTTACAAATCCACTTCTTTATTAGTCTAGTCACTTAACGATAATGGCAAAATCTAGAACAAGATCCTGTTAGTTACAAATCCACTTCTTCACTAGTCTAGTCACTTAACGATTTCAAATGCTTAGTCTTTCATCCTGGGAGTTCAAAAATCACGTCGTTGTTTCAGGTGTTAATTAAGAAAAAGGTATTTCAATAAAATTAATTTAGGAGGTTAAATTCTTTAGTTTGTAATTTCGTGTTTATTTTATTAAAATGTTAGCGCGTGGTTAGGCTAAGCGACCAATTATTTGAAATTTTTTTTGTACTTTTTTGTTGCTGCACACGATTGATTTAATTTAATTTCAGATATGTATCTAATCTACGCTTCGACAACCGCTCATCAACCCACGCTCGCAGTACCTTGCTCTTTCAGATCCGCTGAAATGCGATCGGTTAGTTTCATTCTGAAAATGTGTCTGCTTTCTAAATACATCAATCTTTTACTATCTACCACACAACAAATGCACCCTCACACAGCTAGTGATCATTGGTAATCATTTGCGATCGCTCGGTCAGCGAAGCTAAATGAAGAGAGTACCGTTCTGTCGTTACGGTCGTGCTCCTAAATGCAGTTCTTGGATCGAATAAATGTTGTGATATCCAGTTATGTATGTTGTTGTTCGAGGCGGGGGGGGGGGGCTCTGTCAGTATAATTTGAGACTCTGAGCAGGATAATTCGGTGAATATTATCTATACTGAAACTGAGCAAGATAATTCGGAGAACAGTATGCATACTGAGACTGAACAAGGTAATTCAGTGAACATTACCTGTACTGAGACTGAGCAAGATATGTCGGTGAACAGTATGTATACAGAGGTTGAGCAAGATGCAAGATAAATCAATGAGCATTATCTATAATGAGACTCTGAGCAAGATAAATCAATGAACATTATATAATGTGCTTTCATGCAAACAATATATCTAAAGCAGAGGAAGAGATCATTTTTGTCAATTTTTAATGAAACTCAATAACAAATAGTTTAATGAACATTTGCAATTGTGTTTTAATGTAAATATTACATATTATAAGTAGGTGGTAGGTATGGGGGATGGGCGTGTGGAAGTGGGGGGAAAAGTTCGAATATATACAAAATGAAACGCCATGCCAATTAAAATTTCAAATTATGTTACTGAATGCATATTAGTGAAGATATAGGTATTATATTTCAAGAATGGAATATTAGTGAAGATATATATATATATAATTATATTAAATTTCAAGCATGGATTATTAGCGGAGAATATGTATTATAGTATATTTTAAGCATGAAATATTAATGAAAAAATATATATATTAAATTTCAAATATGGAATATTAGTGAAAATATATACTATTATTTTATATTTCAAGCATGGAATATTAGTGAAGATATATGAATTATGTTGTATTTCAAGTATGGAATATTAATGAAGATATATAAATTATGTTATATTTCAAGCATGGAATATTAATGAAGATATATGAATTATTTTATATTTCAAGCACGGAATATTAATGAAGATGCATGTATTATATTTCAAGCATGGAATATTAGTGAAGATGTATACCATTATATTGTATTTCAAGCATGGAATATTAGTGAAGATGTATACCATTATATTGTATTTCAAGCACGGATAGATGAATCGAGATGAATGTTATCCGTAAGTAGCTAGTTCCACGTACGTGTGTAGTAAGGTAATTACTACAGTAACAGTAGTCCTAAAGGCGATATCATATACCAAACCATAAAAATATATTCGAGAACTTATTTATAATTATCTGTCTTATGAATTCTAAGTTCTCGAATATATTTTTAATAAAGATAGTGACTTTAGATATGGCAGAGATCATTTTATTTGATTTGTAATGAAAATCTGTACAAATTAATTTAATAAAAGGGGTGGAATACCTAACTTTAATTAAAGGGCAGTAATTGAGACTGTGATATTTGAATTCAAACAAAATATTATCAAAAACTTGTATGAATGTAATTATTGTATTTTTAGTAGTGAAGGGGTGAGAATAATATGAAACTTTATTAAATAAGGAGCCATTTAAAAGTCAAAGAATGATGTGAAATTGTACGGTTTATCGCGCGCGCGCGCGTGTGTGTGTGTGTGTGTGTGTGTGTGTGTGTGTGCACCAGTCACGAATGACTGGAAGGAAATTAAAAGCACTGAACAGAATGTAAGAAAGACATTTATTTATTTGTAATTTGTTTAATATCTACACTCCTAGTGAAATGTAACTTTCATCGTCGAGAATTTCTCTGGTAAGGGGTGTCTTGTACGAAAACACGAAGGTTTTTGTGATTCTCTCCCCTATCTTGTGATCTGAGGTACCGTGTGTTGCCAATTTCCTCAATCTTTTTCAGCAACCGAAAAGTTATCACACATTTTATGCTCATAAACCTCTGTAATAATTTCGAATGAAACTCCAATAGCGCGTAAATTGAATTGAAACCGGACATGACATCAATTCAACAACAACAAAAGTCGTTACACACGATAAAAATCTATTAAACGCCTATATTCTTTATTCATATTTTATATATATCTATTTCAATCTTTAATCAGAAGAGAGACAAAAAGAGGACAAAACAAACAAAACTGTCGGTACCCGATCAGATTCGAACCTGGGTCGCTTCAACTTGAAAATATATCAGGCGAGCACGCTAACCACTGCACAATCAAAATATGACTTATTTTTATTCATACAAACAAATCAAATTATGGGAGTTGTGGAAAGCAATTTAAGTGGAGGGAAGATCATCTGAGGAGTGAATAAATATAATTGTATCATATCCTTCAGTAGGCCGAGTGTTTAACTAGTGTACGATGATGACCGGAGATAAACACATTGCTTACTGAAGAAAAAAAATGGTATGTGGAAGTTTATTTATTAAAGTAAATTTTAAAGCTCCCCAATTTCAACATCTTAAAAACCACTTACACAAAACGCAAAACCTGTTAGAACATTCTAGTTACTGGATTAATATTTGGTCCTTAAGGTCAAGATCTACAAAGCCAAAATATCGATATTTTCTGAGGAAGGTTCAAAGTTCGCTCGTTTTCACCGAAGACATATCTAACCGTAAACCCCGCTCTTGTAGATACTTCTGAAATTCTATCACACTCTTATCGTCACACACGTCACTGGCGCTAGGGCTGTCACAAACGTCACTAACACTGGGGCCTTCCAATATCAAGGTAGATAGCCGGCCTTCCGTCGTGGAAATATCCGTGAGTTCACTCCCTTGAGATGACGCGCTATCTGCTGAACACGTGCTTAGGTGCCCAATGGACGCGAGTGAACTAGCAGTAATGGTTCTGTTAGTTTGCACTGGAGTGCCACAGCCAGGTGAAGACCCGTATTCCATCATCGACTGTGTGGGAATGGGATCACCAGACAACATATTTACATTGTTGACTATAATATGTTTATGGGGGGTGCGTGGGGTAGGGGGTCGGTGATAAATGCTGGACTGCAGATTGTGCTGCAGGAGCGATTTGGCTGCCGTGGAAGATGACTCCACTCCACTCAGAGTGTCAAAACTTCGCTTGCGCACCTGCACCTCCGTTTCTGGGCAGCCGATCGTTTCAGCAGGACTAGACCGGGTACCATTGCTTGGGCGACGACAGGAATCGTGACCAGTGACCGTGGAATCGCTAAACAGAGCGTAGCGTTCGTCGTAAGAGCTCGATTCCGACAAGAGCGGCTTTGCTTCGGCCTCGTTCAACCGCGCGTCTGAGACCTCGCACGGACTGTCGGCATTCACCGGAAACATACTAGTGTCAAAGGTCACGCACTTTAAGTGATGGGAATATCTTATTAAAGGCGGCTTGGGAGACAAAGTTCCTCTACCAGTGGAATCGTTCGAATGCGGGTGCCTCCTGCGAAGCTGGGTAAAGAGCTCGTGAATGAGCTCTTCCCCTGTCTGGCAACCAAAGTCCCGCCATTTTGAATCTTTCCCCGAACTCGTGTATATCGATCTCCCACCTCGCTCTCTCTGTTCGTCCTCGAGCAGCCGATCGTAGTCGGAAAAGTCGTCGATGTAGACTCTCTTCTGCTTCTTCAAGATGGGACTTCTTCTCCTGGCATCTGGAATCTCTGACTCTCCTGCATCGAACACTGGCATTGTCGCCGCTCTGTGATTGGCCAGCACGCCGTGATTTGTATACGCGGAGGCAGGCGATTGGAGAGGCATGCTGCCGCGTTTCATGACACATCGCAGTTTCTTTTCATCCAGTGACTTTTGCTTCCAGCTTTTTGACGACAAAGAAGCATGGCAGAGACCGTCGAACCTTCCCTCCCTGTAAGAGGTAGGGGAAAGAGAGAAAAAAGGAGTTTTGTAATGACAAAATTTTTTAAAAGCACACTGAAACTGAGCATACATCAGTAAAGTAAAGGGTTGATAAATAATTTATATGACATGCAACAAAGACTGGTACAGATCGAGAGAGAGAGAGAGAGAGAGAGAGAGAGAGAGAGAGAGAGATGTAAATAACATAAGCAATTAGTCACAACATTAAAAAAATGAATTTGTAAAGAAATAGAAAATCTATGCGATTATCCTCCACATGGAAATGAAATGGTTAATATATATATATATATAAATCATGTAAGTACTTAGCCGCCAAATAAGAGATATGTACAGAGCGTAATACCGTAATAGTCACTCCGTTAAGTAGCACATACAAGAGTGATAACTCGCAAAACAGCAGTTTCCTTGTATATACTGAGTTACCCCGTAGAACTCATAAATAAAGTAATATACATATTTAATGACAACAAAAACGACTTAAAATTACTAGATACTCTCATTGTATTGATATCTGATAGGTTATTTTAAAAATTAAATATCCTATTTATAACTGAGTATATTAAATATTGCATATATAAGCAGGAAGAAAATGAAAAACAAATGTGATCTACAGAAATTTATGAATAGAACTGAAATGAAGAAAATGCAAAATAAACACAAAAGGACATTTTATAACCGTAGGTATTATCCGTAAAGTAAACATAAAAGGATATTTTACAACGACAGGTATTATAGTTAAACACAGAGGGGTAATTTACAGCCATAGGTATTATAAACACAGAGAGGTATTTTACAACCGTATGTATAATAGTTAAACACTGAGGGATATTTTACAACCATAGGTATCATAGTTAAATACAGAGAGATATTTTACAACAATAGGTATTATAATTAAACACAAAGGGGTATTTTACAACAATAAGTATTATAGTTATAGTAAATATACAAAAGGGTATTTTACGACTGTACGTATTACAGTTAAAGTAAATACAAAAGGATATTTTACGACTGTGGGTAATTAGTGTTAATGTAAACACAAAAGGGTATTTTACAACTATAAGTATTATAGTAAAAGTAAACACAAAAGACTTTGTTATAACCGTGGGTATGTAGTGTTGAAAAAAAATTAATACAAAAGGGTATTTTACAACTTAGGTTTTGTAGTTAAAGTAAATACAAACGTGTATTTTACAACTGTAGGATAGTATAGTTAAAGTAAACACAACAGAATACACTAAGCTGTAGGTGTTAAGGTGTTAAAGTAAACACAACAGAATACACTAAGCCGTAGGTGTTAAGGTGTTAAAGTAAACACAACAGAATACACAAAGCCCTAGGAGTTAAGGTGTTAGAGTAAACACTGAAGAGCGTTTTTTGCAATTTTTACAGTTCTTACAGAATATCGATCGTAACTCTTCCGTCAGACCAGGCAGATATACCGGTATGTAGGAATAAGATTTTCTTAACTTTTCTCTCCGTGTTAAACAAGGACGGGACTATTCAGTTAATGGCACAAATCCTTACAAATGTTAGTGTGATATTTCTTCATTGTATCTTTCATTTATTTATTGGCAGAAATAATTAACTAAGTGCATAATTTGTTGATTGGCGTGGCGATTGTGGAAAAGCTCGTGTGGTCTTAACCTGAAATAATTTACTACTGCTTTCAACAAACACACAGTCATCACTCAGAAGTATACCATTTAAGGCAGATAATCAATACAGGATAAAAGTGCCGAGAAGTAACACACACACACACACACACACACACACACACACACACACACACACACACACACACACACACACACACGCACACATACACACAAGCACACACGCGCGCACATACACGCTCCAGCAAACAGATAATTACTTTGTTGAGTTTCCACAAAAGGATAGAGACAGCCGAACTACAGAGTGATTGTTTCTAATGAAACTAATTTGACATGACTGTGTTCCGTCCGTACGAAAAATTGATACGTCGCCTTCAGTTTGTTATTACGTGGCTTGTACTGGTCTGGCGTATTTTGGCCTAGATTGTATTACCCTGATTTGTGTTGTTCTAGACCAGGGGTGCACAAACCGCGGCCCGCGGGCCGCATGCGGCCCCCAGAAGACTTTAGGATGTTACCATTATGCAAGGAGCTTTAATCTGAACAAGGGAGTAGAACAGTGGTCTGCTTTCCCTTGCATGCATCTTGTGCTGTGTTGAAAACAAACTCTGGATACGGTATTGAGGTGAGAGCTCTGTGTATTGGGCACATTGTTCACTTCAGCTGATCAAAGGGGTATAGTAGTAGTCTGCACATCTTTGATGTATGGTGACATCAAATAGCATTAGAAAGAGCGTCGTCATCTAGACCCAAGCAGGCAGCCAGCCAGCCAAAGTTCAGTCTGGGGATGGGGTGAGGTGACGCGGGGGAAGGAAGGTGCAGTCAGTCAGTGGATGTCTGGTTGGAATGTAGTGAATTAATTACATGTTTCCAGCTAAAGTGAAGTTGTTTTTAAACACTGCCCTTTGTAAATATGTAGTGTAGAGTCCGTGCCTGATCACTGTCAACTGGAGGTTATTGATCTTCAATGTTCACCTGAACTGAAGTCATCATTTCAGCAGAACAACATTTTAACATTTTACGGAAGTCTCAGCTCGAGCACATACAGAAGTGTCAAGGACTTGGCTTGCAAGTTGTTGTCAGAATTCGGCAGCACATACTTGTGTGAACAAACGTTTTCAGTAGTGAAAATGAACAAGAACAAGCTGAGATCGAATTTGACCCACAGCAATCTCTGTTCGATTTTGAGGCTGGCGACTACAAAACTCGAACCAAATATTGACAAAGTTGTTAACAACATTCAGGCTCACCCTTCTCACTAATAAAGACTAAATCTAGGTTAATAAGGCAAAAACGAATGTAAAGACATTATTTCAATATTTGTGTTGTTCTTTTTGTACTGAGCCATCCATGTGCAATCTGACTTGCGGCTCTCCATGCACTATCAATTGGAAATGTGGCCCTCTGGCCTAAAAAGTTTGTGCACCCCTGTTCTAGACTATTATAGCCTAACTTATTTTGGTCTAAATTCTAGATTCTTATGGCCTAATTGTGGCCTACGGTGTTAAAGCTTAACCTGTGTGGCCAAGACTGTTATAGCCTTAAATGTTTTGATCTAGATTGTTATGGTCTAACTTGTGCTGGCCTAGATAGCTATTGCCCACTTTGTGTTGACCTAGACTTTTATGTCATTGATTTTGTTGAATTTGGTCCAGGTTGTAAAAGGCATATATGTTTTAACCTTTCTTTTGTTGGCTTTAGCGTGTTTGACCTAGCTTGTGTAGGTCTGGCTTTCGTTGGCCAACCCTCTCATGGCCTAGTTCTTTAGTCTAGTATTCTAGTTTGTTATGGCCTAACTTCATTGCTCTAGACTGTTGGCTTCAAATATTTTCGCCTTGTCGGTAAACAACTCATTTGGTCTGAACTTTATGGTATGATTTGTATAGACATTACTGCACAAGCCCAGACTGCTAGGCCTAATGTTTTGACCTAATTTATATTGACGTAGCTTAACTGGGTCGAGGCTATCATGATCTAGCTTACATTAGCTTAGGCATTTATTATTTTGCTTGCATTTGGCATTTAATATTAGACCTAGCTTGAGATAGCCGAGCAATTAGACTGTATGGCTTAGCTTTTGTTGGCCTAACGCCCTAGATTGTTATGGCCTAGCTAGTGTAGGCCTACATTATGATTTAGCTTGTAATATTGTGGCCTAGCTTGTGTTGGCCAAGACTGTTATGATCTAGCGTGTGTTGCCGAAAAATATTGTGGCTTAGTTTGTGTTGATCTAGAGTCTAGAGTGTTATGGCCTACTTGTGTTGACCTAAACTGTTATAGACTAATTTTGTTGGTCTAGACTGTTCTGGCCTAACTTGTGTTGGCCAGGCCTGCAATATTATGGCCTAGTTTGTCTCGGTGTAGACTATGGCCTAGTGTACTACTGTCAATGCTGCAGCTGTGAGATAGCACAAGGTATGCAAACACCTGATGGCAAAAGTCTGTTAATCTAAGTACTATAGTTGTGTGACATGCAGCCCTTTGTTATGAATATTATTATTTATTAATCATCCATAACAAATTACAACCGATGAAGAAATCTTAATTTATGTTTATTAATAATTCTCACAGGGAACCAACTCGTCTCTTATTTGGCAGATTATAGGGTTAGTAAAAGTCTTCTCCCTTCCACAATAATAAAACATACGTTTTACTATCACACAATACTTCTTACTGAGTTACTAAAAGAGTAATACAAATTCGTATTTTATTTATATTTAACGAGCCCCCATCCACCAGCTATTACTCCAACATAAGGTTTTAATATGTGTGCAAGAAGGTTCATAAATTTAGAAAGAAATTTATTAAATCAACAGTCAAATATACAACATATGAATATAATCAAAAGAGCATTGATATTTACATCAATTCACAACAATGTTTGATTAAATACTGTTTGACACTTATTCAGTTTATCTTAGCATAGACACCAGCAGTCAAATTAATAGATATATTATATAATCAAGTTCATAGATACAGTTTCATCATAGAAATGTGAGTGGAGTTTTAGAGAGATAATTATAGTCAATGTACATAACCTTTTTAATGATGCCAGCTGTCTCTAGTATGTGTTTGTAATCACATGATTTGCCACAAGTTACTTTCTTTCATATTAGATGATGGCCCAATGTACCTCTTCTAGGCACATTACACAACTGTTCCAGAATCTTCAATGCACTCACAAAGCACACCATGGAGAATCATCCAGAACTTTGTATGTGCTATCAAAGCATATCTCAAGGAATGATTCAGAATCTTCATGTGCGCTATCAAAGCATATCACAAGGAATGTTTCAGAATCTTCCTGTGCGCTACCAAAGATGTCATAAGGAATGTTCCAGAATCTTCCTGTGTGCTACTCAAGCACACCATGGGCAATGTTCAAGAAACTTCATGAATTCTCGAGACTAAACTCACGCCTCAATTTCCATCATATTGGCTCTTGAATGGAATTCACAAGAATCAAATTACAGTAACACATTTACTAATACGTTCGATGACAACATTGGATACACACACCAAAGTTATTCAGTAGAGTACAGTAGTCACTGCAGTCTAAAGTAGATACATGGTGACAAAACATCAAAAGCATCAAAGCATCAAAAGGCATCCTCCTTTTTGCAAAAGTTAAATTAAGGGCAGCGCTAAGTTTCAGGCATATTTCATCTCTAAACTCCTCTCTCTCTTACACACATTCTCAACTTACAAAGCTTGCAACAGTATTCATTAGACCGATACACATGCACCATAAGAAATATGGCATCAATCAAAATTCACAAGTATAATGTACAATGTAATCAAATAGTGAACATAGAAATAATGGTTCAGTTACATAAAGTATTCTCCAGTTCAAATCACAGGTGAACTGCAAACATGTAGGAAATATTTCTGATCAGATTATAGAACTTGCTTCAACAGAAAAGTTTCGGTCTATCCCCAATGAATGAAATTGTTATGAAGAAGTATGAAACTATTATATCTAGAGTAAGTGTTAGTTGTTATATCGAGATTGAATACTAGTTTGTAGTTTGATGTTATATCTAGAGTGAGTATTAGTTTGTTTATATCTAGAATGAGTATTAATTTCTTATTATATCCAGAGTGAGTGTTTGTTATTGTATCTAGAGTGAGTATTAGTTTGTTTATATCTAGAATGAGTATTAATTTCTTATTATATCCAGAGTGAGTGTTTGTTATTGTATCTAGAGTGAGTATTAGTTTGTTTATATCTAGAATGAGTATTAATTTCTTATTATATCCAGAGTGAGTGTTTGTTATTGTATCTAGAGTGAGTATTAGTTTGTTTATATCTAGAATGAGTATTAATTTCTTATTATATCCAGAGTGAGTGTTTGTTATTGTATCTAGAGTGAGTATTAGTTTGTTTATATCTAGAATGAGTATTAATTTCTTATTATATCCAGAGTGAGTGTTTGTTATTGTATCTAGAGTATTAGTTTGTTTATATCTAGAATGAGTATTAATTTCTTATTATATCCAGAGTGAGTGTTTGTTATTGTATCTAGAGTGAGTATTAGTTTGTTTATATCTAGAATGAGTATTAATATCTTATTATATCCAGAGTGAGTGTTTGTTATTGTATCTAGAGTGAGTATTAGTTTGTTATATCATGAGTGAATATTTGTTTTTATATCTAGAAAGAGTATCGGTTTTCTGTTAAATTCAAAATGAGTATTAGTTTGTTTAATATCTAGAATGAGCATTACTTTGTTTTTATATCTAGAATGAGCATTAGTTTGTTGTGATAAATAGAGTGAGCAATAGTTTGTTATATCTTGAGTATTAGTTTGTTGTTATATCTGGAGTGAGCATTATTTTGTTGTGATATCTAGTGTGAGTATTATTTTGTTCTTATAACTAGAGTGAGCATTACTGAGTTTAATTAGTGAAGTGGACAGATGAAACATGCTTAATATAAGATTTTTTTAAAATTATGTTTTCATCTTTTATGCCTTCATTCTGCTGATCCGTCTTTCCCTTCCTTTCACTCTGTATGTTTGCGCGCGCGCACATGTGTGTGTGTGTGTGTGTGTGTGTGTGTGTGTGCGTGCGTGCGTCCGTGTTAGGCTAAGTAGTTCATGCTCAGTTTTAACTCTGAATTTATGTACGTATATTTTAGTGTCGTACTACTTACTTCTTTTACTTCCATTAGTTTAATTGGGTGTGATAAGCACTAAGTACTAAATTATTGATAATCGTTTTATTCTGTTCTTCATTATCCGTGATTTTTGTTCATTCTTCACTCTTTTAATAATTAATGCTGGATGAGTGTGCTTAGTCATGCAATTGTTGAAATAATTATTGAATATTGATATAAAAGGCAAAATAACAGGTATGGAGGTAAATAGAGCCAGGCAGGTAGACGACGGATAAAGAGACCTATATGAACAGAACAGACTATATCCACATAGAAAAAGATAGATGGGTGAACGGAGGGGTGGATGGATTGATAGTTGACGGATGGATGGATGGGTGGGTGGGTAGATAGATAGACAGACAGACTTACTGACTGGCAGGCTGGCAGATAGATAGATAGATAGATAGATAGATAGATAGATAGATAGATAGATAGATAGATAGATAGATTGATTGATTGATTAAACCGCCATATCAAAGAATTACTTGAATAAAAAGCTCTTGTCAAATTTCTCAGTGATGCCAAATTAAGATTACTCAGCCATTGCCACGAACTTCTAAAGTAATGAAATGCATTATTGTCCCACTAATCCACTACTTTCTGCAAGCGTCAACTCTTCTAACCTTTGCCCTGTGTCTAGATGATACGTCTGATCGACCCATAGGTTGCCATAGCAGTTTTTTGTCAGATTGCTTGTGGCTCCGGAAGTCTGCACTTCAAAAGGTCACACGCTCAACAGCGAATCATCTGTACAATCAGTCAACCGGTAATCAGCACTCTCGCACTTAATGTCTTAACCAGGCATGAAATCAAATTTTACCAACACTTGTACATTTAATTTCTTTTTCGAGCACTGAACACTGACTAATACGAAGACGATGTAGACCTAACTTGCTATCAATCCAAAAGCGATATCGGCGGAAAGAACTCTGTATCAATGCCAAATAATTATTATTTCTTATAGGGTCACATCTCTGCTATATTGCCATAGTTCGAGGATGTGGAAACAAAAATTGCACCATCAGTAATATACATTACATATTCGCGCCATTCCGATGCCTTCAGCTAACTAAAAGAACATAAATTATATATTACTTAAAACAATGTGCAAAATCTAACACAAAAACAGAGGTATTGGTACGCAAGTGTTATATGTCAAATGACGCCGTCATTGATCTGGTAATCACAGGCGTACGGTGATGTCCAGATCAACTCAGTTAAAATGGGAACCACATTTTATTTGATTTATTATTAAATAGTGTGTGTGAGTGCAAGAGTCTGTATGGATGTGCATGTTTATACGTGCTTCCGCCTGTATGCATGTGCGTGCGTGTGTGCGTGCGTGTGTGTGTGTGTGTGTATGTGTGTGTGTGTGTGTGTGTGTGTGTGTGTGTGTGTGTGTGTGTGTGTGTGTGTGTGTGTGTGTGTGTGCATTTGAAAGTGCTTGAAATCATAGAACTGCATACATTTATCCCTTGACTTAAGTTTGAACTATCAAATTGTAAAATTCCGTAATACAATTAAATTAACTAAATATATCTGCTGTTTAAGACAATCAATACAACTTTAAAAAGTATTAAAAATTATATTTATTACTAATTTCTTTTAGTAGTAGTAGTAAAGGAGTGGCTATTATGGTAGTGATATTAGTATCAGTAAGTAACTACTGCAGTATAGTAGCGGAGTTAGTTGTTTGGATTTGGGTAAGATCTTTGCAGAACATGTCATGACTGCCAGAATTACAGCAACAATAACAAAAACAATGACAGTAACAATAGCAATAACAATTACAATAACAGTAACAGCAAAAATGACAATAACAATAACAGCAACATTGACAACAAAATAACTATAACAGCAACAATGACATAACAATAATAACAACAGTGGCATAACAATAACAGCAACAGTGACATAACAATAATACTGACAAAAATTGGACAGGAGCAAGAACAAGAACTGTAACAATAACAATAACAGCAACAGTGACATAACAATAACAATGACAATAATGGCAGGATCAAGAACAATGGTTTCAGTTGAGGAAATAAAACTTCGCCTGGCCTCACATCAATAAATTTTAAAAAGGATTAATGAAAGGAATAAAATCTAGATACAGGAAGTGTATGAGAAAATCTAGTGCAAGCACATACGTTTGACGTAATTATTCATGTCACCAGTAGATCCCAATAAGATATTTTGCCATAATACAGGTCAAAGGGAATTTGATTAGTTAATTTAAACGTATTTGGGTAATCTAACCTTGGCTATGACTCATGGTCAAACAGAAGTGTGTGTGGAAATCTGACAGGTCCAGTAGTAGTAAATATGCATAGGTGTATAAAGATAGCCTTAACTAAAGTATGCATTAATGAAGGTAGGGATGGGGGTAACCCTGATTACCCTCTTCAGTGGGAACACCCACTGGGAGTCTGGAGGAGGGGTATTAACTTCTGAATGAGTGAGAGCATAGGAAGTAGCCTTGACCCTTATGTCTAGTTATGACAAAAGCACAAAATGAAATTTGTCTTTAAATAGGGGAGACAAATGGGTAATGGGTACTTTTTCTCAACGTGAACCACATACTTCAGTGTGTAATGAGAGGCCCGGTCTAGTGTAAAGATAGATCAAACATTTTGTATAAATGAAGTCTGAGAATTTTTTTTTTTAAAATAGGGCGAATGAGATTGTGTGGTAAATTCATGAGCTCCTGATACAGATGACATTTCTGATCCTATTGTTGAACAGATAAAGGTATGTGTTGCTTATTTTATAAATTTAATGTTTAATTTAGAATATAAACAGAATATTTTGTCATATTTAATTGATCCATTTCTCTTTCAGCTTAGTGAAATTGTGCTCAGAGAAAATAGATTTAGCTATTGGCACTGAGCACTACCTGTTTATATTCAGCAGTCTTTAAGCATTGTCTTTATTAATTGTATGATCTCTCTCTAACTTTCTTCCATCCATCCATCCATCCATCCATCTGTTGGGCTATTGGTTTGTTGATAACTCATCCTGTTTCTCTTTGTACCAACATCCATATGTCCATTGTGCTTGGTTGTTCCATGTGGGGAAGCCAAGAAGTTTACAACTATATACAGACTCTAACTGTGACATGGTCCCTAGTCGACATGCCAAAAACACAAAGTATACTGGTGACAGCACTAAGAGACTCCACCAATGGTAACCAAGTTTAAGTAGGATATAGACACATTGGCCAGGAGTGTGAAATCTGTGGAGAAACTTTGATAAAAGTCAAATAGGTTAGAGAACGGAACAGAAACTGAGAAAGGGAAATTACAAACCCGATAGACTTTCTGCTGAGAGAAGCTAGGACTCTAAGGGAGGCTAAAGTTTCTCTGATTAAACTAATAAACATTGTGGAATTTGTTATTTTACTGCTGTTTTCTTTCTTTAGTTATTTACTTTTTTAATATAATATATTTTGTTAATTTCTCACACGTCTTGCATCATTTCTTATCATCTCCATCATGTAAAACTCATCATTATAGTAATTGTATCTCTCTTTTGTCTTTGTCCAATTATTGTGAGGAATTCCTTCCTCTGGGGGCTTGTACAAGCTATCGGAAGTGGTTGACCTCAATTGTTGCGTTGTTCAAATTATTCATTAATTTATGATGACCAACACATGACAGTAACAATAGCTGCAGCAATAAAAATAAAAATGGTAACAATAATTGCAAAGACAATAACAGTAACAAAAACAGCAACAAGAACAATGGTATATCACTGTCAATAACAATCACACTGACAGCAACAATAAAAATAACAGCCAAAATGACAACATCAGCAATAACAATAATAGAAACAGTAGGAATAACAATGACAATAACAAAAATAACAATAGCAGTGACAGTAACAATAATTACATGAATAGCAGTAACAATAACTAAGCAATAACTGCAAAAATAACAATAAAAACAGCAATAACAGTTACGCTATCAACAACAGTGACAATCGCAGAAACAATAACAAAAACGCTGACAAAGACAATAACAGCAACAATATTAGTAATAATGAAAATAACAATCAAACAACATACAGGTAGAAGTCGAGTTGCTTTCGCTACACTACCCTCCCCCCCCCCCCCTCAAACCCCAACGTCCATAACAAAACTCAGTAAAGGTCATGCACAAAGACTTTCACCTGTAATAATTTATTTCTTTTTAAATCAGTTTTTTAAACTCTTACAAGCACATGCTAGATTCTTTCATGAATGATGCCATCGTTATGTAGAAACTGGTTGCCTGGACACGCCCGTCCGAAAGAAGAAAAGCTTCATAATCCTCCCTCCCTCCCTCCCTCACTCCTTCCCCCTCTCTCTCCCTCCCTCTCTTAGCAAGAGCAGACGAAGTTTTTTCCATTGCTTTTGTCCTCTAGTTGAACTACTTAAAGCTAACCGAAGCTTGGAACACAGATGAATATAGTAAATTTAAAAACTGTCAGTCTTTCGGATTTATATTGTAAGAGATATGACTTCAAAAGTAAATTTCATGAAACAGAGGCTGGTTTTGTTCTTTTAATTCCCTTAGAGAAAACCATCGATTAATTTTATGTGCTTGTTAGAAGTTAAAGAAAATCTCTTTTGTATTTCTGTCCTTTTAATAGTTCTTTGTTTCAGATAGCTTCGATAAAAGAAACAAATTTGGTTTTCTGCTAAATAAATATCCTGTTTCTACAAATTGACATTTGATTATGTTATCTTTCAAACAAACTGACAATCTTCTGTTTCTAGTTATTTTAAAACAATTCATTTATTTATTATTTTTATGTATGATGATTCTGAGAAAACTTTCCTATGATTGTTTATTAAAATTTATTCTATATATCTATCTATCTATCTATCTATCTATCTATCTATCTATCTATCTATCTATCTATCTATCTATCTATCTATCTATCTATCTACCTATCTATCTATCTATCCATCCAACCTTCCATCCATCCATCCATCTATCTATCTATCTATCTATCTATCTATCTATCTATCTATCTATCTATCTATCTATCTATCTATCTATCTATCTATCTATCTATCTGTCTGTCTGTCTGTCTATCATATATACTTTTCTCGAATAGTTATGATAGTTATGAGTAATTATTGCTACTAACATTCCAAATCTAGGCAATGCTTCGTTTCCTTATTAAAGCTATCGCAGACCTTATTTATATTGACTTCTATAGCAAGAATAAACCTTATAGTAAAGTGATTTATGTTTTACTTCCAAACTTTAATTATCTTATTATATATACTATACATGACATACACTCCTTTTAAAATTTCTATTATTTATTAATTCTAGTGGTAGGAGGTCTTTCTCCATCTATAAATTCATGTTAAGAGTAAAAGTATTTTGTTTAAAACACAAGACAAGACCATTGATTTCTCGAAATTGTTCTCGAGACACCGTGCCGTCCTTAGCCTCCAATTGTTGCCACCTGAGGAACTTTGCGGGAAATCAGAAGTGTCTAACATTCCCCGGGGCTTAGACTTCCGCAAGCTCAGGGTGCGTGGTTGTAATCAACCGATGATTGCAGGGTGCTAGATCCTGACAGGATCCTGACGACGTTGTGACTGACACCTATTTTTCCCAGCAAATCTAATTAATTTTAATTTTAATTACTGAGATTGAATGTGGATGGACAATCATAATTTATCTCTGAAGTAGATGTTTATAATTCGCGCATATCTCACTCCCCGTCCCCCGACTAGATATTGCAAGGTAGGGAGTACTTGGGGTGGTGGTGGGTGGAGTGCTTCCAGCTTATGCTGATTTCGCGCGTAATGTTTTGGTTAAGAAAAGACCATTTATAGTAGCCTTCTTCTCAAACTGTTTGCCATGGAGGATATATTTGAAATATACTCTGGTATAGAGTTTTCTGCAGTATTTGCCATATTAAAAGGCTTTCATTTCGAACCAGTACACAGATTTATTTTGGGTAGACAGGTTAATGTGGAATTTTATAGTGCAGTTATTTAGCTTCATCTAAAATGTGCAATTATTCTCCAATTAAGAATTTTATAATTATGTAATTCATAAGTGAAAATTAATAATAAAATAAGTAAATTCATTATTTAGAGCTAAATGAATGAAAGTATGAAATATATATTTTTTATCTTCTCACTCCTTCGTCTAATCCCGAGTCCTGTGAACGCATTTGTGAATCGGTATAAATAAGAGATTGTTAAGACCAAGATTTAAAGTGAAGGATTCGCTATCACCAATCACCATGGTGATGAACTTACAAAATATATATTAACGGTGGTAATGAAAGGTTCGCTATCACCAATCACCATGGTGATGAACTTACAAAACATATATTGACAGTGGTAATGAAATGTTAGCTATCACCAATCATCATGTTGATGAACTTACAAAACATATATTGACAGTGGTAATGAAAGGTTCGCTTTCACCAATCATCATGTTGATGAACTTACAAAACATATATTGACAGTGGTAATGAAAGGTTCGCTATCACCAATCACCATGGTGATGAACTTACAAAACATATATTGACAGTGGTAATGAAAGGTTCGCTATCACCAATCACCATGGTGATGAACTTAAAAAACATATATTGACAGTGGTAATGAAATGTTCGCTATCACCAATCATCATGTTGATGAACTTACAAAACATATATTGACAGTGGTAATGAAATGTTCGCTATCACCAATCACCATGGTGATGAACTTACAAAACATATATTGACAGTGGTAATGAAATGTTCGCTATCACCAATCACCATGGTGATGAACTTACAAAACATATATTGACAGTGGTAATGAAAGGTTCGCTATCACCAATCATCATGTTGATGAACTTACAAAACATATATTGACAGTGGTAATGAAATGTTCGCTATCACCAATCACCATGTTGATGAACTTACAAAACATATATTGACAGTGGTAATGAAAGGTTCGCTATCACCAATCATCATGTTGATGAACTTATAAAACATATATTGACAGTGGTAATGAAAGGTTCGCTATCACCAATCATCATGGTGATGAACTTACAAAACATATATTGACAGTGGTAATGAAAGGTTCGCTATCACCAATCACCATGGTGATGAACTTACAAAACATATATTGACAGTGGTAATGAATTACAAAAGAAAGGCATCAATAAGTATCATATCAAGCGAAGTAGTCTTGCCAGTGTATTAATGTTTTTTGGTGCCGGATATATGTCTGCCTACAAAATTGAACCATCACGCTTCTTCGTGGGTCTAGGATTCCCACCCAAAGGACTTCCAGTCGGGTCGCTAAAAATGAGATCCCGCCAAACTAGATCGACAAAACAGTTACATGTATATGAGATGGTGGATTCAGATAAACTTCAGATGGCGGGCTGAGAGAGGTACGAATGGCGATAACTGTTCGTATCATATATATGTATATGTATTTGTGTGTGTGTCTTTGTGTGTGTCTTTGTGTGTGTGTGTGTGTGTGTGTGTGTCTTTGTGTGTGTGTGTGTGTGTCTTTGTGTGTGTGTGTGTGTGTGTGTGTGTGTGTGTGTGTGTGTGTGTGTGTGTGTGTGTGTGAATGCTTAATTAGAATCCATTTTTACCTATTTTTTTTTTGTTATCTATTTTCTTCCTCCAAACCTTAGTGTATATACACATTTTCTGAGTTAGATTACATGATTTCCTTCATAAATACACACAACGCGCACAATAATCTCCACCGGGAACACAAACGAATAATTACTTAAATTACATTTAAATTTCACCACAACAAATGATTGTACAGTGCGTTTACTTCAATGCATGTTTAATAAAGAGTAAAGTGTGTGCATTTAACTCAGTCCTGGAACACAGTCTTTTATTATTTTTTTATTTACAATTTACTGCGCTCTGTGTGCGTGTATGTGTGTGTGTGTGTGTGTGTGTGTGTGAGAGAGAGAGAGAGAGAGAGAGAGAGAGAGAGAGGCGGTGCTGAAGAGAAAGTGAGAAAGACAGAAATACTAAGAGAGGTGGAGTGGGGAGAAAGACATATAAGACATAAAAGGAAGGAAGAAAGTGATAGAAGAAAGAGAGATAAAAATAAGGGATGAAGGTTGAGAGATAAATGGCACAGACAGAGGAGAGGGGCAAGAGTGAGAAAAGTAGAAGAAAGAAAAGTGAGAGAGAAAAAAGACGGTGAAAGAGTGGGAGAATGAAAGAGAGACCGTTTGGAAATAGAAATAAATGGAGGAAAGAAGAAGGAGAGATGAATCCGAGTCAAAAATGAACGAAGAGAGAGAAGAGTGAGAGTAGGGGTGGGGGTGAGGATGAGAGGGAGTGAAGGAGATATAAATGGGTGGAGAAGAAAAGGGCAAAGTTATTTAACGTATAGTTTGTACTTTTAATCTATAAATACAACAATAATGGCATATAGTCACCCTCAACTACTACTCTATTAGTATTCTTAAAGTGGGCGGGTGGGTTTCGCCTCCCAAACGGGCTCAGGAACCTCATTCCACGGCAAGAGATAATTTATTTTGGGGTAATTTGTTTGTTGTTTTTTTTTTTTGCAAATAAAATTAATTTGTTTGATTTTATTTCATATTTGGGGATTTTATTTTAGTTTTAGTTTTAGTTTGTTTTTTTTTTTGTTTTTTTTTTTGGGGGGGCGGAGTTTGTAATGTATGTGCTTATAATACATAACCATTTGTTGATAGCATCCTTTACATGAAATATGAGTTTTTGAGTCAGAGGAGACTTGAAATGTATTCATAATTTTTGGGACCTATGGGTTGAAAAAGTTTGAGAAGCACTTCTCTTACATATAACACTGCAAATATTTTCGTACGCACACGTGAGCACGCAAGCTTCAAGGACATGACGGTTCAGAAAGAGAGCCACTACCTTCTCGTTCATCTGACTGGAGTGAAGTTCAGTTCTCTTTCGCCGAGTAACTGTAGCGATCTTTAACCGCCCTTAAATCATTGTGGTGGGCTTAGTGTCCGATCTGTCGGATATGACCAATAAATTGGATGCGAATATCTTAATGGCTAAATCGAAAAGAATATGCCATTACTTGTAGCCGGACGAAAAATTTGCGGACTCCAAACACCCACTCAAGCCTTTTCTCTCCTTGTTCACTGAACCATAACTCTTCTAGTTGATAATGGATGTAGGCACAAATCAGACAAAAGGAAAGAGTGAAAATTGATGCATATTTCAAATGATACTCCACATTCACACACTACGTCCAAATATCAGCACGACGTAACGTACATAACTTTTATTTTATTTTATTTTATAACCCACGCAATTACGAGCACACTCCGACCCACATTTACGCACGTGCTCGCTTGTTTGAGTACATAGCCTCGTGTACTAGGGCTCACACATTTACACGAAAGGCCGAGTAGAGAGCAATCGTTTATGCCGAAACACATCCATGCTTTACACGTACGCATACAAGAGTACGGTACCATGTACGCATGCACTCACAACCATGAACATTACAAGCACCCACTCGCACATACGCACACACGCTTACAGGACGACAGAAAACCAAGCTATAATCGGGTATTATCCCTCTAGCAAAGTGTGGACACCGCAAGTCAGGATATGATTGCAGAATTAATATTTACGTAAACAAACAAGGATATAAACAAAAATGAGAGAAGATATTTTTGTGTGTGTGTGGTCATAGGCTTCAAATTAATCTCGATTTTCAACGGTCGTTTGTTTCTGAATGATACAGAAATGTGAGCTCGCTGGTCCGATACAACCATAAACATACAAAACAAACGCACGCGCGCACGCACACACACACACACACACACACACACACACACACACACACACACACACACACACACACACAAACTCTCACTTCAAACAATATCAGCGAAAATTATGTTTATATAAGCATGGAAGGTAATGTGATTATCACAGCACGCAATTAGCAGTTACTGAGTTCTGCATCCATGCTTGAAAGGAAACGATTTTATTTCTGTTGAAAGCCCATTCTTAGTTCTTTCTTAAATAAATAGTTTCGACTACTTTTACTTTGGTGTTGACGCTTTCTTTATTTACAGTTTCATTTATTTTTTATTAAGTTACTTGTTTGTGTATGTTGGGGGGGTGTATGATATGATTGTATGGTCAGCCTAATTTACTATTAGTGTAGACTGTAGAGCAATTTCCTACTGACACCAGTCCCAATGATCAAAGCACTGACCTTTGATTGGAAAAATTAGCATATAAACGTAATACATACAGTAAAAGCACTAGTGTAGAAATTGAAGGTAATCTCTCTCTATATATAATTCTCTCTCTTTTATAACACACACACAGACGTTTACCCACACGCAACGAATTAGTGGCCTGACCTTTTGTACTTGACGGCTATTCATAACTTTTGATGAGATTGCATCACCCCGCTAGATCAGAATAACTGCGGAGACTGCAAACATCTCTCTCTCTCTCTCTCTCTCTCTCTCTCTCTCTCTCTCTCTCTCTCTCTCTCTCTCTCTCTCTGAAGAAATTAAACGGTCAGATTAAGTGGATGGCTGAGCATAAGATTATACACACAGAACATAAATGAATGCATCTTGGAAACTTGATGAATCTTGAAGAGGTTTCAATCAATTAAAGATCTTTGAAATCAAAATCAGTACTCGGACTAGCTCTCTTTCAATGTCTCTTTTGTTATTCTTCCTAAGTCTTTAAGAAGGCACTATTGGTCTGGCTATTAAAACGCACAACTCTTAGAAGGCAGTATTGGTCTGGCTATTAAAATGCACAACATGCTGCGCACAGTCAGTAATACATTCAATTCAACTCTCTCTCTCTCTCTCCTCTCTCTCTCTCTCTCTCTCTCTGTGTTTATCTGTTATCTGTCTATCTATCTAGCATAATGTTGCAGCACATCGACACGAAATGAGGCAATTATATTAAAAAGTAAAATTGGAAGCAGAGATACTGTCAAATGAGAAAGGGGGACAAATCAGCCAGCGTGTAGAAAACTAACTTTTAAAAAAAATAGAAAAACTAATAAAGAAATGAAGGGAGAAAGCAAGACACCATGGTTCAATCTTCTCGGCCCTGTCCGTAAGAAAAAGAAAAAAGAAAAATGATAGGGAAGCAACTCCTCCCGCACTAATCGCCTTTCTGACCTACGGTCCCTCTTAAGATTAAGGAGATGCCATCTGCATGAGCTTAGCAAAAAGCCGGTTATAGGCCAAAGCAATCACCAGGCGGGAAATGAAACGCATTATTCACTCTTCTATCAGTTCCAGACCACTAAGATGCATGAGCCAAACCCAGCTCCATCAACCGTTATACTTTTCTTAGAGCGATTAATCCGCCATCCACTCAAGACAGCGGATGGATAAGAATTAAAACGTCACACTCTTTTTTTTTATGCAAAAATTAAATAAACGTGAAGAAAATAAAGAAAAGTAAATATTGAACACAGTCGTTCAGAGGATATGTTTTCATTTATTTGACTGGTAGGGTAACTGTACTTCATGGTTTTCTACGTAACTATTTATTTGAGTGGTATGGTAAATGTACATATGGGTTTCCACGTGACTATTTATTTGACCTGTAGGGTAAATGTACTTCATGGTTTTCTACATTTAACTGGTAGGGTAAATGTGCTTCATGGTTTTCTACATTTAACTGGTAGGGTAAATGTGCTTCATGGTTTTCTACGTGACTATTTATTTGAGTGGTAGGGTAAATGTACTTATGGGTTTCTACGTGACTATTTATTTGACTGGTTGGGTAAATGTACTTATGGGTTTCTACGTGACTATTTCGGACGTAGTCTTTAGAAATTAGTCTCTCCTTTTTATCACTCGCTCTCTTTTCTTTTCTTCCCTTCACAGTCTCTCTCTCTCTCCCTCTCCCCATCTCTCGCTCTTTATTTTATACCTTTATAACTTACTTTATAGACATAATATCATAACTTTCAATATTTCAAACAAATAGCGAAATTTTTACAAGTTTTTAAAAGTTCCGATCGGTGGCTTGCAGATTTTCTCTACTTATGTAATGCCGTAAGAGATTTAAAATGTATTATATGTAATAATGCTTGTAATAATATTCAAATGTACTAAACCAGATCTCAACATATTGGCGCTGCCTTGGAATGTTAAAGAGAAAGTATTAAGAATTTGTTTCTGTCAGTTTCAGCTCGTACTTTCCTATCATGGATTTAAGACTGATTTCTCTTCCTCTGAGTTCTGACATTCCACTCACACCTTGTGTTTCATTCAAGGGTTTACTTGATTGAATTCGTTTTCTCAAAAGTTTGTTACTCTTCAACGTGAGTTACGTTACGCATTCAGATAAACCGGTGAAAGGTAACAATTCGCGCGGGAAAAAGCAACGCATCAAATATATTTTTTTTTTTTAAAAAACAACTAGTTCTTACAGAATTCGCGAGTACATGCTCTTGTCTCCACAATATCTGATTTGCAAAAGGTCTTGATCTCGAGTAAATCCGTACTCTACAACCTGCACTGAACAAACACGCGGTTCCTTCAAGTCTCTCAATTCGATTAAATGGATTCTTTTATTGTAAAGTTTGTCATTGAAAGCGATAAAATTCCGTTCTGTGGCAGTGACTGCTTTAATGATCTCTCTGCAGTTGAAAATCGAAACAAGGAAGGACGTGAAAGGTGCTCTGTTTGGAAATAACTGGAAGACGGGTGTTTTTGTGTGTGTGGTTTTTTTTCTTAATGTGCGTTCCGGCGTCTGACCACTTGGCTGACATTGCCGGAAATTTGCAACAAAATCCTTAGTGGAATGTCACAAGAAACGAGAGAAAGTTTTTATTAGACTCCATGCTACAGACTATAAATAAAAGACTAATAACTACAGACTGCGCACCCAAATCTGCACAAGACCGAATTTAAAAAATGCCCATTCCACAGATAAACTTATAAATAAATAAATAAGTTAGCAAAGTTAGAAAGGCGACCGGAAGTCAGCTTGTTCTTAGCAGAAGCAAAGATTTAAATTACTGCATGTTGTCCTATTTCATGTGAATAAATTTGATGGGCTGTTTAATGGGAGGGATAAATAGAGCGAGCTCTATCATATGAAAGAGCGTTTTTATTCTAGGAAACATTGGACTCGCCTTACCTTAACAGTTTTAACTTCATCTTAACTTTGTTCCCTTTTCTCCTGTGACCTTGCTTGGCTTTCGACCTCCACCCTCTGCTTACGTCGTATCAGGGGTGCACAAACCGCGGCCCGAGACAGGGCTCTATGCGGCCCCCGGAGGACTTTTGGATGTTACCATTATTACGAATGTAAAGCACATTATTTCATTATTTGTTTTTTTCTTCTGAGCCATCCATGTGGCGGCCCTCCACGCAGTATCAATTGGAAATTTGGCCCTCTGGCCTAAAATGTTTGTGCACCCCTGGCTTACGTAGTTTGGTGGCCCATTGTGAGTGACCTGAGGAGGAGACACTGCGCGAGCGAGTGACGTAAACTATATCGTCACAGACGTCATTCTTACTCTGCTGATGGAGGGAAAAGACAAGGTGGCAAAGATCGGGTCATGTACCTATTTAACCACCTGTTATTCTCTCCCTTCTGCTTCATGATGTAATATGTATGGTTGCTTGTATCGACAGTAAAACAATATTACAAGAACAGTGTTTAGCAGATATTTAGACGAACCCTTAAACGACTCAGGAACAATATATTAGTTGTTGGCTGTTGAAAACTGAACTCTATACGTCAGCAAGGACAGCACACTAGATTATTACTAAATTTGTTGCAAGTCTATGTTTTGTAGTTTGAATTCAATTCTGCATATTAAAAGTGCTCGTCATTAATTTATATTGTTAGCATAAGCTTCTATTTTTTCCTATTGTTCATTCACTCTTTATATTATATATATATTCAGAAGAAAGGGTTCATTTATTGTAGTGGGGGCTTACGTAATAATTAAGGTCGGATATAAAAGAGAACTTTTGAAATGTGGATTGTCTACCACGGGTATTGGGGATATATCAGGTCAGTTTTAACTCAAAATGCTTATTTGTAATACGGTGATTAGCATAGGGGAGGGGGTGGGGGGGAGACCGACCTATCGTAACCCAGTCTGCATCTGAGAGGTGTGTTCTAATATATAATAGAGATAATATACTCCTCAAAATTAAAGGGCACTTTTTGCATTAGTAATAAATGTCATGCTATCATTCCGTACCGTTATTTTTAATTTAATTTTTTATGTCGAGTCATGTGCTGTGTTACTCCAGTTGGAGAAACAAGCAATCGCCTGCAAGAATGATAACTGTGGAAGCTGTCTGCTTGGAGTCGAACAGTATTTAACACCGACTTGACTAAAGGTTTATGAGTTAGTATCCCCTAGGACGCACCTTAGCGTGCAGGAAATTTAATGGTGTGGACGATAGTCAGGGATTAAATTAAGGGGACACGACTCCCACAATTGCTGAATTTCATTTACTAGTTCATAGTATGGGTGCTCTAACATTCCACTTAAGTTTAAAACATCTAGTATTTTTTTTTTTATTACAACACGCACATCTCTTTGAAACCGAAACTTTAAATGGTTTTCAGAATCAAGAGGAATAACTTTTATCGAATGTGTATTTGTTTACTTTGATTCTTGAAAATGAGTCTTCATGTGACTGGATACATCTTTACTTATTTTTTAAATGTTGATTCTTGGTGCTATGATGTTTTTGTATTTGTTCACTTAATTTAATTTATTTTTTAAAACTTCCCAGAAAAACGTTAAAGGATTTATTACAATGATTTAAATTTTTATCATCTGTACAAAGATAGAAGTTTCAATTTACCTTTTATCTATACGCATCACTTGTCTACTGAAAATAGGCCAAATGTATACAATGTTACAACTGTAATGGTGAGGTGAAGAAGAATGTAATCTGTTATATCCTGTCAAAATATGCTGACATAAGACAATCTTGAGAGTACTACATCAACGGTATCCATACAATTACATCTTCACGCGCCAAAATATGCTAGAGGATAATGCACTGCAATTGTTTAATATTTTGCAAGCAAAAATCCCTCCCTCCTCTCTCCCTCCTCTCTCCCTCTCTTTCTCCGGGAAATTTCCGATTCCCACAAATCAAGTTGATTTTCGTCAGTGATAAATGACGAGGACTAAAATTAGGTAAATATAAATTTTGAAATGAATCAGTGTCCAGTGACCCGGACGGTAACTGCAAGCTCTCTCCGCCACTTTAGTAGTCAAGATGGCGACGAAAGGTCACTAACGCAAGTATCAAGCTCGTACACCCGCCATGCAGACGACATGATTTGCAACGAGATGACATTTCGTGGTGTGAAAGTTATACATCTGACCAGTTTCTCCACCCTTCCTTCACCTATATACTACGTTGTTCTCTCCCCTCTTTCCTCATTCACTCACATTCAAAAAGCTTTATAAATAAATGTTAATAAATATAGACTTAAATTCTTTCTCTGTGTGTGTGTGTGTGTGTGTGTGTGTGTGTGTGTGTGTGTGTGTGTGTGTGTGTGTGTGTGCTGCCACTGTATCAAAGCATTCGCATATTTGATTACGTAGGGCTTTTTGCTATGCATTAGTTACAAATAATCATTAATACAAATTTCCCTTTCGTGTATAGCAATTCCCAATTTCTTTTGCGTCACATTTGCGTAAAAGAGCCTAGTGACTTGATGCCCGAATAATTTTGTTTCCATGATTAATGACTTTTGTCCAACACAGAGTTCGTGGCAAATATTGAAAACATAAATATCCAAGGAGTATTTGATGACAGCTGTAATACAAAACCTAAACGGTATACCAATGACTATGCACACAAAACCCCCTCTGTTATTGCCTGGTATAGATCTGTCAACAATGTTGATATCACTTCTTGTGACCTAACTGATGAATATAACCTTCCAGTCATATGTGGATGATTCCGAATCATGTAGAAGTGATTCCAAACCATTTCAGAAATAGCCCAGACCTTGTTATGGTGATGCTGACATGTACTGGGATAAGTTGGAACAGTTTTTAAATGTGTCCAAACTAGGTTGTAATTATTTCTATTCCGATGGAATAATTTCAAAGCTATTTCGGACCATTTCCGATATTTTACAACCATATGAGATATTATTTCGAACTATTCTTTTATAATCACATTTAATATTATTCCAAACCATTCTTTTACAACCATTTGTAATATTATTCCGAACCATTATTTTACAACTATACGTGACTATTCCAAACACGAGGGCTTCGGCCCCTCCCCCTACCTACAGACGGAGGGCGGTTGAGGGTGTGCGCCAGACTAGGTGATTATGAACGATGTTATGATGATAGCAAACTTCGAAGAGATGGTCACGAGTTTAAAGGTGTTGTTATTTTTCAACCATTTAAAAAAAATAATTTCAATAATAATTTTCAGTTTTTAAAAAAACTATTTAGGGATAATTGTGAACCGATTAGGTATGATTCTGGATCACGTGTACCGCGAACTGATATTTATATAATTCCACGCAAATGCTGGCGTGGTTTTGAACCAAATTCGGATCATTCTGAACCGTTCGGGAATTAATCCAGTTCATTTAAATGGAAGCCCTAACCATCATTAAAATCTCTCGTACTACGAAAATGGTATGGTTTTCAATCATTGAAGAAATATTTGGGTTCGGGGGTTCGGGGGTGGGAGAGAGAGCTGTTTCAAACCTGGTACTCTGGTTCCATATTATAATGGAATAGTGCCGACCATGTATTGAATTTACAAGATCAGAAGAAATTAACCAGTCAATGAGCTCCAAGCGACTGATTCTGGCATTAAGGTGTATGGATCTAAGTAGACACTAAATCATGCAACAACGACAAGAACAACAACAACAACAATCATTAAAATGTTAAAAAAAAGAAAGAAAAAAAGGAAAAGACCACAGAGAAGTAAACGTTTTTAGGTATAGTTCGAGTCAAAATCGCTTTTAACCCGAATTTGAAATCAGGACTAAGATATAACCTGTAGAGTGTTTGCACCAGCTCTGCGAGATCAAGCATCACCAGAGCTTTCGGCGAGGACTTCATCCATTTACTTACTTGAACTCCGTGCTGTCCGACGACGGCATAGACCTGGAACCGATGTGGCACCGCACGTCCTTCGAGGTCGTGAACGCGCCGCGGGTGTTCTTCTCTGGGGCCCACACGATGACGTAAACCTTAGGGAAGAACAGCAGCGCCAGCGCGATGGCGGCACTGAGCGAGATGGAGATGCACATGGTGACCTCTTTGTTCTCGCCGCCGAAGTAGATCGGGAAGAACCCCAGCCAGATAACGCAAGTGGTGTACATGGTGAAGCCGATAAACTTGGCCTCGTTGAAATTCTCCGGGAGGTTGCGGGTCTTGATGGCGTAGAGGGTGCACATGAAGATGAGGAAGAGGTCGAAACCCAGCGGCACGATGATGCCCAGGGAGGAGGTGTTGCAGACGAGGCGCACCCTTCGCGGGACGGAGTAGTCCATGCGGGAGTCTGCCGGCTCGACGGTCAGCATGACGGTGGTGATGACGCACTCGATGGCGATGATGATGCCTGTGATGACGACCTGTGCAGTAGCGCTCATGAAGCGTGGTTTTTTAGTCATGATGCGCTTGCTACCTTCCAGGATTCTGGCGATGCGATTCGTGCGCGTGACGAGGGCCCCGTACATCATGGAGAAGGCCAGACCCGGAAGGATCCGGGACAGGTAGCAGAAGACCTGCGCGGGCTTGGCCACCAGGAGGAAGTTGCAGGTGAAGGCGAGCTCGATGCCGATGAGAAGGATGTACGATAGCTCCCGGGTGGAAGCTTTGACCACGGGCGTGTCGTGGGATCGAATGAAGATGGCCGCGACCCAAGCAGTTATTAGCATGCCGACACAAGCCATGGCCATGACGACTACGGAGCCTGTGTTCCCCCACGATATGAAATCCACTGGAATTTCTTCGCAGTCTGAATTTTTAAAACATGTTTTGTTTACTGTTCATTGGTGTTGCAACACTCAGATATTAAAGGAAATATTAAATCGAGTGACTGAATAAATGGACTAAACTAAAAGGTCCAGATAGATAGATAGATTGATAGATAGATAGATAGATAGATAGATAGATAGATAGATAGATAGATAGATAGATAGATAGATAGATAGATAGATAGATAGATAGATTTTTCAGTCAGTTAAAGAATGAAGACTAAGATTACTTACTTACATTCATAGATATTTAATTGCTAAGGTCTCTCACAGACCATTACACTGACACGAGAACAATAACAATAGGAAAAATTACAAAGAAACCTGTGCAATCATTGTTTTCATTGGGAAATACAAAATCAATTTGATTTCTGTCATTGGAAAATACAAATATAATGTGACCTCTCTTACTGGCGAACATAACTATAATGTCATTTAATATAATATAATTTCCTCGCTGGAAAATACAAATATAATGAGAGCCCGCTCATTGGGAAATACAAATATAATGTGACTCCGCTCAGTGGGAAATATAATGTTACCCCGCTCATTGGGAAATTAAAAAAAATAATGTGACTTATCTCATTATTTTATGAATACCACTTCAAATAATATAATTTCTGTTCCAATGAAATAAACACCTAAAGAAACATACCCTTAAACTTATTTTCCAATCAAAACTTTAAAATCAACCACCACCACCACTATTACCTCCACCACCCATCCTTTCGGCGCATTTGTCGACACGTAATATTTTTACAACTCTCTGTCTCACTGACAAACATTTCAACAGCCGTTTTCAAAATAATTTCAAAATAAAACTTTTTGCTGGAATGATGTTCGATTAGCAAATTCAAGTCAAAGAAGGAGACATTTTTATACTAACCATTGCTAAATGGAAAATATTTTTTTAATCTATTTGTTGTTTTAAGTAATTTGTCAATGTTTCTGTTGCAATAATTGTTAATTTATCTTTGTTGTGAACAATATTTTATTAACAAAAGTATTATTGCTAAATCATTATTACCATTCATTCTATTCTGAAATGTTGTGAGCTAAAGACAATCAATCTCAGAATTTAAAAAAACAAAACAAATCTTTTTACCGGTTCAAATGAAACAGCCGTTTTGCAATAAAGTAAAACTGTGTATGGGCAGAGATTAAATATTTTCTACAACTATTTTTATTTAAATCGTTCCTTGACATTTGATTCAAACAACTCGTGTACTTTTTAAAATTTCAAAGTATAAAATACCGCCAGCCTTTAGTGCCCATAACTAAAGATACAAATTATTGATTTTACATTTGTTCAGCAAATGTTTAAATCAAGCCAAACAAATAAACAAAGTGATAATTAAATATTAACAACGATGATGAGGAGGAAGAGGATAATGATATTTGATATTGGTAAGAGATTAACGGTATTTTTAGTGCTATCAGATGCTGGAGGAATCATTTTTAATGACATTTTTCTCCTTTATTTCTCTTGTCAAGTGAAAAAACTTTTCTTTTGCTAAATGAACTGAAAATTTGACGGTTATGTTCTCTGTCGATATCATCTTCGAAACCATCTTGCTTTTCTCTTGGACAGAGTTCTGGCAGTTTTAGGTTTATTGTGCTGAAAGCTCTGTAGCAGGAGCGATATTCTTCCCTATTTTAAAAAAAAAAAACACGTTACCTTTCTGACAAAGGTTGAGCAGCGTTTACCAGATCGACGAGCGTCAGATTGTCATGCTTTTGTACACTTTAGATACTGCCCTCGGTGAAATATGTCATGCCTTTGTACACTTTAGATACTGCCCTCGGTATAATATGTCATGCCTTTGAACACTTTAGATACTGCCCTCGGTGAAATATGACATGCCTTTGTACACTTTAGATACTGCCCTCGGTCGGTATAATATGTAGGTATTTTCTTTCACTTCGTATATTCTCTTCTTTTTGTGTTTCGCCCTCGGTATCTAGGTTGGCGAAGTGATGTGTAGTTTTGCAGATGGTCGTGGTGGTGTGGTGGTGGTGGTGGTGGTGGTGGTGGTGGTGTGTTGGATGAGAATTTATTATTGAAATAACGATGAAAGTGATGACCAGGACACTGACAATGCGAAAAACTATAACGAGATGTTATGGATGCAATAAAAAAAGATAATATGCACAAGACAACTTGAAGGAGAAAATTATTGAAACGAATCGTGTTACCTGTCTGATTTCTGTTCGGCCACAAGCCTAGATCACAAGGTTGGCACCTGGCGTCGTCCACGACAATCTCGTTCTCTTTACATGGGGTACACACCCAACAGCATGTGATGCCCTCAGACCCGACCCCTTGCTGAGTGCGGTGGCAGAAACGTTCAAAATCGATTATATTAAACCCATATACTCGCTCTTAAAAATCATGAAATCTATTGTTACATTTTTACTTCTTATTCGTAAATTTATCTTTATCTAATCTATGTAAACAGTGTGTGTATGTGTGAGTTAGTGTACGTGTGTGTGTGTATGTGTGAGTTAGTGTACGTGTGTGTGTGTGTGTGTCTGTGTGCGTGTGAGAGAGAGTTTCTATCATCCAATCAGCTTACCTAAAGAAACCATTAATTGTGTGTTGTTATTGTTCTGTTTGGTTCATTGCTTTTGTTTGTTGAATCTGTCCATTAGTTTCACTGTCTCCTTCTTGCAAACTGTCCACATCATACTAAAATACTTAAGTATAAATGTGTCTCTCTTTTCGTTTAAGATAACTCTGTTGTTCGGGGTTTTATTTTCTCCATAAAACAGGCATGAAAATTTATAAGGAACAAAGTTAGTCAACTTAGATGTCATTGTAATTCTGTTCTTTTTAGGATCATTTCAAGTAGTGTATTCCAGGACTTAAGTTAACAGTGATTGCTGCGTTCCCGAAAGAAACAAATCCTCGAAAGAAATATTAGAAAGATTCTTTCTTTTAAAAAAAAATCATTACTTTATTTTAAGAAAACCTTTTATCTCTCCACTATCACCACCATTGCAAAACTTAGTGCTTCAATCAAAACAAACATTTACTGTCGCTCGTGTGTTTTTATTTTTAAGTTTACCTTGACAAAACCAACGCCGCAGGGATCGCTGCACACAGACCGGAAGGGCTTATAGTTATCTTTTCCTGGCCAGTAGATAGCACTCACATTTAACTCAAGTTCGCCTGTCATCCACTGTCCGATCGTAACATACGAATAGGTCACGTTGCCAGCTGGCGTGACAACTGGCTGGTAGTTTAGAATCTCGTACCTAGAATTAGAAAGTGGGGAGAAATGAGTTGTGCATGGAGGAGGGTGCCGGCGTCTGGATGATGGGGGACAGCGTGTTTGAGTTCTGTTGACATTTTTTCCAAAATGGTTTCTAACAATGTTACTGTATGCTGTATTGTTTCTTCTTAAGAGGTTGTTCACAGGCCGGAAGAGCTGTCATTAGCCCATACCTCTTTTAATATATTTTGACTTCACCTGAATTCAATGCATTGATTATGATGATGATAATGACGATGATGATGACGGTGACGACAACGACGAACTTATCACGTCGATCAGGACAGCAAAATCAAAGACACTGTTGTATCACATGAAAGAAACAAAAAATAAAAGAGCGAGAAAATATGTAAACATACGAGAATCTAAGATTAGAAATAAACGTCTACGGAATGTAATAGAAGTAGTAGTAGGGGCACTATGGAACATAGCACCTGAGTCTGAAAGTTACCCGAATACTGCCCGATACCAACCTACTCATTCTAGAAGCAATACCCTTTGGCAGTGCCCATATCTTCCACAAAACCTTGGATCTCCCCGAATTCTAGTAGGATTCGGAGACCGACTCTCTAACCGACATATATTTAAAATCGTCAAAAGAAACAATTACAATAGCAGAGAGATAATGAGTGGTGATGATGATTACGACAACGATGGTGTGGTGAAGTAAATTTGTCTATCCTTATTTCTAGACTTAATTGTTATATAAATTGTTAATTTGTCGAATTGACCCAACCTTGGACACTCCGTACGATGCTATTTTGGTCTATCCTTATTTCTAGACTTAATTGTTATATAAATTGTTAATTTGTCGAAGTGACCCGACCTTGGACACTCCTTACGATGCTAGTTTTTAAGTATCGGAGTAAACAACATAGCTCATTTCCGAACGGATGAGATGATCTAGACTCTAGAGTTATATACCTTATGTCTTTTTTTAGGACATTTTTGTGATGAGAGCTCCACTCGTGCTCATCCCACTTCACTACATATTCAGAAATATGTTATTGAAGAGATACCGTAATTATGTCTTCAGCTCTGGGTAATATACAGTGTGATTTTCAGGAAGAAACAAAATATTAAAAATATAGTGTCTGCGGGTTATGATTATGGCCTTAGGATTGGGATTATAAATAGAGTACTGGTTAGTTTACAGTTTGTATCATACCATCTTAAATCTTAAATGTAATTTCAGCACACAAAAATTCAAACAAAAAAATAGCAGACGACTCAAAATAGTCCCCAAATAGGTGCTAGATGGTGGAAGCTGAACCCTTTTCCTTTGAGAAGAAAATGTGTCACTCTAAATCGATATGGTCATTTTGGCGTAGAGAGTAAGACATTTTGACGTAGAGAGTACGACATTCTGTCGGAGAGAAAAGATGTTTGTTTAAGAGTCATCAAATGAAAATGTAAGTTAATAAGTAAATTGTGACAATCACGTACTTTTCTCAGTTATTTTTCTATTTCAACATATCTTTTAGTGCATACAATTGTTTTCTCACACACAAGAAAATAATATAGAATACCAATACAAGGGACGACATTTTTTTAAATAGGCAACAGTTATATGGATCACTGGCAGATTAGTGATTTAGTCGAATGACGATTGGTAAGTAATTTATTTGAAGACCTGCCTAGACGTGTGACTTGGGTAAGAGAGATTATTCTTGTTACCAAGGTAAAGTATGGAACATATGAACATGATGCTACATTTCTTATGCTGCATGTGAATCGGGCTAATGAATATAGTTGCAGATCTGTAAGTTGAGAATGTGTGTAAGATGTGTACCATGTGTTTAGAGATGAAATATTCCTGAAATTTACTGCTGCCTTAATTTGACTTTTGCAGAAAGAGTTGTGTTTTTACTTTGATACTTTGAATCTGCTTCAGACTGCAACGAGTACTGCACTTTACCGGATCATGTTGGTGTGTGAATCCAGCAATGCTGTTGAACTTATCGGCACTTTACCGGATCATGTTGTGTGTGAATCCGGCAATGCTGTCGAACTTATCGGTAACATGTTGCTGTAAGTTGATTCCTGTGAATTCCGTTCAAGAGCCAATATGGCGAAAATTGACTCATTAGTGAATATCTTGCAGGCATGTTCCCAGCGTGCGTTTGGAAAACATTCGCTACGTGGAAGACTGTAGATAAGAGATAATGTAAACATGGCGGCGTGCTGTGGACTTAACAATAATTCACACATTAAAACAAACAGTTAACGGAAACGAATCCAGCGCGCGAGGTCTCTCGCATGAATAAGCACAGCGCACAATCACTCTGGTATCCACGGTAACCGTAGACAGCTGTAAAACAGGATGTAAAGTCGTGTCCCGTTAATGCACACTACCCGTCACGCGCACGCTCCGTAGCGCTTTTCAGGGTCCGCTGCAGCTTACGAAGTTACTGGAGCCTGGCTTGTCAAAGCCTTGCGAAAAGTTCCAATGAAATCCGACAGTAGAACCAGTATTGCGGGTTTTAGAACTTCGGACCTCTTAGATTAGCGTCGTTTAAAAGAGAATCAGCAAAGAGCGGTTCTGCGGACAGAGCTGAGCGCGGTCGAATTAACATGTCGATAGTTGTCGACTCTCTCTCTACCTACTATTCAGTGAAGCGAAAGAAATGTGTGTGTGTGTGTGTGTGTGTGTGTGTGTGTGTGTGTGTGTGTGTGTGTGTGTGTATGTGTGTGTGTGTATGTGTGTGTATGTGTGTGTATGTGTGTGTATGTGTGTGTGTGTGTGTGCGCGCGTGCGCAATTGAATGCCACCTGACGTTTATTTTTATTTTATTTTTTTTTACCATTTTTGACGTTGTTTTGCCAGGAGGTACAATGTGTTTGCAGTTGAAAACATTTCAAGCGTGAGCGTGTTTTTCGAGACTTATTCCTTTTTTTTTCCTGAGACAATCTGGAATGTTCTGTCAAGTGAGGTGTTTCTTATAGTTTTGTTTGCAATTCTGTGTACCTGTGTCTGTCTGTATGTGTGTGTGATATGGAAGGCATTTACATCTAATAATCTAACTTTGTCCTCATATGTTCAGATTCCGATTATATGTTCTAATACTAGTCGTACATTCTAGCAATGATCGCATGTACTAGCTATGATCGTATGTTCTAAATCTGAATATATGTTCCACTCTGAACGCATATTCTATCACTAATCGTATGCTATAATATTGTTCTATATTGATATATGTTCTAGTGCTGATCGTATGTACTAATACTGAACGTATGTTCTAGCTCTGATCGTATGTTCTGTCTGATCATATGTTCTAGCACTGGTCGTATGTTCTAGATCTGATCGTATGTTCTAGCACTATTCGTATGTTCTAGATTTGATCTTATGTTCTAATAACTAATCGTCTGTTCTTGAACTGATATTATGTTGTAGCTCTGATCGCATGTCCTAGCACTGATCATATGTTCTAATACTGATCGTACGTTCTAGTAGTACTTTTCACTTGATCGTTCTAGTTAGTTTGTTTCTTCTGTTTATATTGCTTTCAGTTGTTGACATTGTTCTGGGCAATATTTCTATGTTCTAGAACAAGTTTGTAGTGCAGAATGCATTTGTTCTGCAGCACATGCAAGTGTGTGTGTGTGTGTGTGTGTGTGTGTGTGTGTGTGTGTGTGTGTGTGTGTGTGTGTGTGTGTGTTTTCTTCAATACGTTTGTGCGTGTCTTGCATGTGTTCGTGTTTTCTAGCAAGCCTTTGTGTGTACTAGGGCGCATATGAATGTTCTTGTGTGTTTATATGCTTTGTGTGGTCTAGCGTATTTGTTGTGTGTTCTGGTTGTGTTTGTGTAGTCTATTATGTGCTTATGTTGTATGGATTATAAATATGTGTTATCCGCTTATACTTTCAAAGTCTGTGAATAAAAAACTCGGTGTTGTGTTTCGACATGTATTTGTATGTTCTAAAATGTGTTTTATTGTTTGCTTATGTGTTCTAACATAATATAACTCTCATGTAGAGGTGTGATTTAGATTGCAACAGTGTTCGAGCATATTTTGCTTATTCTCTCATTTATTGATGTGTTCTGAATCCGTGCATTCTGTATGCCCACATTTTTGGAAAGTGTTAGCGTATTTTAATGTGTTTGTTGTTCTAATTTGTTTGCGTGTTCTAATGTCTTAGCGTGAACTGTTATATGTTGTTCAGTGTATGCTGACGTCTGGTGTCATCTAATGTTGACATTACTTGATCTGAAATTCTCACTAATGTTCTGTTAAATATTAAATTTGAACATGAACATTTATAGAATGTAATCTTTACGTTAACGTTTCACCATTTTCAACAGTACCTTTGCTGACGTAATATACACTAATATAGTCTGAGCTAAATGAGACACTAACGCATGACGTAATATATACACTAATATAGTCTGAGCTAAATGAGACACTAACGCACGACGTAATATATACACTAATATAGTCTAAGCTAAATGAGACACTAACGTAAATATATTAGGTTTTTACGAATTATTACTTTTATTTCGTCTTCATCATCCCTGGAAATCACTGCGGACATTTCCATGGAATGTACTTTATTTTATTTTCTACGTTGTGTGGGACGCTGTCGTGAGAAAGTTATGACATGAATTCAGTTTTATTTTCGTACTCAGATAAATTAGATATATTTTACTAAATTTCTCACCCACTACCGAAACTCAGCGAAAGGGGTAGTAAAACTAGAAATTTGATATTGCTTTTTTATTTGTTTTTATGTTGCTTTCGTTTATACCCTTTCTGTTGTCTGTGGATGTATGGAATGAGGGGGCGTAAATGACCTAGTTTATGCCTTCGGGCTGTTACGGGTGGAATAAGTGTTTCCACTCTCATGTTAGAGAGCTTCCTGGGCAGAAATAACTGTGATAAGTGCTGATTTTACTGTATTATTTTGTTGAGAGTTTTATTAAGATTTTTTTTGGGGGGGAAAGATAACTATTTGTCATAATGTATGAGTTATGTATCCTTTGTTGGGGGGGAGTAAGTGGGGGGGTAGATTTTGTTTTGTTGCTTCTGTCGTTTTTAATGGTGAGATTTTGTTGCATCATTTCTCTGAACCATTTCCGTTTCTCAGCTTCTGTATACTTATCTCTGTCACTGTGTAGTTATTTCTGTTAAAATAGTTTATTCACTCTGATAGATTTAGCGCACTTTTAAAAGTATAGTGTTACCTACTTTATTACTACATTCAAAAGATATTTAAATAAGTCTGGTCATGAAAAGGCAATCGTTAGCTTATTGTTAACTGATTGATTCAGAGAGTACACTTTGCTATTAATATATTTTATTTGTAATTTAATAAAAAGATGTATTAAATGAAAAGATATATTCATATAGTTGTTATTTATGATGCTTGTATGTAATATGTTAAGCACATGACATTGTTTCTATCAGAAGCAAATGATTATGTTTTATTTATTATGTTGCACAGATGTATCGGGCTAATATATATTGTTGCAGGAATTGTAAGTTAAGAATAAAGAACGGAGAATTGAGATGATTAAACTAGGAACTCAGCATTGCTCTCTGATGTGCTGTTTCAGAATGGAGCAAGCATTTTTCTTTACTTTATTTACAACTGTAGCTGGAAACTTCTTACTAAAGGAGTAATACAAATCTGTCTTTAATTTATATTTAACGAGTCTTCATCCACCCACTATTACTCCAAAACAAGGTTTTAATATATGTGCAAGAAGGTCAATAAATTTAACAATACATTTATTACATCACCAATCAAATATACAACTAATAAATATAATAAAAAGAGCGTTGACGTTTACATCAAATCACAACAATGTTTGATTAAACATTCAGACACTTGTTAAGTTTATCCTAGTATTAACATCAACAAATTCACACACACACACAAATAGTCAAATTAAATTTATTCGGGTGAGTATCACGTACAGATAAAATAAGAATAATGGATATTAATAATAATTATTATTATAAATAATAATTTATTCAAGTCAGCAAATATAGTTTCGTTTTGAAAGAAATCGTCTTAATATACACTATCAGAATTTTTCCTCTGAGGTCCTATTCAATTATCAGATAAAACTAATTCCAAAGGAATATTGCCTGTAGCTGTAGTTGTCCTTGCTCTAATTCAGAGATAAGTTAATACATAACCGAGAAGCTCAGAGCTTAATCAATACTTATGTTTCACTTGTACACAACTTCCGTCAGCACGGAAAGAACTAAATAAAGAGTTGGGATGGGGAGTAAGGGAGGGGAACACGAAAGAACTAAATAAAGAGTTGGGATGGGGAGTAAAGGAGGGGAGCACGAAAGAACTAAATAAAGAGCTGGGATGGGGAGTGAGGGGTGAGCATGAAAAGAACTAAATTGGGATGGAGAGTGAGGAAGGGGAGCACCATACTTATAACACTAAAATGTCTGACATGTCCTAGTCCAAGTTGCAAAGAACGGAGCACTTACATTACAAAAGTGGCCTTGCTCTAATTCATAGACAAGGTAATACTTTACAAAAGAGGCAGTCACGTCACAAACAATCGCAACAACTCAGTCCATCGTACAGTATAGAATATACGTCCTTTACATCTCATATTTCTCCAAACTTCAAAATTAATAACAATTGAAATCATTAATGTGAGATGAGTACTATGAACAGTGCTTGTTAGTCGGAGCACATGTGTCACTATTGATAGATCGGCTATTTCCGGCATTTTAGCGCATGCGCATAGTACACTTTTCTGTTTCAAATGATTTCTTTCCTCCTTATATCACATAAACTCGAGATATATATATATATATATAATTATTACGGACTGGTTCAGTTTTGCCAAATTGCACTCTCAGGCGCTTAATCCTTTTCCTACCGTAAAGGACTGAAACCAAGGGGAAATAATCACTTCGTCTACAGTCGGCAACACTCTTAATAACTGTTCTCAGGCACGTTCAAAATCACTGCTTCTCGGCAGTGCAATAAATGTCTGATGAGTTGTACTTTTCGAGCCCGGTCAAATGTCAAACTTTTTCGCTTGCGAAGGATTTCGCGCGCGTGCGAGCAGGCACCAATAAATACACGTCCAAAAAAAATATCAATACATTATTTCTCTTTATACACGTTATATGATATTCATCTCTATAAGATCTTCCTAATTTTTTCTCTCTCTCATGCATACACACACACACACACACACACACACACACACACACACACACACACACACACACACACATTCATGCACCAAACATTTCCTTTCTCATAGGCATTCACTCATACACATACACACACATATTATTCTTTATATTTTTTACGCCATACACGAGACACTGACAGAATTTTGCTCTCACACACATACATATGTACTCACACTATCAACACTTATTTTGTCTGCATTTCTTCATAGACGCTGGACAAAACTCTATGCGCCTATTAACAACTATCTTCACACTACACATGTTCCCAACAGAACATAATCTTGCTCTTGTTTTCTCTCTCTCTCTCTCTCTCTCTCTCTCTCTCTCTCTCTCTCTCTCTCTCTCTCTCTCTCTCTCTCTCTCTCTCTCTCTCTCTCTCTCTCTCTCTCAAACACACACACACTTACGCCTCAGCACTTTCTGTCTTTTATGCACGACAATCTCACAGAACCGTTCCCACGTGTTCTTGAACTCCGTCTCCTTACAAGAGATTTGGTTTGTGATTCTGAACTCAACAATGATTGATGCGATAATTGTAACAAGGACTAATCATGATGATGATTAATGTGGTTAGATCTGTGGAGCCATCGATAAGATTCTCTGACAAGCATTCAGTTTGTTTCTCATCTTAAAATTATGTCTTTAAAAAAGAAGAAACAGAAACAAACCAATAAATACTGGCATCTTCCCTCTTACAGTGTGACACCATAAATATGCTTATCTATTTATATTCATTATGTATTCTCTAAATTTATTATAGATTCTTTATAAATGTATTATGGATCTTAACAATGCAATGTGAAGCAAAAAAATGCATGGTGCTAAACAACTGTTTCTGTAGCTTAATATTTTTCAAAACAGAGATATCGCCTGACTGTCAAAAGCCTAAGCAAATGAACAAAAATACCAGGATAATTAAGTGAAAAGTTAAAAAAGTTAAAAGAACATGAGCATTATTCTGCAACAGCACTTTACCTCCCTGGTGGATCTCCATTCTCGTCGAAGTGGACGTTGTCCCCGCTGTAACTTAAGAAGGACACATTGAGCAAGTAGGCCAGAAAGAGGCTGCCATTGATTGGTGTCATTTCCTGGCAAAGACCAGGGCGCCCCCCACAGATGTTTCTATGCATATTGTGCAGGGCCAGGGCCATAGTCTTCACAGCACTGGCCACAAAGCCGAGCTTGGAATCTTGGGGAGACCCCGACAGCGACTCGTTTCCTAGGACAGACATCAATCAAACTGTTTGCTAATTGTGCGCTTTGGGAATGCAGTGAATCATACGGGCGGGAGATGATGTGTATTTTTGCGTAATGAGTTTTTATTTTAACTCTGGGATAGGTGGAGGCGATTTGTTTGTTGGTTTGTTTATTTGATTTTTTATATAATCTGGTGTCAGTGTATATTTGATAGCTTATAATTAGCATGATCACTGATCTCAGGATGGCTATTTGATTTTACCGCTTTGTCTATCTTATGGACACCTGCAACAATAGACCTATGTACAACTATATCTTATGGACACCTCCAACAACAGACCTATGTACAACTATATCTTATGGACACCTGCAACAATAGACCTATGTACAACTATATCTTATGGACACCTGCAACAATAGACCTATGTACAACTATATCTTATGGACACCTGCAACAATAGACCTATGTACAACTATATCTTATGGACACCTGCAACAATAGACCTATGTACAACTATACTTATGGACACCTGCAACAATAGACCTATGTACAACTATATCTTATGGACACCTGCAACAACAGACCTATGTACAACTATATCTTATGGGCACCTGCATCTGTAAACCTATGTACAACTATATCTTATGGACACCTGCAACAATAGACCTATGTACAACTATAACTTATGGGCACCTGCATCTGTAAACCTATGTACAACTGTATCTTATGGACACCCGCAACTGCAGACCTATGTACAAATATATCCTTATCTTCTTTTATAGAGCTTTATTGTACAACCATATCAGTATCCACATTAAATGTGTAAGCATCTGTATAACTATGTATATATGTATAACTACATTCAATTTATAAAACTAAATAGCAAATCTATTTATTGCTGAGGTAGATATATTATGAATTCTCGAGTGTTTCTCTACTAAGCGGTATATAAATGCACGTGAGAGAAGATTAAAAAAAAAAAGCAGGTCGGGAGGAGGAATAAATAGACAGGCACATAAAGAAAGGGAAAAACTCTGAAAGAGTTGGGATAGGGGAGGAAGACAAGAGTGCGTGAGAGGAAGAATAAGAATAAGAGACCTGAAGAGAGAGAGAAATTAAGAAGGGAATAGAGTGGAAGAGAGGAGTGAACGACAGAGGCTGCGAGAAGGAAAGAAAGAGATAATGGGAAAAGAAAAATATAGAGGAAAAACAAAGACAAAATTGTGAAAAAGGACAAGAGGTAGAGACTGAGAGTGGAGAGATAAAGAAAGAGATATAAAGATAGTCATTAAAAAATATATTTAGCATATTGTAACATCAACGCCATTTAGTTAATAGATATTATTATTATTTATTAATTAATCATCCAAAATTAATCACAAGTGATGAAAATCTTAATTTATTTTATTAATGATCTTCCAACAGACTCCACTCGGTTGTCTCTCACACTTGGCGGTTATCAATATGCGTAAGAAGGTCAATAAATTTATTAAATCAACAATCAAATATACATATGACAAATATGAAAAAACTACTTGACATCAATATTTCCATAAAATATTTGAATAATTTTATGTTTACACAATTTATATCTTAAAAATACAATTCACTAATAGAGTCAATACAAATTGCAGGATGGTTCTTATCAGAGAACAGAAATGGAATTATTAGAGATAAACGATAATTAGTTTTTACATAACCTTGTTTAACCTCTGTGGCAATAGTCCTGCTCGCATTTGTAACAAAGACACAAGTTTATTGTCAGCCATTATTACAAGTGCTTCACTCCATATTGAAAACTCTGTTTGGATATTTGTGAAAGTATATTAAAAGAAAATATGTATATTTTTGATAATATTTTTCACATTATTAACTCTTTCTTTTATATATGGGTTTTTTCCACACCTGATGGATCCATTCAGAAACTTCTGCTGAGAATTAAAGCTTAACTGTTGTGGAGAGACTTGTTTATGCATTTGGGGAAAGTAGGTTAGATCACAGGTGGTCACACCAAAAATCGGATACTAACTATCCATGTATGGTCATTTGCCTACCGGGTAATGACGTAGCACTAAGATGTTAGTTGACCTTCATTTCATTGATAAAACCACTTGAATGGGTTGGCCATGTCAGACATGCAGAAATAGTGCCCACATGCCAGGGGTGAAAAATTACATCCATTACGACTGCACCTATGTGAAAACACTTAGTGGTAATACTTTGATCTCTCTAAATCGAAATTCTCTTTTGTTGAATTAATTCTATGTATTTGTATGGTAATTGTGTAGAATATTCTTCTGAATTTTAATGCTGCTGATGTTAATACATTTCCCTACAGAAGCTAAGTGGCACAGCGATATTACATTTGTAAATGAGGTGAGAAATGCTACGTGTATGTAATTTTATTACAGTTGATTAATTGTTATCACGGGAGAGTTAACACACACTGCGTGGTCACTAGCTAAATTGTATTACGAGCAACTATGGTAATGAAAGAAATATGTATTGTAAGATTTTATATATTTGAATTTTCATGTAATGTAAATTGTGAATTAGTGAAGATTGTAAAGAGTGATTATTGCTGCTGCCATAAGGCCCATAAAAGTCATTATCACATATTGAAGCTGTAACATAAGTAACCATGTATTTTACAGCCACTCCTGAGTTTACCTCATAACTTGACCCTGACTGCTGAATGCCACTGGGTGGAAATCCAACCTGCTAAAGCGTGGTGGAGTCCATACCTACTGTTGGATCACGAGAGGTTACCAAAGGTCACGGGATGTCAGCGTCTGTCAGTGGACGACAACAATATTGTTTCAATTAAAAGCTAAGTCTAAAAAACAGTCGAAATAGATTTTCATGGTGTGGACAGTAAAGTGACTTTTCGGGTTGTGCGAGATCGCTCTGTATTCACGGAAGTCAAATTGTTCAGTCAGTTAACTCACCATCAAGCTAATAGTCACCTTTCAAGACTGGACATATTCTTGCCACTTCAAAATCAAAGTGATTAGAAAGTAGATTTATCTACAGCAGGTAAATTTTTAGACCTCAGCCCATTGGCTGGTCTCGTTCTAGTAAATCATAACCATTGGATAATAAAAACTACTCACCAAGTTGGAATAGTCAGCAAGTTCTTGCACATTCTCAGCTCGGGTTGTTTATTTCTAACTCTGACACTTTCAAAAATATCATCACAAGGAATGCCCAAGGTCGGGTCACTCTGACAATTTAACAATTTAACATTTAAATTTTAAAATAGGGAGAGGCAAATTTACTCCAAATGCTTATCATTTTCAAAGCAGTGCTTGAATCTTTGGCAGACTTCATACCCATCAGTATTAATTCATCTAAACAGTGATTTATGTTTTTATAGGACCTATTGTATTCTTGCTTTTATTGAATATATACTGATTAAATCACATAGCTAATCTCAGAGCCACGTAGAATGTGTAGTAAAGATGGTCATGCAACATTTCTTACATTCAGTATTGGAAAAGGTGTCACATGACCTGTTTCTTCATAGATGAACTTATTTAAAGTAAGATAAAACAAAAACATAATTTAAAATCTCTTCCTATATAGCAGAGAGAGAGACAGAGAGAGAGTGAGAGAGAGACTAATTAATACACAGATAAAGTGTAGATGCCATTTAAACAGAGAGAGAAAAAAATACACAAAATTAGAGTAAATCAGAAAGAAAGCGTACAAGCGAAGTTGAGAACAGAGAAATTCATGGACAAGAGAGAAAGACGGAGAAAAAGGGATAAATGTTTTCTCTTTCTTTCTTTCGTTGGATAGGTAGTATTTGTTTTTTTCTGAAATTCAGGAAATTGATCCCTTGTTAACTAAAATAAAGCTCAGGTAGCGTGTTTGCATGACTTGTGCTTTTGATCAGTACCAAAGGAGGTGAGAAGTAATTAAGATAAAATGGAATAGGTCCAATCAATAATTTTGATCTCATCATTGGTTAAACGGAGCGGGGTGGTGTGTGTGTGTGTGTGTGTGTGTGTGTGTGTGTGTGTGTGTGTGTGTGTGTGTGTGTGTGACGGGGATCCCTGCCTGTCAACCGCAGCCTTCGCTAGCAAACGAAGACGCACATGTGCAAGACAACAAATAAACAAACAAATAAAATGCCCCCCTAAGGTGTACACATGAGAGGATTTTTGTTTATTTATTTATTTATTTGCGGACGAAATAACTTGTCAAACCCGATTATATTTTCTTCGGCTACTCTTCTCGAGCTAAAATCGTCTTTCAATTTCCGAGAGAGTCTTAGACGCGGTTTCCAATTTGCTTGCAATAGATTCCTGGAATAGCTAATGAACGATAAGGTTAGCCGACTCTCCAGAAATGACTGTAAATTTCCGGGGAGGTCTCTAGAACAGAGTGGTGGGGTGCGCGCTATTGTGCCAGTCAGGGCTAATAGGGAGCTGATAACGCGAAAGATTCTATTTTTAAAAAATTCAATTGCATGTCTACTTAGGATTTGATAAGCCTTTCACTTCATTAATGATCACCTCCGTCTCAACCCTTCCACCACCACCAGCACCAAAACAACATCAATAAATACACCGAGCCACAAATTAACACAGAGACGTGCACACATTTCAACACAAACATACTTACTGTTTTGCTAATAAGAAATAATGCTTCGTTAAACGCACGTTATTGCCCACTGTAAGTGTGGACAGGTTTAGAAGATTTTATTTATGACATATTGATTCTAACTAGTTTATTTGGAGAGTGTACTTCAGTGTCACAGCTTGTTTGACGAGGTAATTATGCGGTATACCTTTTATTGGAGAGTGTACTTCAGTGTCATATTTACCTATTTTCAGAGGTACAGCTTTTATATTTTGAAGAATAGTTTTAACAACATAGTTTGTTGTTTGTGTTTTACTTCAGTGTTTTAGCCTGCTGTTGGAGAATGTACTTTGATGCCACAGCTTCTTGTTTCAGACTGTATTTTGATGGCTTAGCTTATTGTTTGAGACTGTACTTAGATGGCATAGTTTGTTGTTTGAGACTGTACTTAGATGACACAGCTTGTTGTTTGAGACTACTTAAATGGTATAGCATTTTGTTTGAGACTGTACTTAGATGTCACAGCTTGTTGTTTAAGACTGTACTTAGATGGCATGGTTTGTTGTTTGAGACAGTACTTAGATGGCGTAGGTTGTTGTTTGAAACTGTACTTAGATGTCACATCTTGTTGTTTGAGACCGTACTTAGATGGTGTGACGTACACGCCACTAGTTAATGAAAACAATTATTATTATTAATTAATCTATAATAACTAATTACAAGTGATGATAATCTTAATCCACCCACTTTCTTCTACAAATTATCAACATGCACAAGAAGGTCATTAAATGTAACAATAAATTTATTAAATGAACATCAAATACACATGTGATAAAATATATTACTTGGCATTTATATTACACGAACACATGTTCTGATAATTTTATGTTACAGTCTCCATACATAAAGAGATAAAATTACAGTTCATCAATTGAGTCAATAAAGATTGCAGGTTATTCCTATCAGAGATCAGAAATGGAGTTATTAGAGGAAGATAATTAAGTGTTCTTTTTCACATGACCTGGATTAAGGGTACATGTTGCTTCAACCGTCTTCACTTGCTTTTGCAACAATGTCACAATGTTGTGTCATCACTTGTCTCCCACCAAAGTGTGGAAAACACTGACACACTGTTTTATTCTCAAACTAACTTCAGTGCTCTCTTCACCATGTCAGTTCCTTCAAGCAGAACATAATGATTACAGTAACTGTGATAACTTCAATGTACATGTAGTAGAATTGTCTCGATGTATCCAGCAGGTACATCAAGGTGTATAGTGTACTCCTTATGCTTATACACGCAATAGACATTCTTGCACTTTCCTGGTCATTCAAGTTTCTGACCAGTGAACACGTGAAGGGTAACTGGAAACTTGAAAGCTGAAACTCTAAAGTGCAAGTGAAAAGGCCACTTGTTCACTGTAAAATATAATCAAGAAGCAAAACTAATTTTCCCACTTAGAATAACTCCATTCTGTCTTATATCTCCTCTTTAACTTACAATTTCCTCCAACAGTATTTATTAGCCCAATACACACATGGTAAAATAAATACAACATATCCAAAAATGTCAAGTGTTAGCACACTACCTGTGTGCAGCTGAATTCAAACATTTGTAGAAATAAAAGTCAACTCACATAGCACATCTTTACATAAACACAAATATAACATATCAATAGTAAAATGCATGAAATATTCCCAAGTCCATTCTCCCTTAATCAGTCAGTTTTAATTCACCATCAAGCTAACGACTGCCTTTCAAAGCCAGACTTTATGCTTTGCACTCAAATTCAAAGTGATCAGAGAGTAGAATTTTCTACTGCAGGTGACCTCCTTAATTTCAGCCCAATGGCTGGTCTCTCGTTCTCATAAATCATAATCATTGGCAAACAGAAAACTACTCACTCAGCCTGCATTACATCAGCAATCTAGAATATTCTTGCCTCGAACTGTTTACTTCAATTCAGACACTTTCAAAATTAACACCTTAAGGAGTGCCCAGGGTCGAGTTACTCTGACATTTAGCAATTTATGTATGACAATTTAAATTTAGGTAGGTAGAGGTAAATTTACTCTGTCACAGATGCAAAGCTAGTTGTTCGTGATCTACTCGGCGTATCTTGTTTGTGACTGTGTGCATTCAGTGGCAAATAACTAGTTTATTTATGATTGTCTCTACTTCTGTGACATACCCTGTTGCTTAAAATATTTACACTTTGCTGGCACAGTTTATTTTTCAGTGACATAGCATCAGCTGCTTATTTAAGACTGTTTGTGTTCTTAATTGCACCCCCTGTTATTTGATTTGTTCTATGACGTATAATGATAATTAAAATTTGTCGGTTCTGAATTGTTTGAGATTTGTACTGTAATCATTGTTTTTGAGATGGCTTTCTTAACGGTATATACGTATGCTGGTTGTCTTGTTTCTATTATTATTTATTCTTTTTCCACAAAAAAATTAATGAGAATTGCTTAATAATGGGACTGGTTGCATTAATAAAATATGTGGTGTTTGCTGAATAATGGGACTGGTCGCATTAATACAAATGTGTGATGTTTGCTAAGTAATGGGACTGGTTGCATAAATACAAATATGTGATGTTTATTAAGTAATGCGTCTGGTGTCTGGTGTCTGCTGAAAAATGGAACTGGTTGCATAAATACAAATGTGTACTGGTTGCATTAATATAAATGTGTGGTATCCACCGCAAAGCAATTTTACATTGATCCAAGAGAAAACAACTGCTTTGGCGTAAATTTTCGCTAGAGTTGAGATGTACGGCAGGCAGGGTTATCTGACCTTACAGCTATTTATATCGATTCCGAAGCCCTTCAGCTAAGTTTGATTTAAATATGGCTGACCTTTGATTTGCAAGGACTAGCTTGGTAATCGCACTTCGTTGCTGCTCCCTAATTACTTAGAGATCCAACCATTTCCTTTCCAAATGTCGTTCCAGAAACAGGGGATCGGAGAGCAATGCTCGGATATGCTCGTTTAAGCAAAAAGTCATGGTGGCAAATGGGGAGATAATGCAACTGATTTGTCGGGTCTTTTCTCCCTTGGTGTGACTGCGAGTAAGGTCCTGTGGTGAGTGAATTTAGACCGTGCTACTTTAGAACGGTAAATAAGATAAAGTATGAGTCATAAATAAAGTTTACAAAAATGCGTGTTATGGATTTTTTTTAGAAGAAATATCCTTTTTAGGCACCCACCTCTTTGAAAGCACCAACCTCCTGCCTATATACTCCCTCCTCTCTCAGTTAACTGGGACAAACACTTATTTTTTTTATCAGACAAAAGAAACATACAGCTAGTGATCTTTGAGACAACGAATTTTCCTTTCCTTGAAACCAGTCTAGGAGATAACGAAATGTTTTTCAGTGAAACCAGTCTAGGAGATAACGAAATGAAACCAGACCAGGGATTAACGGATTTATAGAAGAAAAAATTCAAGTACGAACAGAATTGTTCAAAGCAAAAAAAAAAATATTTGTTTGGTTTTAGTTTATTTGGGGTCTTTGAGGCGAGCTGCTTTTAAAAAAAAGAAATGAAGGTAAAGTAATAAATCCTACTTTGTTTAGAAAATGCTTCATCAGTTATGATATATTTATGTAATAGTGTGACACGATTAATCAGGCCAAAATTGTTCTTGTACATATTTTGTTTAATTATTTCTTTCAGTACATTTGAGGCTTTTACCACGTGCTCATTAACATATTTAAATGTATCACACTATTTGCCTATAAATAGCTATTTAAATGTATCACACAATTTGCCTATAAATAACTATTTAAATGTGTCACGCTATTTGCCTATAAATAATTACTTAAATACGTCACGTCATTTGCCTATAAATCACTTACTTAAATGTCACCCTATTTACCTATAAATAACTTATTTAAATGTGTCACGCCGTTTGCCTATAAATAACGTACTTAAACGTGTCGCGCTATTTACCTGTAAAAATAGTATAGTTAAATATGTCACGTCATTTGCCAAAAAATAAAGTACTTAAATGTGTCACGCTGTTTGCCTATAAATAACGTACTTAAATGTGTCACGCTATTTACCTGTAAAAATAATATACTTAAATATATCACGTCACTTGCCAAAAAAAAATAACGTACTTAAATGTGTCACGGCTGTTTGCCTATAAATAGTACATCCTTGCATCCCATCGAAAGTGTCCTCCAGGGCTAATTATGTCCCCTAAAGCACTTCGAAACGTTTCATGCACGTTTATCACGCCAGTCGTCAATGTCGTGGTATTAGTAGTAGCAGCAGTAATTTTAGTAGTGGCAGTAGTGGTTTTCGAAGAAGCAACAGTAGTGTTACTATAGCAACAGCAGTATTAGTAAAAGTAGGAGAGACTGCTTGTTGTGACAGAAACAGTAGAAACGGCAGCAGCAATTTTGCCAATAATAAGAGAAGTTGAAATTAACAGGGAAACCAGTGCAGTAGTGGTTGTAACAATAGTAAAAGTAGGGGCTGTAACAATACTAACAGTATTGGTTGTAACAATAGTAACAGTAGGGGCTGTAACAATACTAACAGTATTGGTTGTAACAATAGTAACAGTAGAAGTCCAGGAAAAGAGGGAACATCAGCTATGCAAATCAGAAAGTGATTTTAGAAAAAGAAAAGTAGTAACAATGGTATGAATCCTTTTAAACCGTAATTCAAACTGCCGACGAACTGTAATGTGGCCCATTCTAACTCTGCTCCACATTTTATGTTCAACGCCAAACCGAGTATCGATTGCTTATCCTGTGTAACCCCTCTCCCCCAATAAAGAAAACCTACCCATTGCAAGTTAGCATGCTTGATGTAATAGTGGATTAAAATGTCTATAATTTAATCAATCGACTGTCCATAGAAATAACCCAAGATATCCAAGGGACGAAGTGTCGTACGCTCACCTGTGCAGGGAGCGGTGAAAGCTTTGTTTCTCTCGTCGCCGGGCAGGTAACATTTGAACTTCTCCTGCCAGAATTCATTGAACCAGGGATTTCTGGAGGATTTTGGTGAGTTGGGCTTCAGAGAGGCGTAGTAGTCATCAAATTCTGGCACGGGAGGAGAGTAGAGCTTGATGGAAATGCCGCCCGCCGCTGTTTCTTCTTGGCCTTGTACCACGTCCAACCGGTTGCCCCATCCGTCACTGTGACAACCAAGAGCAAAGATTAAACATTTCCATAAGAAAACTAGGATTCATTTAAACATTAAAGCGAGAACCTTGTTCGCTTCCGAATTTTTGCTGCGCTGCTACGCTTCCTAGTCTTTTGTCCATTTAATGTATGTAATCACTATTGCGTTAGTCTTCTGTCCATTTAATGTATGTAATCAGTATTTCATAATTGACTTCAAAGGGGTTTTTCTTGTGAATGATAATTTGATACCATCGTCCAAAGAGAATAGAAGTGAGATTTATAGATTCATATTCAAGTTAAGTCTACTGAATGGTGTTGGGGCAAGAATTTAAATTTGTCTAATAATAACTGGATAAGTGAATACTCAGAGTGTAAAATTGTTATTTCTTGTAAGTTCATAATGGCTTGTCCGGCCGGACGTAACGTGTTGTAAATTTCAGGATATCGGAAACGTGTTAGCAATAAAGCTTAATTATATTTGAGCTTTTAAGCACTTATTAGAACTAACTGTAAAGTCCATTTACTATTGTGAGTAGTCATTCAAAGTAGATTGTCCAGATTGGCTCAGCGATTGGTGACCGTTTCAAGGGTAACAATCCAAGCGCGAATGTGTCCTACCAAACTTGACCCCAGTCAAGTTAAATTCAAAGAAGTATACATGTATATATGCTATAACTATCACTCATTTTCTGGATGGATTAATGGATCGATGACTGAGTGAATGGGTGGGTGGACGGACGAGTGGATGGATGGATGGATGACTGAGTGAATAGGTGGGTGGGTGGGTGGACGGACGGGTGGAAGGATGGATGGATGGATGACTGAGTGAATGGGAGAGTGGGTCGACGGACATGTGGAAGGATGAATGGATGGATGGATTGATCGATGACTGAGTGAATGGGTGGATGGGTGGACAGATGGATGGATGGATTGATGGATCGATGACTAAGTGAACGGGTGGGTGGACGGACGGGTGAAAGGATGGATGAATGGATGGATGGATGGATGGATGGATGGATGGATGGATGGATGGATGGATGGATGGATGGATGGATGGATGGATGGATGGATAGATGGATGGATGGGTGAATGTGTGGGTGGATGGACGGACATGTGGAAAGATGAATGGATGGATGGATTGATCGATGACTGAGTGAATGGGTGGATGGGTGGACAGATGGATGGATGGATTGATGGATCGATGACTAAGTGAACGGGTGGGTGGACGGACGGATGGAAGGATAGATGGATGGATGGAGAGATGTGCCTAGAACAATTAAATGTGCGATAGAATGTGTACATATACACCAGAATAATAGCAATTCGAGATTATATATTATATGACGTCATGGCCGCAGTCTTTAGAAATTATTCATAGTTTTCATTAATTATATGTGTAAATGGATTAAATGGGATGAATTGAGTATGCAAGCCATTTTTAAATTATGTGCTTTAGATTTAAAATATATTGTTTGTAGAGACATATCTATGTTATTAAGTTCATACATAATTACGAGTTTGGGGGGGGGGGAGTTGTCTCTAGGATAAATAACTCTGCTAAGGTCGAATGATATCACTAGAACTAAAGGGCCATAACCTCTCAGAAAGAACCCTGTCTTCGGGATAAATATCTCTGATCTATTAAGTCGAGCCATGAGCCAAGGCCTAAAGACATTAGTATCTTAATGAAAATTGTTGTGTATAAGACAAATATCTTTGATTTGTGAAGGCTGAGCCATGACCCTAGATCTAAAGACATTAGTATCTCTACTCTTTTAAGGATGAAACCTGCCTCTTATCGTTGTCTCTAGTACAAATATCTAGTCTGGTAAAGACGATTTATCTTCCCTTAACGTTGTCTCTAGTACAAATATCTAGTCTGGTAAAGACGACTTATCTTCCCTTAACGTTGTCTCTAGTACAAATGTTTCTGTTCTGATAAGGACGATCTATGTTCCTTAATCTTATCTCTAACACAATTGTGTCTGCTCTGTTAAGGACGAACTATGTCTCTAGGACCTCAAACTTTAGTTTATGGAAAAGCGCCTCATATCTCAAAATTCACAGAATTTTAAGCGAAAGATAATGACACTAAGAATCTGATTTCGTACGGCGAAACTCGAATCGCAAACACACACACACCCTCCCCATCATAATGCTATAAATGACGTTCACAAGAGCGTATCCTTAACGATGGGTTTGCTTATTAGAATAAAATGTCAAGGTCAAACTATGAATGGTGTATCGAAGGTATATATATCAAGGCAATCAGAGTAATACAGCAAAAGAGACATTTTTTTCTGGTGGTTCGATTCTAACGAAAACGGGCAGGTAATTAGTGGACTAACTCGGAAAAAGTCGAAATAAAGAGTTCGATTGTCCAAATTTTCTATTTATTTATGTATATATCATAGCTTGGCATTCTAACAGCAAGCTTGCAAACAAAGCAAGTATAAATTTATATTAAAGAAATTTAAATTAGTATAATTCAGCGAGCCAGTCTTTGGTACTATTTTATCTTATAAATTTATTTTATTGGCTGCGTAAGGGCGTGGTCCAAACTTAACCGTAATTATGTTCTGTGTCGTCATGTATGCCTGCTCTCTCTCTCTCTCTCTCTCTCTCTCTCTCTCTCTCTCTCTCTCTCTCTCTCTCTCTCTCTCTCTCTCTCTCTCTCCCTCTCTCTCAGTTTGGTTACTTACACCTCAAAAACCGATCAGCTAATCTTTTGTGTCGCTACACCTGTCTCTAAATTGTGATTAATTACTCTGTTTTAACTGCTTCGTTGTTTTACAGAACTATATATTCATCTGTCGGCAGCTAGAAGAATACCTAGAAACCCACGCCTAATATCATCTTCCGATCAAACTCGTGTGTTAACTTTTCAGAGAATCTCAAGTTGCCATTTCTTCTGTAGTGCAAAGGATTTAATTTTTTTTAAATCTTCACCAATCCAGAGTACAGATTATTGATTGGTGTGGAAAGAAAGGAAAACATGAAGGGGTGAAGACTGGATGACGATGGTGGGAGTAAGGCATTTTTAACCATTATTAAAAAATAAAATAAAAGCCCAACACAAATAAATACCCCGCTCCTGATGATCAGAGGGCGGGCTATTGCCTGCGGATGTTTGTGAACTTTACGCATCAACTGCACACGGCCACAACCCGATCGACTGGTTATTGGGTTTAATAACTTCATCGGGCTCGCTACTCTAACAGTTGGATAGGATATGCATGTTTGCGCGCGCGTGTGTGTGTGTGTGCGTGCGTGCGTGCGTGCGTGTGTGCGTGCACGTTTGTCTGCCACAACGTAATTTATCGCGCACGTAATCCATAACATCCTGCAGACGCTGACGACACCTGTCACGTACGTAATCCCGTAGACGATGGATTGTCTTATACAATGTTTCTTCTTTTTTTTTTTTTTTTTTTTTTTGGGGGGGGGTCAGGGGCTTGAGAATACGTTTTTAAATTGTTTTGATCTCGACCTGCTCTGCAGGCAGCAGAAAAGAATTTCAAATAACGGTAAATATTTAAACGCCCCGTATGTTATGCACCATACTCGATGTGTTGCTGATTAATAAAGGAGATTTGGGGGGGGGGTGATTTATCTCATGAAAGACACCTAAAGCACTTATTTTCACATATCAAGAGGAAATGTAAATAATCACAAACTGAAAGATTCCTTAGCCATTATTTATTTAAACGTTTCTTCCTGACTATAGGGCACTGGAAGACAATGCATGGTTAACCAAAGTGTTCGGTTATAGCCGCAACAAAAGCAAAGTAAGCAAAATATTCACACAAATACGGACGCACACACATACTCACTCATGACACATACATACACACATATAGCACACACAGACACACACGCAAACACACAGCTGTTGATAAAGTATAGATACCTTTTAAAAAGTGGAGATCGATCCAATATTAGAATATATTCATTCGGGAGAAAAAAAAGTAAAAAAGTAACAGAGCAAAATGTTATGGTGATATAGATCATGCATAACACTTCTTGTCAATGATTAATTTCCTAAGATTTTGTAGTTTTAGATCAATAGAAATCTTGGTACATTCGTTTTTACGTGGTGCACGATCTCTGTTAGAGTGTGTCCAGCAAATTATGTGCATTCAAAACTTCCTCTATTGCTTTGTCCGCAGGTCCCACCTTTATTACAAAATTTTGTTTTATGTTCCCTTCCTCTCCTGACCCAAATCTCTCCAAGCTCCATCCATGACAAAGAGTTGTTGCGTAGAGGGAAGTATTAAATAAAAAAGAGTTGTACTAATAAAGAGTAATAAAGAGTTGTACATTATTAAGAAAAATGTATAATTTATAATATGCCTTTTTCGGTAACCCTTTTATCGTGCGTCTGTATCATTCAAATAATTCACACAGCATGGAAGTCAAAAACCATTATAGTGTATCGAATCATGCCGTTTTTTATCATTAAAAAATGCAAGACTATTTTACAGGCCATTTTTTCGAGGGAAAGTCTCAAATTCATTCAAAATAAAAAGAAATGTTTAACATTTATAAATTACTTTTTTTTTTTAAAAGTAAACATATAATTGTATACGAAAATGCACCAGTGACGAGCAGATACATTTCCAGATAAAATAAGTGAAAAATATCCCCCAAACACATCACGTTGACATAGGAACGCATGTCGCGGGTCCTCCCACTTCCCAACTCTACCCCACCTAAACCCCGGGGTTATTTTATAAAAGAAAACGTAAATCTTTGCTAAAATACTAATTGGCCTTGAGGGAGATTTGTATTTCAGCTGTTGGTTAGATCACACACACACACACACATACACACACACACACACACACACACACACACACACACACACACACACACACAGCACTGAGGAGCAGATCATTCCAGTTATATTATATGAAGCCTAATTAGGGGGTGGGGTGCAGAGGGCCAGTAAGACGAAAAATAATAGCAATTGTTTTATTTTGCACGGCACGATACCTCTCCAGATTGCTTGCTTTACGCTATGACGTGGATTAAATTGATAATGTGGTGAAGGCAACGATGTACTAAACCTTGATAAATGAACATCTTTTGTCCATGAAATAATTACCACTTCCTAAGATGTGAAACAAAAATTGAACGGTTGTCACCGTAAATAATATGCACAGAAGAACATTATTTTCCTAAGTACGGCAGTACACGTCAGTGTTCTGTACTATCCGAGAGCAAAGCACCTAAGTCGCCAGTGAAGAGGGGCAATGTTGCAATTTTCTTAAGTCTACGAATAATGTTGAAAAGAAAAGCTTTCTAAAATTTGTTCTGCTCATAGACAAAGAACGACAACTGTATCCTTCTATGATAGTATTCTATTAGGAAACTAGGTCAACGCTATACGAGCCGTGCACGGTGGGAGTAAAATTTGATCCTTTCTTTAGGCCGTTTAGGGGAAAGTGGAGGTGGCTTTTGGAAAATGTTAATGTCAATCACAATGTCGTCTGCTAGTTCTTTTGCAGCAATAAACGACTTCAATAAATTACAAGAAATTACATATGAGAGCGCTGATGTCAGCTAAAAGTAATTTAGAGAATATTTTTTTTTTTATCAGTTAGGCCTAATCCGTATTTTTCTTAAAATGATGCTCAGTGGGAGAGCTATTGTGCCTTTAAGGCTAGAGTAATAAAATATTAATAATAGATTTGTTTATCCAGTGATAATACTACTTCACTTATCTAAGATAATACTTACACGAAATCTTAAATACTGAAGATTAATAAAGAATACGTTATGAAAATTTTAAAATAATATATGTATTTGTTTAGAAATATCTTGTTAGGCTCTCTTTATTTTACTATTTTATAAAATCAACAGAAGATCCTAACTGAGGCGAACGAAATTATATTGGAAAATAAAAAGATTGCGATCTCCATCTTATCTGGGTTAAACCAAAAACTGACCCACTTCACACACGTCATTCATGCGAGATTTGACCCTGTTTAAAGTTGATCATTTTTTTTTACTTTTTGAGACTGGATCAGTATGGCCCAAATGTTTATTAGATCAATATTCTAGAGACATTTGATTACTGTCTATAAAATCCCCATCTATCGCCACTTATATCGAAGTTTCGTGTGTGTGTGTGTGTGTGTGTGTGTGAGAGAGAGAGAGAGAGAGAGAAGGTCTGCATGTATGGCGTGATTTGATTAATTTTATATATTCACTATCTATGTAGCTAGATCTGATATTTTGATAAGATTACTTTCTCTATTAGACCGGCATGCTCTTCCACATAACTAGATCTGAACAATTTCTACAAAAGTTCTCAATCACTGATCTATAAATCCTGCAGCCTTCTAGCCCTCTACTCACACGAGTGCGTATTGCTCCGCCATTATACATCTGCCACCCAGCTAACGGTTTTCGTGTATCTCCTGTTAATAAGGAAAATAACTTTTACTAATTACCGTTGGTCACATGTAAAACAGAAACCTGTCTCGTGACGGTAGTACGCATTTGTCTACTGTTAATTGTCCGTGCGTAATTAACTGTTTGAAGTGCTTTTCTCTGTAGCACTCGACAACATTGTGTCTGTAAGTAGTTTCTGAAGCGAAGCGGAAAGCCTCACAGATCGGTTGTCTGGAAACTGTTTCATTACTTTGATGTAACTTCCAAAAGGCTGCCATCAAAATACCATAACCTCTAATTTGTGCTTGTCTTACAACTGAGGAAAGGGAGGTCATTCTTTAAATTAACGTCCAGAGGTCTTCGACTAAATCTTCTACGTGTTATTGGTAATGGCTAGATCTAAATACATCTCCCATAACTCTCTTCCAAGATAGCGTGTGTTGCCAGAGTTAACCAACTTTGAGAATAGCACTGGTCTTTAGAATAGCACTGGAAAATCTTTAGTACTCTTATGGGGTCTTTGTAGCGTGCGTTTCAAAGGATTTTCTACCTTGTCGATGGCGTAGCATTTTATAGAAAACCGTCATCAACCTCAGCCTGGGACTATAAAATATTTCTTCAGCCTTCCTCCTGCTGCATGAAAGTCTTCAAGGTGCCTGTCTAAAAATACGAGTTTTATAGGCCTCAATACTTTCGTACAGTCGGTAACGCTGCAGTGAATACTGCTATGAAATGCCGAGTCGAAAGCACCTTCGCGCGCATTAAAGTAAACAAATAGAAAATGATGTGTACATCGCCATGAAAACAAAATATATAAATATAAGGATTGAAAATATAAACCACTTTACTAGACGCATCAGTCAGAGCAACGACATTGCTTTCTCGCACGCGCAACACGGCACAGTCTGTCCATTATAAAATTAAAGTTTCTCTCATCACGCACAATAGAGAGGATGCGTGTTAGAAGAGATACGCTTTATCTCCCTTTTTGCAACTAGCATTCTTGGCGGGGTATTACTTTTTTAAAGTGCTGAATAGATTAAAGTTACAATTTCCTACTACCAGACGTTTAATACTATCATCCTTCAGTAGTAAATGAAATGAAATGATAGATAGATAGATAGATAGATAGATAGATAGATAGATAGATAGATAGATAGATAGATAGATAGATAGATAGATAGATAGATAGATAGATAGATAGATAGATAGATAGATAGATAGATAGATAGATAGATAGACAAGAATCTCACGATACTAATTAATATTGCTAGGCAATTCAGTAATTGCTCAGACGAGATTGACTTACGTAAGTGAGTAGGAACACATTTTAACCAATGTACTCACAGGTAAGAAAATTCAATCACTCACCCACCACTACCATCCACCTCACCTATCCGTCAATCTTTCTCTCTCATACAAGTGTTGTATTTCCAGAACCTTGATAAGATTTTTCTAGACGACTTGTCCGAAAATAATAGCACTAGCTGAAGTCAACATCTGCATTTTGTTTGTTATTGCTCTATTAGCATCTTGGAATCTGAACTCCCTGCAGGTTATTCTTTCCACGCCCCCACCTTTTTTTTTTTTTTAAATTGATCCAATAACAGACATCTTGCATTAGTCTAAATGTTCTGATACAAACCGCAAGGCCACACACGCACATTTCTGACTGTAAGTTGATGATTTTTATTTCATCGCTAAAATTGATGACATCACATGCTATTAGTAATACTGACTGTGTCAATATTATAACCCATTAACGATTGGATGAATAGTCATGAGTTGACTCGTTTGAGGTCACGAGGCGATTAAATCAGGAATGAGGTATGAAAATTTATTATTTAATAAAAAAGTATTTATGTAACAAAAGATTTCAATTGTCGTATTAGAGATGCAATTCAGTTATCTCTAGTCCCAAGGTATTAGTTCTAGTGACTGTATCTCTAGTCCCAAGGTATAGTTCTGGTGACTGTATGTCTAGTCCCAAGGTATTAGTTCTAGTGACTGTATGTATAGTCCCAAGGTATTAGTTCTAGTGACTGTATGTCTAAATTAGGACAGGGTCGTAAATTGAAACTGGACATGTGACAATGGTTTCTTGCTATCTCCTCATGGACTAGTCGTTCTTGATCCTTTCTTGTTTTCTCCTCACGTGCTAGTCCTTCATTATAGTTTCTTACTGTCTCCTCACAGACTAGTCCTTCGTTATGGTTTCTTACTGTCTCCTCACGGACTAGTCCTTCACGATGGCTTCTTGCACCACTGTTCTTAAACGGTGATTTTATTTTCGTTTTTTTATTTTAGAAATTATATCGCAACACGTTAGTTGTGTTTCACTTGTTCCCTTCAATCTTTAAGTTGACAACAAGTTCTTTCGCGACTTCTTTGTTGTGTCTAGAGTTCCAAGCTTTGTTCAATGCCTTCTATGCCTTCAAAGTTTGACTGTAATTAACATTTTGGTAAGTATTTATCAGATTACGATTATAGCTAATTTCCCTTTATAATGGGAAGTAAGACATATTCTGAAGTGATATTTTCGTTTATTTTATGCTCGAGAACACTTCACTTTAATATTTAATTTCTAGTCTGGGAGAAATTAATTTGTCTACTGATGCTGGTGATCCTGGCACTGAAGTAGATCTTTTAGGTCCTAAAATTCTCGACTGTGAAACTGATGAATGCTCAGAAGGAAAACTGATTACACAGCTGCAGGCGTCAAATGCGAAAATGATTTGATGAACAACGTAAGCTTTGAAAATGGTGACGTAACAAGCACAGAATGCTTCAACAAAGACACATTTTACACATTTTCAAAAGATCGCCCTGCATAATACAATTTCTCTCAACGCTTTATTTGAAATAATGCTTTTTGATTTTTTTCTTCTAAATATGAAATAAGTAAATAGTTATGTAATTTATGACGTAATTTGGACAGCCTCACCTTCCTATTATTATAAATTTCCCATGCACCCCTTTTCTTTTCAGAGCTTTAAGAAGTTTCTGCACGGTGATTCCCTCGCAGAAGCAGACGACAACCGAAGCGTTGGGCGTTTTTTTCAGCGTGTCCACTACGCGGTCAAACTCGATGTCTGCATCCGCGGAAGCCACACTGTCGGTGGAAGCAATACATATGTTGTAGGACTTTGCCAAATCCGAAAACCTTTCCATCCCCCGAATGCCGTAATTGCCTGGTGAGGAAAAAAATAAAGAAATGAGAAAATGACGAAACTGCCTGAAAGAAAGAAAAATGCAAATATGTCTAGGTGGTGTTTTAACCGTCCAAGTCGTGACACCCGTGTTGTAGGTCATTACCAGGTAGCGTGTATACTGTGTATTGTTAGTGTCATTTAGTTTTTGTCTTCAAAGTTTATATTGTCTCGCTTCTCATATTCTAATACGGCTTTGTTTTCAAATTGGGCTTGCGTCATTTCTTCATGACCAGGTATCCACAGATAATTTGTATCCGTGTCTGCCATGCAATTATGTTCATTTTTTTCTATTTCAAATTATACCTTGTGTTGACTGAGTATTGTAAAACACTAATATCTCACTCAACACTCACTCCTCACAATTCATTCCTAACATTTCATATGTCTCACTCCACACCTCTCAATGTACTCTTCACACCTTACAGTTCACAAAACACGCCGAACACCTGACACTTCACATCTCGCGTCTTCCATCATATCTCCCCTCTCAAATACATTGGATTGATTATAAATAATAATTGTGAATGAGTTACTGGTACATATCTACTCAAACACTGCTATCTGTAGACAACCAGTAGACACGCACATGTTCCTTACATTGTTAATTCAAAGTCTCTTTTAGAACTCATTTTCACTTTCAGAATATGCTGATTGAAATATTTAAAATGAGAAACGTATGTTGTTGCTGGGTTTCTGGTGGGTTCGTTTTTTTAATTTTGTTTCTTTGTTGTTGTTTTTTCTTTTCTTTTTTTTTTTTTGGGGGGGTGGTCTACTTTCTTTCCCAAACTCTTTAAAAGTATTTTTAAAAGTCTTTAAAAAATCATGCACCACCACCACCCACCCAACCACCCGACAATTAAATCGGTTTAAAGTTTACTATAGTCTTCGAATTCATGTCAGTTCAAACACATCATGCAATCAATATATATTAGGATTGTGTCGTATTCTTTTTGTTATAAATGTAATGTGACGTATTAAGGCTCCATCTGTAAGAAATATAAAAGCATCCGCATTTCGGGTTGTTTGTCGTTATATTTTTCTAAAGTAAACTACTGTTGGATAGCATTTGACCATTTTTCCCTTCAGAAGTGAAAATTGAAAGTCGCAGAATAAACAAAATGATAACCTCGAGTTACGGTTACAGTGCCTTTAACGCGATTGAATGCATAAGGAACATTTTGATACCCGGGGCTAAATAAATGCCAAAGGTTTTATGTTAATAGAGGAAATTGGGCATCAGTTTCCGCTTTATTTTTTTAAGCTTTCCTTTCTGCTTGAATTCGAAACAACGTAAGTTTAACAGAAGCCAAACACTTTTTACTTAACAGATACACAAAAATTGCTGTTTGCAATACCTAAAGATGATTTATTTCTATTTTAGTTTATATTTTTATTTTTTTATTTTGACTACTTCAATGAACACGTAGTATCTTCATTCTTTGTTGCTGCTGTTGTTGAAAGTTCTATTTAAAGCTTTTGATTGATTGATTGATAGTCCATTGGCTAATTCTAATGCACAATATATATGCCTATCACTAGCAAAATATTATTTTATATAGAAATGGACAAATTAAAAACCACAGCACTTAACCTTAAAGTGAATATTCATAACAGTTACCGTCAGTTACTTTCCTCTGCGTTGCAATCTATTAAATCTTGCGAAAACAAGGAAACCAAATACGCAACCAAACATCCCACACTGACAAAACTAAAGTTATTTGTATTTTCAGTTAAGAGCGCAAACTGTGTTATTTTATTATGACAGTGTAATGATACGATACAGTGTAATCATTATCTAGCGTCATGTCTCTCTAGACCAAAGGCTTATTTCTTTATAAAGTTGAAAATGTTATCTCAGCTGTCAAACAGTTCGGTCAGTTTTATGGACAGAACCTGAATACGCATATTGGTATAATACGTTTTAGTTTGCTGATTTAAGTCCGGGTAAACGTCATGGTCGTTTTTGTCACCTCTGTAATCTGGAGAAACATCAATAAATGTAGCGTGTAATTAGTTGATATATAGTTAAATTAATTAGCAAAATAATTCATGAAAGTTGAGATCAAATGTAGACTTATTTTAACTTGAAATTATTACTAATTAGTTTCCATGTAGACTTATTTTAACTTGAAATTATTAGTAATTAGTTTTCATGTTAAATACGTAAAAAAAAATCACAAAGAAGAAAACTGTGTTTCATTACTCATATTTACTTCTGTCATTACTCATATTTACTTCTGTCATTTCTCATATTTACTTCTGTCATTTCTCATATTTACTTCTGTCATTTCTCATATTTACTTCTGTCATTTCTCATATTTACTTCTGTCATTTCTCATATTTACTTCTGTCATTTCTCATATTTACTTCTGTCATTTCGAGACAGGTCACTGACAGAAAGATGTGAACAAAATGGTAATGTGCGTTTTTCTGCACTCTCCTTCCCCAGACCCCCCTCTCTCTATTTGTTACAGCCTTGTGGATGCGAAACATCAATCGAGGTTTATCTCTATACTCTTCCAACGATTCCAGAAACAGACTCGGCGACCCCTCTGGGCATCTGACGATTTCGGAAATGTTTTCACAGAACTGACACTAAGTAAATAATTTCTTCTCTACTCCTCTTTGAAATCAATAGAAACATGATGTCATAAATGCAATCTTCACAACCATGATTGTAATCGACGTAGTTACATATGCAATCTACGTAGTCATAAATATATCTTGTACGTAAGCAGAAATGCAATACACGTAGTCACAAATGCATTATACGTAATCATATATATTGTACGTAATCATAAATGCAATCTACGTAGTCACAAATGCGTTCTACTTAATCAAAATGCAATCTATGGAATCATAAATGCATTGTAAGTAATCAGAAATGCAATCGATGTAGTCACATGTTGCAATCTACGGTCACTAATGCAATCTACATAATCACAAATTACAATGAACGATGTCACCAATGCAATCTACGTCACTGACTGGTAAGCAAGTTATACTTGTTCTGTAACCCTTGTGCACGTGATACTGATTGTACCACAGTAGAAGTTATTGTGTAGTTGTGTGCATTATTATTTATGAGGCAATATGCCAGGCTGTAATAGGTTGTAAATCAATCTCGAAAAAACGTTATTATGAAACTATTGTTATATTTTTCATTTTTCATTAGAGCTAAATTACTTTTAGAAAATAAGTAAAGAAAAAACAAGCCTGTTTACCTTTAGCAGTTGATACCCAACACATTTACTTGAAGACATCTGTTGGCCTTTGGTATTAATTAGTCTACAGTCTTAGCTAGCCTATAGTCTTAACTAGTCTATGGCTTCTGTTAGTCTAAAGGTTTAGATAGATAGATAGATAGATAGATAGATAGATAGATAGATAGATAGATAGATAGATAGATAGATAGATAGATAGATAGATAGATAGGATAACTGTAAATTACGTTTAATCTTCAAATATCTCCGAAATGTGTACTTCCAAATTAACCAAATACACGGTAAGAATTAAGAATCTTAAAAAATGCAGAAACCTGTCTTTAGGCATTAGCCTTCCTTTTCTTACTAATTCAATCCTTATATTAAGTTTATAAAAATAAAAGCATTTGAACAAAGCAAAAGCGAACTCTAATGAGCAAAACTGTTATTCTGTGCAAAATCCTGTCATTTTGCAACACATTGTCTTACTCACAGCAATATTAAAATCCTGTCATTTTATAACGCATTGTCTTACTCACAGCGATATTAAAATCCTGTCACTTTACAACGCATTGTCTTACTCACAGCAATATTAAAATCGAAGGTGCATGCTCACCTCAAGGTCAGCTCGAAGACGAGCGGGAAAATTAAACAAGATGTTACGTCAGGAGGAATTGGGAGTTATCAGTGATTTAAGTATTTTCATTCTTTTGTTCAGAATTACAGAATTTAAAATCTTTAAAAAGAAATTAATTTAAAAGATAACGGTATTAACCGGAGTATTAAAAGACAAAGATGACGAATGTTCGAGGGGGGTACAGTTTTGCCCTCAAGCTGTACGGATCTGCACGTTTTTTGCCCACAAGCTGTACGGATCTGTACGTTTTTTGCCCACAAGCTGTACAGATCTGCACGTTTGTGCCAACAAATTCTATAGATCTGCACCTAGTTGTGACAGCCGAACAATGATATATAAATGCGATTTAGAAATTAAACTGTCATTATTATTCGCTGATCGATTAGCATCTATTGCCGAGTTGCAATCTATGAAAATTAATATTATTTTTTCTTTTAATTGGATAACTCACATTACGAGCTATCAGGTTTGCTGAGTGCATTGCGGAGAGTGAGTGGCTATTGAATGTGAATTCAAAATAAGAAAATATCTCTTTTAAAACAAACACGGTAAATTGAAATTTTCCTAGAAACAGTCAAATACTGATTTGCATTTAGTTTCTGGACTTTTGACAGCGGAAGCCTCAGCCTATGTAAACGTTGCAGTTAATCTTCCAATCAATCAGAGATGCAAACAGTCTTCAGAATTGCTTTCCGACGCTGTGATGAACAAAAAGCCCAAAACGAGGTTTTCATCCGGGTAAATATTGTTTTGATAGCAATATAATGATTGAGTAAATGTCGCATTTCTGCAGGTTTGCCTCATTTATTTTCTTTTATTTCTCTTCTGTGCGTTGGAAATATAACATTAAATTGTATTGCATTTTTTTTAATGGAACATAAATAACACTGCTTAAATTTACTAAAATGCTGAAATATTTCGTGAGAAAACGCAAAATGTCTGTAGGTAAATTCAACCTGTTCGTTTTCTTATGTATTTAGTGCCTACACGTGTATTGTTGTGTCTTTATAATGGTTCCTTTTTCTTCGGTTTAAAGATGAATGTTCTTCTCCTTCCTTCCTACACTCCCTCTCTCTTCTCTCACGTTTGTATGTTCTCCTTTCTACGTACTACTACACCTTGCGTAATTAAGTACGTCGTCTGGTTTCTTTATTTTGTTGCGTTTATATTTCTTTTTGTTTACAATGTATAAATAAAATCAAAACCCAGTGTGCCGAAAAATAGGTGGATATTCCCTTTAAGAGCTCTCCCATTTTGTTCGGCCTCGCTTGAAAATAACTACTCTCTGAAGGACTAATTAAAGAAACAGACAATTTAGTGAATGAATTGATGAAGATAGATAGATAGATAGATAGGTAGATAGATAGATGGATAGATAGATAGATAGATAGACAGACAGACAGACAGACAGACAGATAGATAGATAGATAGATAGATAGATAGATAGATAGATAGATAGATAGATAGATAGATAGATAGATAGATAGATAGATGCAATACTTCTGTATTTGTTAAACATGGCGAAGACAAATATATTCAAAATGTGAAGAGATATCACGCTAGGACTATGAAATAAAACACTCGATCACAAATATGTAAATGTTCCTATATTGTGTATATACCATATTGACTAATCTTTTAAAATATGCTTACATGTTCAAATAAAAATGTATATATTTGTATAATACACTTAATCAGAAATCATATAAACATGTAAATGCATTTATTCAATTAATAATTATAATTGTCAGTATCAAAAAAATGCAACGTGTAGGGAACTATAAACTAAACGTACAAGAGATAGCTTTAAATTAACTTTATATATAAATGCATTTGCTCTTTTTACTATTAATAACGGCAGAAATGATTTACAAACAGCCATGAAGTAGAGTGAAACACCTCCTTTTTACTATTAATAACGGCAGAAATGATTTACAAACAGCCATGAAGTAGAGTGAAACACCTCCTTTTTACTATTAATAACGGCAGAAATGATTTACAAACAGCCATGAAGTACAGTGAAACACCTCCTTTTTACTATTAATAACGGCAGAAATGATTTACAAACAGCCATGAAGTAGAGTGAAACACCTCCTTTGGATAGCTGTTCGAGTCAAATGTTACAGTAAATCTGCAGACATTAATCATATATTATTGCAAAACTAATTCGGTAATCGAATATTATAGTGCAGCTGCTGTGTCTGATTGAATTAAGTGAACCTAAAACTGTTCTGGTTTATCGAATATTCAAATAAAACTGTTTTGGTTAATCGAATTTGAAGTAATGCTGATCCGGTTAATGGAATATTAAAGAATATTAAATAATGCTGTTCTGGTTAATCGAATTTAAAGTAATGCTGATCCGGTTAATGGAATATTAAAGAATATTAAGTAATGCTGTTCTGGTTAATCGAATATTAAGTCGAACTGTTAATTGGATAATAAATAAAACTGTTCTGGTTCACTCACTCACATAATATTTCTTACAGAGCGCACAAGAAATGCACGATGTCAGTACCGCTGTCAGTACCGCTGTACCGCGTCCTCAAACTGATAGACATTAGATGGAGAGAAAAGAGGTCATGAACAAACAAAAGCAAAACGTTTAAAGCATCTCACTCATCAAATTTAAATAATTTGACTTCTGCCTCCAACTCAAATACACAAGAACACACATTCAAGAAACATACACTCTTTCACATATGCCTCGCCTTTCTTATTAGTTTGTTTTTAATAACCATTTATAACAGTTGCCAACAGTGGGGCTAATTCGTAATGTGAGTGCTGACCGCATGTCACGGCGACAAAGGAAAAATATGTTTGGCTCCTCTGCAATCTAAATGAAAAACAATAAAGTGTTGGGTTATTCAACAAATACTACTTGACACTAAAAAAATATATTTGCAGACCGTGCGGGGTTTTTAAAAGAAAGATGAGGTGAGGTGCCATGTATCCAAAGAAAAGCTGTTGTCACAGAGAGACTTCGTGTTGATTTCTTTTTCTCATTGCAGGCATTCAGCTACGTTTATTCGTTCACTGGTTTATTTCTCTCATCTAATTTACAAGGACATTTTCTTCACAGTTTTTATAAGTTATTTTTTTTTAAAGGGCTGTTAATCATTGCTACTTAATGAGTTACCCCTTTAGTGCAAATAAAATAATGTTGCTACACAATTTGATATATATATATACACACTAGTACTGTTGTTTACCTTAAATACACTCACATTCGTCTCTTTCTCCGTGTACTGATCAGTCAGTCCGATAGAACGATAGATAGGTACTCATTAGCTGGAAACCTTTACATACGGATTTACAGTATTCCCTGAAGAAAATTATTTTGTTCGGTTAAAAATTAACTGATTTCTAATTGCTCAATTTGTATCATAAAACAAAATCTATCAACATCTTGTGTATGTTAATTTTCTTTCATGATATTAAACATATTAAACTATTAGTTAAAACCACTATCAGAAGCAAAGGTCAGAGTGAAAAAAACTTCGAAAAGATTAGTGAGAAAGATTAAATCCAAGTGTCATGTATCAAATTTAATTATGTCCTTTACTACTACCAGCTAAACAAGAAAAGTGAAAATAAATAAACAAAAAGGAATAAAATATTGTGAAATGGCATCGCCCCTGACAGTCTACAAGGGAGACTACTTTAAGCACTTCGTCTTTGCACGGTTTTGGTGCCAATGTGAACTTTAGGGGGATGATAATTTTTTTCCCTGAGGTGGCAGTTTAGCTGGAATGAATGACAGCATAATAAACAGGACGTATAAATAGTACATGCAGTAACTTTTTAACTTTCTGAGAGGCCATAGACAAAAGACGCATATCCGGTTTTTGTCTGACGGTTAATAATGGCCTCCCTCAATTACAAACGAGAAAGCTGAACGTAGGTTATCTCAATTGGCCAACATGAATTATTCTGTCACAAATTGAAATTCATTTTATTCAAACTTCCTTTTCCTTTTAAACCAGTGCAAAATCGCATTAAATGTAGAAACGCAATTGGGAGATAAATTAATTTTGTCCTTTTAACCTTTGGAGTATTGATTTAGTAAATTGCACAAATCGTAAAAGAAATGTCAGATTATGAAAGGCATTGTGTGCGGATGTGGCAGCCAGTAAATATCAGAAATACTCTCCATTGTGTTTACACAATCAGAAACTTAATAATCACTTCTGATAGTGCCCTCCCCTGCTGTGTCTGCATCAACTGTGCGTGGGCAGTGTAAATCTGAACTGTTTGTCATCAATTTCAGCTGACGCCACACACAAAAAAAATGTCTTCTAATCTTGTAAAATACATACATTTACTATTCTTTTCCCCCATGAATATATTGTGTATGTGGGAGGGGAATTTTAGATATACGTCCAACCACTGTAACTCAAGGGGAATCTTAAATATACGTCCAACCACTGCAACTCAGGGGGAATCTTAAGTATACGTCCAACCACTGCAACTCAGGGGGAATTTTAAATATACGTCCAACCACTACAATTCAAAACACTTAGATATGATCCATCTTCGAAAATTCCCCAAACATTAATTCAACCATTGCAGATCGGAACATTGAAGACGTTCCGGAGTTGTTTTTCTTTCTCTAAAGTGTCAGCTCTAAACACTCGTTCTCAGTAAAGCACATTTTTCTTCCTTCACTTGATTTCTCCCTTCACCTAACGTCTCCCACCCCTTCCCTCAAAGTTTCAAGGATATCTCATGTTTACAGAAATTACGGTTCTTCTCGCTGTCTGGAATGTGCAATTTTTTGCATTCCAAAACTGAAATACATATTGCGGCGTGCGTTTCTTGTGTGGTGTTTTGTTTATTATATTATGTGAAAGGCACTCTTTGTGTGGTGTTTTGTTTATTATATTATGTGAAAGGCACTCTTTGTGTGGTGTTTTGTTTATTATATTATGTGAAAGGCACTCGTTGTGTGGTGTTTTGTTTATTATATTATGTGAAAGGCACTCGTTGTCTTTGAAAACCATAATCAGGGAACATACGCTTTGCTTTCTAGTTTATCACTTTATAATTCCATTCTTTCTTAAATTCCAGTCTCAATTTCCTGCAACCGTATTTATTAGCCCAAAACACGCACACAGCATAAAAAATACAGCATATCAAATCAATGTTAAGTGTCGAACAAATTACATGTGAGCAGCCTAGTTCAAACACATGTAGAAATAATAGTCTACTCACATAATGCATCTTATTATAATACAAGTATAACAGATCAATAACGAAAATGCATGAGATATTTCTAAGTCCATTCTCTCTCAACCAGTCAGTTAACTCACCACCAAGGTAACGGCCACCTTTCAAAACTGGACTTCTTCTTTGCCACTTTAAATTCAAAGTGATTAGAGAATAGAATTTTCTATAGCAAGTAAACTTTTTGATCTCATTCCATTGGCTGGTCTCATTCTCGTAAATCATAACCATTGGATAAATAAAACTACTCACCCAGTTGGGATGGTTTGCATTACATCAGCAATGTTCTAGCATATTCTCGCTTCGAGCATTTACTTCAACTTAGACACTTTCAAAAATACATCAAAGGAGTGCCCAAGGTCGTGTTACTCTGACAATTTAACAATTTATATAACAATTAAATTTTATAATAGGAAGAGACAAATTTACTCCGCCACACAATCAATCGAAGAATTCTGTTTACAGATATTTCATGGTGGTTTGGTCCATTTTTCATCGGTAGGTATACCGATTTTAGTATTTGCTGGGAACGAAGAGGAATTGTGTGGACTGCATGTGCAGACATGCATAACTTTCAAATTATTCATTTAAATTTCTACCACGTTTTATACTGTAACATTATCTGGCTATTTCTACAGGTCCACTCTTAGGTAATATTTCATTTTTAAGGTAAACTGGGTGCATTTCGTTTTCGACTGACAAAACGCGCACTGACACCAGCAAGTTAAGCCGAACAGACGGAAACAGTCACATAACAGCATAGAATAAGATATTGTCGCTTGCAAGATACAAGGTTGTGAGAAGAATTCCTTAAAGCTTATAGATCAGACTCGGTGCTCCCTATCTCAGACTAATTAAGGTGGTTACAAAGCTGACACATGAGCAACTGAATCGATGTCAATCAGACAAGGCATTGAACCACAGTTTCCACTCGCTCATCTCTCGAACAACAAATATTTCTTTTCATGTGAATGTCAGTCAGAAACACTACAAATATTTCTTTTCATGTGGATGACAGTCAGAAACAATACAAATATTTCTTTTCATGTGAATATCAGTCAGAAGCAATACAAATATTTATTTTCATGTGAATGTCAGTCAAACACAACACATTTATTTCTCTTTATTTAAATATAAATCAAGCACAACACAAATATTTATTTTATTGGAATGGCAGTCAATCACAACACAAATATTTCTTTCTGTCAGTCAATCACAAATATTTCTCTTTTTTTAAGTATCAATCAAGCACAATACACATAATTTTCTTTATTTAAGTATCAACCAAGTACAACACAAATATCTTTTCTGTCAATCAAGCACAACACAAATAATTCTCTTTATTTAAGTATCAATCAATCACAACACAAATAATTCCCTTTAATTAAGTATCAATCAAGCACAACACAAATATTTCCCTTTATTTAAGTATCAATCAAGCACAACACAAATATTTCTTTATTTAAGTATCAATCAAGCACAACACAAATATTTCCCTTTATTTAAATATCAATCAAGCAAAACACAAATAATTCTCTTTATTTAAGTATCAATCACAACACAAATAATTCCCTTTATTTAAGTATCAATCAAGCACAACACAAATATTTCTCTTTAATTAAGTATCAATCAAGCACAACACAAATAATTCTTTCATACGAATCTCAGTAACACTCCCACTCTTGTACGCTACGTAATTCTGTCATTTCTCAATACCAAGCTTATGCCGTGTACATGAACCATGGAGAGAGAATCATTATTTCACTGTATATTTAACTCAAACCACCCATCCTTTTCTATTCTGAAACAAAATAAAAAAATCTGCAAAAATAACACAACTATCGAAAGTCGTTGTGTGGATAATTTTTATAGGGATTTAAATTTTATGTTACTTTTTTAAAGCTTAGGGCAAGTAAAGAGGCATTATAACATATAAAAAGAAATAAAATAAGTTGAAAGAAAAAGAAAAAATACAATATATTTTTTTCCTCTCCAAGGGTGCCTGTAAATGTCTACTTTTATTATTTGTATCACGGTCAAGGCTGCAAAGGTCGTATGCTCAAGATGTTATAAAAGCAGTTATTCCCCTTTATTTTCTAATGAAATTGAGTCCCTGAGGATCGCAGTTCAGCATAGAAGATTTACTGACTTTCGTTGTAAGGAAGATAAATCCGCTAAGTAGCGCTATAATCACCAGGAACCGAATTTCTAAACAGAATAAAAGAAGTGTGGGTTGGGGTTTTGTTTGTTTAATTGTTGTTTTTTTTATTTTTGGCTTTTGTTTTTGTTTTTTTTATTACAAGTAATATCATTAGTCATAGCAACACTGAGTGAAGTGTCGGAACAGAGAGTCTGCACTGAAGGATAAGTAGAATAATTGGTTTCGAATATTGTTCTACCATTCACTGTTTGCGTAATAAAGGTCATAAACACAAAGAGGGGAGATAAGTCAAATTGTTCGTGTATTGCAGAGACTAGGCGTTTTGACCGAGATATCTGCGTGTTCGCGTGACATTACAGATGAACTGATTTTACAAACTCGGTTATTCCCAGCTTTTAAAATGTCGTAAATCTGTTTTAATTCTAGTAATTTTTTTCCAGACAGCATTGTGGGGAGGAATGTTTAGTGACAGTAAAAGTGTACGTGGATCACTAAATCACCGGATGCGAGCAATTTAAACTTTTTGAAGATGAAAAAATGTTTACGCATGCAAGCTAAATCTTGGACTACCAGCGTGGGTGAAGTTGAGCTGAAAATAAAATAATAATGACAGTACTTTAAATTGTTGTTTATAATTGATAAATTATACAATATAAGGAAAAAGTGCAGCGGGCAACAGAGAAATGCCCTTGTCAGAATTGTTATGGTAAGGATAAATGGTAGTAGCATTGCTGAACGTTGCTAGTTCTCTAAAACATGTCAGGTTTACGACCTTACTCAAGGGATACAACCGTCCTAACAAAATAATCCCTATTCACATAGCATTTGTAAATATCATATCGAGGTAAAGGTTACTAAACATCAGACATAGTTTAAGTGACTACTCAGATAAATAATAAACTCTAAGACTCTTTGATGCAGCAGGATAATATAAGGTCAAGGTCAAAATCACTAAATGCGTGCCAAACCAGTAAGGTAATTCACTGTTATAACCAGTTTAGCTAACAGATCACGAACATGGAAAGGACCTATACGATCGCAAGGACACGAACTCAAAACCAGCATTTTTAGTTGCAGAATACAAATAATATTGCAAACAGTAGTCTACAGGTATGATTTTACGATTAACTCAAGTGAATAACTATTAGAGAAATATTGTATAAATTGCACCCGAAGCTTTGAAAGAAATGTGTGACATGCCTTTTCCAATGGTGTGTAAAATTGAAAAACATTTTTTTTTCTATTTTCCATGACCTAAGTGCTCAACCAAAATTTGGACTTAATGGTTTGAAAGGATATCATCGGCAAATGAGACTAGTAGAAAATTTAAGAAAATTTATAGTTTTTTTATGTTTGTTTTGACTTAGCATTGTTTGTGCTGTTGTTTTGCTATTTCTCATTATCGAACACTGCCTCTTCCCTGAAAGGTCTTAGGCTTCACTGGTATAAGTCTGGCTACGAATCTGTGATTTCCTAATATGAAATAATTCAGATGAAAGGATAGGAATGAATTATAGACATCTATTAAAATACTCAGCATTAAGGATGAGTACCGCGACATGATTATAAAAAATAAGGGAGCTAATGTGACATGATTATTAAAAATAAGGGAGCTAATGCGACATGATTATAAAAACATAAGGGAGCTAATGTGGTATGATTATTCTCGTATTAGCTATTAGACATGGACTTAGGTTTGCTAAGCCAATTCAGTTCCAGAAATAAATGTAACTTTGCCAAGATTATGAAGCTTATTCCACTTGCAGAGACCATAAGAAAGAGACTACATTTTTCTGAAAATAATGTATGTGTAGGTAAAAATTTATGTATGTAGTGGCTGAAAGTGACAGCTTTTGTCATTATCTCATGAGCATTAGAAACCTCTTTCTGATAATGAGTCAGTGAAGGAAGAGTCTTACTTTGTTACATTAGTATTGTTAATATCTTCTATTGACAGAAATAACTTTGGAAAGTAAAAGATCTCTCTCAGTAAAAGAAAGGCAACTAACCACACGGTAACGCTAATGCCACCTGTTATGGTTGTGATTATTATTGTTCATTAATCACCCATAACTAATTACATGTGATGAGAATATTAATTTATGTCATTAATAATTCTCCAGTAGAAACCGCTCGTCTCTTTCTCTCACTTTGTGGATATGCGGGTGCTGTAAACGTTTTCTCTCTTCTACAACATTTAAAAACAAACATTTACCATCACACAATATTTCAAACTTCTTACTAAAGGAGAAGACAAATCCGTCTTTAATCTAACTTTAGCGAGTCCCCATCCCCCCACTTTCTTCTAAACATAAGGTTATCAATATTTGTAAGAAGGTCAATAAGTTTAACAATAAATTTATTTAAATCAACAATCAAATATACTTATAACAAATACGATGAAAAAGATTACTTGACATCAATATTTCCTTGAAACCAAGTTCGAATAATTTTAAAACCAATACAGTCTTATATCCTAAACTGCAAATCAACAGATTAATGTCAATACAAAGTACAGGATAGTTCTTATCAGAGAACGGAAAAGGAGTTATCAGAGATAAGCAATAATAGTTTCTACATAACCTTGTATAGGCGAAGTGGAATAATCTTTTCACATGCTTTTTGTAACAAAGTCACAAGTTTATTTTTCACGCTATTACTATCAATTCTACAAGTTTTCCTCTCATGCTGTAGAACACTGATTCGCTGCTGTTCTCTCAAGGCCATAGGGTGTTCCACCATATTGGGTTCCTCAAGCAGAACAACACTTGTAGCAATTTCCACTAACTTCCTTGTGCCAGAAATTACTTGATGTAGTCAGCATACTTTGCTACCATACATCCCCTGAGTGCAGTGAATTCCTTACACTTACACAGTGCATTAGATACTTCAAGGTCATAGTGGTTTATAAACAGTAAACAAGGTGATTCAGGTAAAATAAGGAAAAGCTGCTCATTCCCTATAAAATATAATCAGGGAACAAACACTAAGTTTCCAGTTTACTCATCTTCAACTATATTTTCTTTCATTCAAGTCTCAATTTACAGTTTCCTGCAATGGCATTTATTAGCCCAACACACACACACACACACACACACACACACACACACACACACACACACACACACACACACACACACACACACACACACACACACACACACACACACACACACACACACACATCATAATAATAAATACAGCATATCAATTTATGAGCGCGTTCAGTAGAAAAATTATTGAATGTTTAGAATATTATATATATATATAAGCATTTTAGTTCAAAAAGTCTACTCATATAATACATCTCTACATAAAACACAAGTATAAAGTATCAATAGCAAAATGCACGAAATATTTTAAGTCCATTCTCGCTCAATCAGTCAATTAACTCACCATTAAGCTAGCAGCTGCCTTTCAAGACCGGACATCTTGCCATGCCAAATTCAAATGATTAGACAATAGAATTCTCTACAGCAGGTAAACTTTGATCTCAGCCCATTGGCTGGTCTTGTTCTCATAAATTATAACCATTCGATAATAAACAAACTACTCATCCATTTGGAACTGGTTTGGATTGCATCAGCATTTATAGCATATTCTCAACTCGAGTTGTTTATTCCAACTCTGATGCTTACAAAAATAGCATCATAAGGAGTGCCCAAGGTCGGGTCACTTCAGCAATTTAACAATTTATTTAACAATTAACTTTAGAAATAGGGATAGGCAAATTTACTCTGCACACATACAATCGATGCTAAATACTCCTAAGAAAACCTATTCATAAAAACTATATTATTTTACTGTCAATAAAGACTTATTAGAACAGACTTAAATGATTAATATAAAGATTTAGAGGTTCACATGAAAAACCCACGCAATCCTCCACCCCCCCACTCCACCACACCAACAGAAATGCTTACATAGAAATGTGGAAATTCCGACATGGATTATTTTAAATTTAACTGCCCTGAACATGTGCTTAGTGGTGGTCAGTATGTATCTATCATCTAAGCAAGTGTGTGTTTGTGAAAAGGAGTATTTTAGAAGTAGTCTGTCTTCGTAAAGACGACTGTTGTATACATTTTGATTGAGTCTGCTTTACTCAACTTTTGCATACCATGCGAAAGACTCCAGTCATATCTTAAACATTCCAATAGGCCTAAGTCTAAGAGAATATAATTCATAGGGGGGAAATTTCCATTAAGAATAAGTAATTTAAGTAACTGTGTTCAAATAAAATTAATGATAATGTTTATATTATTATTATTATTTTTGTTGAAAGAGGTATGTGGAATGAGTGTGAGAATAGTTAATTTTTCTTATGGCTGAAACTATTTTCACATGTTTTGGTATTAACAACTTCTATTTGCTGTAGATGGGTAATAATGGTTACAAAGAGATCTAGGAGGTATTAAAGTTTGGTATTGGTAATTAGTTACAAAAGGAGGTATTAAAGTCCTGTGTTAATAGTTAATTACAAAAGGAGGATTTAGAGTCAGTTAGTTGCAAAAGGAGGTATTAAATTCAGGTAATAATAGTGTGATGGAGTAAATTTGCCTATCCCTATTTCTAGACTTAATTGTTATATAAATTGTTAAATTTTCAAAGTGACCCGCCCTTGGGCATTCCCTATGATGGTATTTTTTTAATTTGTCAGAGATGGACCTGTCACAGATATAGGGGAACGAACTCACCAAAAGAATTGTTTTTATTATTATCAGTGCATAACCTTTATCCTTGACCTTATCGGGTCACGAGCGCGCGCAGAACGCGAAGGCTGATTTTTTTTTTAAAAGAAAGAGATGTGATGACAATAATAAATGCAATGTGTACTTTATTCTAATTCAATTAGAGAATAACGTGACTGAATAACTTGATATAAGCAAAGTTGTTTTTTTTTCTGTTTGGTAATGACGGAAGCGCAGAGCCAGCCCAGTCTGCCTGCTAAATTTTTCCCCTCTGAACAACGTTTCCACAGTTGACACCAACGCGATGAATCTTTTTTTTTTAACAAGGGGAGAGAACCCTTTTGTCCCTGCTCAAATTAGCTCGGAAAAGTAGTACATGCTTAAAGAACGTTCTACACTCTACAGCACACTTTATTAGGAATGGTCTTGTATTTTGGGCACTGAGAAATTTTGTTTTGTTTTGGTGAAAGATCGTTAATCTGCATACATTACTTGATATAATTTTGTTTTTCTGACTAGAGTACCGCGAGGAATATAAACAATCAGGTCATACAGTTTATATCAGAGCGATTGTCTTCTAGCTTGCAAGTAACTATATCTTAACCACATATGCACAGTTTAGTACTTTAATCGAATGTTTCAATGAAATTTTTTGAGAATGTTTATCAAAATGGATCTAAGAAGTGATACTAAAATGAGCTCCCTCAGTCTCACTACTTGACGAACTCTTAAGTATTGGAGTAATTTTTATTATTTCATTATCAACTATACTGTTACTGCAAGAGTACAATTTTATCGTTGAACATATGCCGGGTCACTCTAACCGAGTTGAGCGACAAATCGATACGACTCAGGCAGTAAGGAAATTCTTATAAGAAGGCTTAATCACGTTGGTATTAAATGTTTTATCATGCAACTATATTTATGAAAGGCTAGATTGACTTTCTCACAGTAATTTTTTTTTAATTTTATGGCAAACTACAACATTAAATAATAGGTTTCGACTAATATTTTTGAAAACCGACAAACTGTCAGTACAGAAACATATTTTGCGCAATATGTTTGAAGTATGGGGAAAATATATTCAGTTTCTGATTATTGTATTCAGAATGCGTTGAAAAAATGTTCTGTCTCGTTGATTTCCACTTAAATTCTTAAGTTTCAATCATGGAAAAGGAAGGACGTGTCAGATATAGGGAGCGAACTTGCCAAAAGAATTTTTTATTATTAACAGTGCATAACCTTTTTCCTTGACCCTATTGGGTCACAAGTGCGCACAGAACATGAATTTATTTCCTATCTTGTATCACGCCAGACAGCCTGCTAGAGGTCTCTTAAAATGACAGTTGAGCGTGCAATTTGTACACGACTAACAAACTCTCACTACATTCTTTTCAGAATAGTTATAATTTAGAAGCTGCGTTGAGATTGTTGTTAATAAAAGTGCTTTATTAATTATTCATACAAAATTGTGTCCGTAAGCTTTCATATGTACGTGCGTGTGTACAAGTGTTTATCGACACTCATTTCATGATTGTCTAAACTTTTTAGTGAAATGATGCTTAAGAAGAATTGTTATTTTTAAATATTTTGGTCAAGTGTATTATTTGTAGATTAAAAGTGATCTGAATGTAAATAGATTAAATGTGCCTGAGGTTGCTAGAAAAGTTTAAGATATTTTAGGAATGAATAATTAGAAATGCAAGAAGATTATCACATGCAAAACCACTCACGGAATGAATAATTAGACATGAAAGAGGTTTTTTCACGTGCAGGACCACTCAAGGAAGTGAGTAAAGGGGGATAATTATGTAAATTTCATGTATTGAAAGTTTTTTCCTCTTCCACATGTTAAGTGCTCAGACTCTAATAGTAAATAAAAGGAGAGAGAATTTGCCTTCGATTTTATCACAGTAGAAATCTCAGCAAAGAGACAGCATAGGATTGGACTTTCCCTGTGGTCCTTGCCATTTTGAGCACCCACATAGTTATGTTGGGAAATAACTGGGCTGCTTTAAAACAGTGAAAGTTCACTGGTAAACAAGATTGTCTCATATTCTAATGGAAAGAGAGAACTAGAAACCATTACTGTGTCGAGATAAAGCAGGATACTTTCAACCTGGAGACAGCCAGTGGCCTTGAACCGGACCTATTGTGGGTGGACCGATTGTGCCCGTGCAACATACTGATGGCCAGCAATACCTTGCTGTGAGGACACACTCACTGATGGCAAGACTCAACATCAACCCATTGCCATTACAGTAGTATGCTGTGAAACTGCTAGGACCCAACCTACAGTTGTTATTGGACTACATCCAATACTATTTAGGCACCAGCGTGCATTGCTATGAGGGAGAGCCAGATGTGTAACTCCCCAAGTCTTTTTGTAACCTATGATTCTACTTCAATTGTTTGTGAAAGACCCAACCTACAGACAGGCAGTCAACATTATTGGACTGCATCCAATATTGATGTCTTCGGCACCAGCAAATGAGAGAGAGAGAGAGAGAGAGAGAGAGAGAGAGAGAGAGAGATGTGTGCACCCATCCACCCGTGTCTACAACACTCCAATTGCCTCCCCTGCTTCTGCACAGTGTTCATGATATCCTTTTATTGTCAGACTAAACTTACGCAATTTCTAAAGGGTATGTGAGTAATCATAACTGAGCTAGTTAGAAAACCCCAACACACCTAATTAATAGGACTGATTAAGAATTTAATTGCTATATTTATCTTATATATTTGTAGGAAGGTTCAACAGCTAGACTTTTCATTGACACTTTTTTTTAGTGACCTTTATTATAGTAATATTATTGTTGACAGCAGAAATTGCCACATTATTGTGTTGCTTAAATTTTTTTTCTTGCATTGTTTATATCGCCATATCATTTAAGGATATTGCCCCCACCCCCAGAGAGCACGTTACGAATGAATGATTTGCAGGATGAGTGATTATCATTGCATGAAAGAGAGTCCATGTGTGTGGTAATAAAAATTGAACCATATTCTTTCAAAAACGTAGTATCTCGTCTGCTTTTGGTTTTGAAAGAGCATATGTGGTGTTGCCATTTTTCATTCAGTCCTGCATTTTACTTATATGTTCCATTCCATATGCAGTCTTGAATACAAACACATCAGCAAACCTAACCCTTGCATACATAAATTTAAAAAAGCCAGACAATCATCCATCGTATGTGGATGTGGGTTTGTGACAAATAACTAACAGTCCTACGTAGTGTTGACAAATCACAAGACCCTAAGCCTTTTAGGCGAGGTGAGTTTATTTTGTGACAACTAGTGACCCTCTGATGTGATATTACCTCCCCTAGCAGCATTTGGGGTTCTGTGACAGAAGTAAACAACTCAAGTTGAGAATGTGCTAGAAAATTGCTGATGCAATCCAAACCAGTTCCAACTGGATGAGTAGTTTTTCTTACTAATAGTTTCACTATTGTTCATACCAGTTTTATCCAATAGGAATGGACCGGAAGTTTTTGTTCAAAAAGTACTCTATTCCATCACTTTGAATTTGAACATAACCCGAGTCTGGTCAATAAAGCGATCTTTAGTTTCTGGAAAGTTAATTGACTGATAAAGAAAGAATGGACTTAGAGTGTTTCATACATGTTTGCTATTGATCTAATATTTAAATTAGAGAAAGCTTATGTAATTAAAGTACTATTCCTATTGTCATGGAGTCAAGGGCAAAACAAGTGGCCAATAACCATGTTAGCAATAGTAAACATTCAACCCGCAAACTGTAGTACGATAGAACTAGACAGCAATTAGACTTGGAAGTTGTTACGTATAGCTGATAATAGCTACCTTTCATTCTTTTCAGTCTATTTTTATTACTTTCATTGTACCATCATTCTTCACGTGTATTGTTAAGCGTAGCATATCGCAGTCAGCATTCCATTTGTATTGTAATTGTCTTTGAATCATATTAATGGTCACAGTAAAATCAACGGATATGGATGGGGATGATAAGATCACCATCAACTACTATTCCAAAAATCTTTGCCAAGACATGGCATTGGATCGAGATGCAAATTCTAAAGAATCACAGATGCCAGTCACCTCATGTATCATGCTAGAAAAAATATATAAAAGCATATACACCTTACGCACAGACACTCAGGCACTAACACCTACGCACGAATAAACTTCATTAATTATTTAATTATTCAGTTTGTAAATCAGTACATCGACCTGAAAGCCAATCATGTGTGCGTACCAACAAATACGAAATCGATTGATCGATCTCAAGTCAACAACTAAGCTTTGACTGTTAAATGGGACTCTAACCCCCCATCTCCTTGCGCAATGTTGGTAGAAAAGTCCTTAATTACCTTTCACCCTAGCACAGTTTTCTTCAGGAAAGAGAAATCACTCCCCATTCACGTCCCTTCTCAAATACGCGGGAAAGTCTGCCCGACCCGGAACAGTGCAAATGGCAGAATCAGGAAAACCGGTGATTAGATGCTGTGCATTACAAATGCGATTGCTCCCCCTAACTCTTGCGGAGTAGCCTACCAGATCGGGTAGATAAGCAGAGCTGGGCTTTCTTCCTTGACCGATGCACAATTGTTAAGTGATGATTTTTATTTTAGAAAATTCACCTCCCTTATCCATCAGGCTATACTTCAGACCGATTAATTTATAATACAGAATCATCTCAATGTTAATTGTTTGTCGGTTAGAGCATCAAGCAAGCTTTGCACATAAACAGGTGATTGAATATATCGACATGAGCAAAATGTCGACCCTGCATGGGTTGGGTAGAGACTCAGACAGTTTAGGAATTCCCTTCATCGAAACAAAACAGAGGAGCTTTTTCTTTATTGAATACCTTGTGAATACGTTTGGGACTGAGGGCTACTTTGCACTCTGCTCAGTATTCCAATAGAAGTGTATATTTCACAAACTTAGAGAAAAACGTGTCAGATAGATCTAATAAACGTTAGATGGAATTTCATTGTCATCAAGGATGATGAAATTAGGTGATGATATTTCCGCACTATAAAATGCAAAGGCACATAATTAGAAATGCATAAATAATAAAATATGTAATAATAAAATTTAAATTTAATTTTATTAAATTAAAATTAAAATTAAATTTCAAAAATTAAAGAAAGCATATGTGAATGACTACTTTCACATTCCTTCACTAGAATGCACTCTCACACTAACACACTCATTCACTTAGATCTACAAGGTGTGTAATTCCTCTTTTTTAAATCAGCAATAACAAATAAAAATCTATAATCTCTCACTCATAAACTTCTTTATAGCCAAAAGCGAACTGAGATCGTCAAAGTGATCAGTTATCTTTTCCTGGCTCTTGAGAGCGGCATATCACAAGCAAATAAGATAATAGAATGCCTATAGAAAACACACGCGAGCGCAAACATAAAAATATCTCTTAGAAAGAGAGAAAATGAAACTTTCAGCAAGATCTTTGCTCTTAGCAATGAACTGTGCGTTATTGTTTAATTAATTACTCTACGGTCATATTGTCCTCACTATTTGTCTAGTACAGACATGTACGTCATACCTATACTCAATGGTGTAATTGAACACTTGTTGCTTGTAGATGTGCTGTTTCGTGTAGATTGTAGAAGATTAGGCTATCCCATTTATTATTGGTTTTTTTTCTCTATTTTTGCTTAGCATGGGCTGTAGTGGTGCGCAATGGACCACGTCTTCACTGACCTAGTTGCAAGTGTTGGACTCTCATTCTGAGTCTTGGCTCGGGCTGCTTCACAACTTACATCTGCAACACGAAACAAAGGAAGAAGAGGGAAAGTGGAGAAGAAATAAAGATTTGGGGGTAGAGAGATTGGTTAGCTTTTTCTTTCTCAGCAAAAACACAGCTGTATTTATCAGCTCTGTTTCTCTGAGTTTACTCCATTCCCTGACAGTTCGTTTCTCTTGATCCAGTTCCCAACCTCGTCGCATCACCCAGCGGCCGATTAGGGAACTCTAAACAGAAAAGCTTGAACCAAGTCTCAAGTACTCTTGCTTCTCCACTTCGACTCGAGAAGCACTCTCCGGCTCTGTGGTGCACAATTGGACTCGCTTTCCCATTGGCGTGTTCCAGAGGAATCTTTCCTAAATCTGGCTAGTCTCCTACACAGATGACGGCATTCCACTTGACTGAGATTGTTTGAGAAAGAAAGAGAGGGAGAGGGAGGTGTAACGTGGGTAGATGAAACTGAACCAAACCCTATATGAAATAGTAAACGAACATTGGACAGGATTCCTTATTAACCCTTGCTAACTACTCTTTAATAATAATAAACCATGGCACGTCACACAACGACTGACTGTGGTACGTAGATTTTAGAAAAGGGAGAAAGAATGAGACTGAACCAGATATATACAGATTGAGAACAAACAGAAAACTAGCGGAAGAAAGAGGGAAAGAAGTATAGAAAAATAGCAAGACTGAAGGAGAGAAAAAAGAATAAAAAACGAAAATGAAATAAAGGGGAGAAAGAAATTACTTCACATCGATGCAAATTTATGATTAATTATTTTGAAAGACAAACCAAAAAAGAACAAGAAAGATACGTTTAAAGAGAGTGTTGAGAGAGTGAGAGGAGATAGATGGGGTGGGGAGATACGAAAGAACAAGACAAAAAATAACAGAAACGATGTAAGAGTCGAAGTGAGAAATAGCAGGCAATTTTTTGTTACCCTTGCCTAGAAAATGTCGAATTGAAACTAAATCATATTCAGTAATCAATTAATCTATAATTAATTACTATATGTATAAAAATAGTAAGAATTAAGATAAACAATCATTTCATTGAAATATCAAATAAGAGACTACGGTAACTTTCATTGACACTAGTACAAGATGGCGATGACGAATGGCAGACAATCTTACAAGAGGAGTGAGACCGAGAGATCAAAACAGTTCTGACTGCCGTTTGCAAAACTATCAACCGAAATTATTTTTGCCTTGGGTGAAAAAAAAATATGCAGGAATCGGGCCATCTCTTCTATTACACCACCGCCGCCACCACTACCGTCAGCGTTAAAGGATCGCGGTCACTTGCTCGCCTGAAATTCTGATACCCGTTAGTGTGCTAATTTTAATCGCGGATCTTCTCCAAATCAGGAGCGTGGGATGGAGAAGAAGAAGAGAGCTATTTCGCAAAACCGAAACCAATCATCACAAAATTTGCTTTCGTGTGATGAAGATAAAAAGAACGTGTAGGACCGTAAAGACCTCGGCCTGCAAGGCGTCAAACTTGCAAACGCTCCGTCCGCCTAGCGATGGATTTATTCACAAAAACACTTCAGCCGCCACACAGTCCCGGTGAAAGCCATCGTAAGAGACCCGAGTCGTGCACTCTCGTACGGCCATCAGCGCATCGTAGATCCATCAGAAATAAAAGTCGACAATTTATTCTGACTGCGTCTCGTCCGAAAGGGACAGATACTAGCATTTAACTTTGGAGGTATCACTTTTGTTAGTTGTTGTTTTTTTTCTCTAAATAACAGTCTAAGTCCATGCAGTCTCTCAGGAAAATACCAATTTAATGCATTTAATTTTGTTTTGTGGTTCGCTAAAATTTCATGAGCGTAATCTAGGTATAAGTTTGCTCGATGCATTTTGAATTGTTGCTCAATCCATTGCAACAATCGATGACGTCATTGATTGCTCCACATATCCGTCTCGGTCAGTTATGCAATTTATTAGCTGCAGTCACACTCAGCACAAGTCGCTAGTTCAGAATAAATCTAATTTATCCACTGACACAAGTGTAAGTCGTGACTGATCTAAATCTATTACTGCCTTAACCAAAAAATTATTACAAATCAATCGTGATTTCTTCCCTATCTAAATCTACTAAGGGCTCACAAAAAAGGGTTACAAATCTATTGTGGTTTCTTCCCTATCTAAATCTACTAAGGGCTCACAAAAAAGGGTTACAAATCTATTGTGGTTTCTTCCCTATCTAAATCTACTAAGGGCTCACAAAAAAAGGGTTACAAATCTATTGTGGTTTTTCGCCAACTAAATCTACCACTTGTATGTCCCTTAATGCAAATTGTGTTGGAAGTTTTATTTTTTTCATTTTTATTTTGATTTTGGTAGGAGGTATTAAATCTAGTAACACGTTATAACAAACTAAACCTAGCTTTTTACAATTCACAAATCGTACCTGACAAACAAATCTATCATTTGCAAAAATAAACCGTAGAAATCAGTTAAATCTACCATTCGCAATCCACACATAAGTCGTACTTAATTAGGCGTATCTTCCATTTGCAGTGCATGCTTGAATACGTAAATCATACGTAGTTAGCTAAATCTACTACTGAAGTGTATACATGAATATGTAAATCTTACGAAGTTCTCTAAAAGGATTCACCTGTTATAATGTTGCCGCACTCAGGAACAGACCTTCAAACTGTTTACACCCTGTGGCAGAGTAAATTTGCCTATCCCTATTTCCGGATTTAATTTTGTATAAACTATTAAATTGTCAGAGTAACTCGATCTTGGGCACTCCTTATAATGGTATTTTTTTTAGCGTCAGAGTTGGAAATAAACAGCCTGAGTTAAGAAAGAATATTCTAGAATTTGCTGGTTTAGTGCAAACTAGTTCAAATGGGTGAGTAGTTTTATTTACCCAATAATTATGATTTACGAGAACGAGGCTAGCCAATGGGCTGAGATCCAAACATTTACCTGCTGTAGAAAATTCTATTGTCTGATCACTTGAATTTGGAGTGGAAAGAAGTCTTTTCACCCCTTCACCGCTATACAGTCGTCAATCTTTTCATCCCTTCATGGATCTCTGTGTGTTTATTGTGAGACAAAATGATAACGTCATACATATAAAACAACGTCTCTGATGGATCTCTGTGTGTTTATTGTGAGACAAAATGATAACGTCATACATAAAAAAACAACGTCTCTGATGGATCTCTGTGTGTTTATTGTGAGACAAAATGATAACGTCATACATAAAAAAACAACGTCTCTGATGGATCTCTGTGTGTTTATTGTGAGACAATTAATGATAACGTCATACATAAAAAACAACGTCTCTGATGGATCTGTGTGTTTATTGTGAGACAAAATGATAACGTCATACATAAAAAAAAACGTCTCTGATGGATCTCTGTGTGTTTATTGTGAGACAAAATGATAACGTCATACATAAAAAAAAAACGTCTCTGATGGATCACTGTGTGATCATTATGTGCTGAACCGTGCTGAAGCGTTTGGATCTGGGTGTCATGGCAGAAACTAGATTAAACGGCAGAAGAAAAAAAAAGTTAAATGCATATTATATATTTTTAAAAAGAAGTCTGTGTAAATACTTTTAACGTCTGGGAAACGCTATCTAACAAAACTGGCTGCTATCAGCAGATTTGTCTCGAAAGTCTTCCGGGTTCTTTTGGTTTCACGAAGAAGTGGCAGAAACTACATTCTCATTTCATTCTCATGCTCGCTCTGTTTAAGTACACTCTGCAACAGCAAGTCGCGGTTTTGCCCCTTTTTGATAAAGAGACGTGTATTAGAGTGTGTTTGCCAACTGGTGATTTCTTGCCGATTCTCACAGTTATGAAGCATTGCTATGTTCGGATAAGAGGTAGTCAATGTTGCAGAAGTCAGAACTGTTGCTTTGGTAAGGGTTCGAATCCAGTTTTGTCACTACACCTCAAAGCTCTCCTTTCATAAGTATATAGCATTCCTCAAGGAAAGAAATTCAGAAAATCTGGAAAGTGTCAGAATTCTAGACATTTTTTTTTTAAATTGAACCTTCAATACTGATACAATGACAGCGGTGATTAACCAACTGTGTTCTCTAACAAGTAGTAGTGGTGGTGGTGGTAGTAGTAGTAGTACTAGTAGTGGTAGTGTTAGTAATAAAGGTGGTAATAGTTGTAGCAGTGGTAGTAGTAATAATAATAATAGTAATAGTAGTTGTTGTAGTAGTAGTGGCAGTAATAGTTGTAGTAGTAGTAATGGTGGTAGTAGTAGTAGTAGTAGTGGTGGTAGTGGTAAGTATTTCTTGTAGTGGAATAGAAGTAGTGATAATGGTGGTAATAGTAGTAGTGGTGGGCGTTATGGTGGTGGTGGTGGTTATAATAGGTGTTGTAGTGGTAGGGTGGTAGTAGTAGCAGTGGTGGTAGTAGTGATAATGGTGGTAGTAATAATAGTAGTTGTTTTAGTAGTAGTGGTAGTAGTAGTGATAATTTTGGTGGTGATAGTGGTAGTAGTAGTTGTAGCAATGGTACTCGTAGTACTAATAGTGCTGGTAGTAGTAGTGGTAGTGTTCGTAGTAGTAGTAATAGTAGTGGTAGTAGTAATCGTATTGCTGTTGTTCTGCTGCTGTGCTGTTTTGTTAACTTATTTTTAAATGTGTTTATTCTAGGGAAATAAAGTTATTTATCAATGACAAAATAGTCGATTAATTCTACAGGGTTTGAATATTTCATCGCTACAGTAAGAGATTAAAGGTCATGGTTATCCTGCGACTTAGGGGAAGGAGACTGTTGTCATTCCACGTGGAAAAGGTAAAGTTAGCCAGTTACTTCCCCTCCAAGACGCTCGATGACTTCCGGAAAATGGGACGATAAACAATTGCACGTAACACTATAGTGATAAGTAGCCACAAACATAAGTGTGTCGTGATTCGTATCATATAAAGATACAAGGGCATTAAATATAGAAATGAACTCCGCAGGCTTCAGCGGAGATGGATTATGTGTGCTATGGGATCAAACAGTCGTAAATCTGTTAACATCATTCACTCCCACGAAATCGTATATCGTTTTTAATCATTCACTGCCATAAAATCATAAATCCCTTAAAACCGTTTACTGCAATAAAGTCATAAATTTTGGAAGAACCTTCCCTTCAAATATTCACTGTTATACAGTCGTCAATCTTTTCACCCCTTCACCGCTATACAGTCGTCAATCTTTTCATTCCTTCACTACCATACAGCTATTTTCTTTATTTAACTATCTTCACTATCATATAGTCATTCTTTCTTTAACCTCCTTTACTAACATACAGATGTAAATCACGCTATCCATTTCACTACCACAGAAATTTACATCATGTCATCATCTACTTCATAACCCCACAGTAATGAAGTATTTAATTTCTTCTCCCGCAGACATTTGCAGTAAAAATTTTAATACTGGAAAAAAGTTTACTTGGTGTTTATTGAATTAATATCTACACCTTTCCAAACTTAACATTTCAGAAATAATGCATGATGTGTTTTTTCATACCTTTCCATTAAAAAAAAATGCATCGTTGAAAAAGACAAACACTTAAGTCACAATAACAAGCAAAGGATTACAAAAATTATATTATCTGCGAAGCAGCTCTTCTATAGACTATTGAAAACCCACAGGGTGATAAACAAGTGCTGCTGTATACTGGAAAAAGAAAGGACAAAACCTATGAATGATCTTCGAGTATATATATATATATATATATATATATATATATATATATATGCGTATGAATGTGCGTGCGTGCGTGCATGTGTGTGTGTGTGTGTGTGTGTGTGTGTGTGTTTGTGCGTGTGCGCAAGGTATTTTTGGAAGCATCTCTGTGGCGTGAAGGAATTAGATATTTGGAAATATTAATTAATACAACAATAAAAGCACTAATGTAGCAGACAATACCAATTCTCTCTACTCTTTAATATTTACGCCAAGTGTTACGTAATACATACAGTTATTTGGCAACTAGTAATTGGCTACCAACACACACACACACACACACACACACACACACACACACACACACACACACCATTCCATCTCTGACAACAAGAGACGATTCTACGAGTAGTGAATGAACATAAATACTACTGACTATTTAAGGATGCATTTCATTTGATAGAAACACTGATACAGGGAAATATCACTAATAAACTCGCACACGAGCACTAAGATTTTCAAAACCAGTTTAGAGAAAGAGCAGATTTACACAGTTGATCTTAATCTTGCCGAATATAGAGATTATATGATTGTGGGCGCCTGAAAATGGACTGCCGGCATCCTAAGTACAAATGGAGACAACGGCCTTGGCCTGTACCTTCCTCCAGTCGGTGATAGAATTGCGCATCCACAGCATATAAATTGCCTCCAAGAAGCGTCATAGACTGCCAAACTTTCTCAGTAAAAGCCTTTTTATCAATAATAATTATTTTGGCCTGGGAAAGTATTCTATATATCTTACTGTTTGGCAGCGGAAACGGCCCAGAGATGCTGGCATATTTTGGCAAGCCAGCACATGCATGCGCAGACCCGTCCAGATGGTCAGCCAGTTGTGTGGTCAGTTGGCTAAATACTCAGCTAAATATTAAGACTTGACCCAAACAGTTTTGGTCAAGTTATTAAGTGCCAGTGCTGTCTGATACTGGGTATTGTGACTGGATGACCGTCAATATTAGTGTTTTAAAAGGGATGAAAGGGTCACGCATTTCTAGCTGAGTGTATCAAGAACTTTTCCCCTTAGATCCAAAGGGTCATGCATTTCTAGCTGAGTGTATCAAGAACTTTTCCCTTTAGATCCAAAGGGTCACGCATTTCTAGCTGAGTGTATCAAGAAATAAAAGAAACTAGGTGTAGAAACTAACAGTAGACTAAGAGAAAAACCTAACAGTAAAAACTAGGACTTCTACTGTTTAAAATAAAATCAGAGTCTTTACATCAAAAAATCCAAATTACAATTCAATAGTTTCTAAGTCACGTTTCCACTCACTCAGAGACCAGAGGACATATCAAAACTGCAGGCCTATTTGACCTTTAGGCGTGCACGAGAAAAATCTCTCAAGTAAGGGAACACCGTTTTACACTCATCGTAAACTCACCTATCAAGTTGCTAATTAATCTGATAGGTCCTAAAATTCAATATAAGATTTATATTGGTGATTTTATTTATTTCCATGTCTGCCACACGTCCATCAAGTTATTGTAGGTGGTTCTGCCACCACCCCACACCTGTGTCTAGCTTCTGACTTGGATTAAGAACCCTCTCTCTAAATAATCCTTCCTTTTCCTATCATAATAACCGAGTGTCACTAGTAGCTGAGCTTCCCGGACCTTTCTATTGAGATCCTAGAATGAAACGACTTCGAACTGTATAACCGTTCGCTTACAGTCATCTGTGATCGATGATGCAGTAATTCTGCATCAGTACTTTCTGTCAGGTTGATTAAGCCGCTTATTTCACAAATTATCTCCATTTATCTTAACAGATTATCTTCCCAAGTTCCGAATCTTGAACTGTACATCATTGATATGACTAAATACCTTTGTACAGGTCATCCTGCATACTGTACATCACGAAAAGAATAGTTTATATACATTAGTAATTCAACTCTTACAACCAACACTGTCATCGATACATACAGCTGATCAGTTCAAATTCACGTTGATTACTGATTATTAAGTTTGTCAACAAAATAGTTACTGACTCCATGATTCGTGTACAGCTAACATGTCAAAATAGTTACTGACTCCATGATTCGTGCACAGCGAACATGTCAAAATAGTTACTGACTCCATGATTCGTGCACAGCTAACATGTCAAAATAGTTACTCACTCCATGATTCGTTTACAGCTAACATGTCAGAATAGTTCCTGACTCCATGGTTCGTTTACAGCTAACACGCCAACTCTATGATTCGTATACAGCACACATGTCAAAATAGTTACTAACCCCATGTACATGATTCGTGTACAGCTCACATATCAAAATAGTTACTAATTTCATGATTAGTGTACACTAATGTGTCAAAATAATTCCTCACTCCATGATATAGTGTCATAAACTTTCTCTTTCTTTTACACTAAAATAAAATAAATAGAATCACAGACCCATGTCACCTATTTGTGACGTTTAGAAATATAAGTAAACTCTTCCCTATTCCATTATTTTGATATTAACTTTCTTTACAATGCTGCATAATTTGATACCCAAATAATGTTTGTGGTGTAAGTTGCCTGGCACTGCTCTCGATAGTGGATGTGGGTTTTTCACCTAAAAGGTATTTATGTTGCATGTTGTATGCTCTCGATAGGGGATGTGGGTTTTTCACCTAAAAGGTATTTATGTTGCATGTTGTATGCTCTCGATAGGGGATGTGGGTTTTTCACCTAAAAGGTATTTATGTTGCATGTTGTATGCTCTCGATAGGGGATGTGGGTTTTTCACCTAAAAGGTATTTATGTTGCATGTTGTATGCTCTCGATAGGGGATGTGGGTTTTTCACCTAAAAGGTATTTATGTTGCATGTTGTATGCTCTCGATAGGGGATGTGGGTTTTTCACCTAAAAGGTATTTATGTTGCATGTTGTATGCTCTCGATAGGGGATGTGGGTTTTTCACCTAAAAGGTATTTATGTTGCATGTTGTATGCTCTCGATAGGGGATGTGGGTTTTTCACCTAAAAGGTATTTATGTTGCATGTTGTATGCTCTCGATAGCGGATGTGGGTTTTTCACCTAAAAGGTATTTATGTTGCATGTTGTATGCTCTCGATAACCAATTTGTGTTTGACATAAGAAAATATTAATGGAGTTCGCTGTGTGCCCTGTGCTCTCGGTGGTAGTTTGTGTTTTATGTCATGCAGTCAATGCCATTTACATGCGTCTTAATTGTTAATTAATGAAGTAATTAATTATTGTAAAGTAGAACCATATATTTCCGTGCTGAGTATGTAAAAATGACGTCTGCGAGATTAAAAAAAAGTTCATTAAAGCACTGAGTATTGTGAAATATCATTAAAAGTCTTCAGGTACAAAATATGATAACAACAAAAAATTTTCTGTAAGTGAATTTAAAGGTATTTGTTTGTTTTGGGTGTAAAATGTTGTCTTATGTATCTGTGGATTACCCGATTTTGGAAAGAAGGGAAAAGCATTATATTTGCTAAAGACTGTAAATAAAATTCTTCCTTGATCAAATGTATAAATTTACAGTTATCTTGAAGTTTAATAAATGCAAGAAACTGTTGGTAATACATAGAATGTTTAATTGCCTACGTCACAATCTATTTTGTCATCTATCAACGAGAGTATTTAATAAAAGATGACAAAATTCGATTCGCTATTGTTATACTTCCCCGCAAATTCCCTACACTCCCCCTTTCTCCCCAACACACACACCGAGAAAACCTGCAGAATGAGATAAACATATTATATAAACCACTATATGTCTTTCGAAATCCAAGAAAATTTCAGAATGCTCCCATTTTCTTAAGATTACAAACAGAAAGACTGTCATATAATAAATACGTATGCATTAAGACTGTCATATTATAAATACGTATGCATTAAGACTGTCATATTATAAATACGTATGCATTAAGACTGTCATATTATAAATACGTATGCATTAAGACTGTCATATAAAAATACGTATGCATTAAGACTGTCATATAAAAATACGTATGCATTAAGACTGTCATATTAAAAATACGTATGCATTAAGACTGTCATATAAAAATACGTATGCATTAAGACTGTCATATAATAAGTACGTATACGTTAAGTTTAATTTAATAAATATGTACAGTTAAGATTAGTCATATAATAGATATGTACACGTTAAGATAGTCATGTAATAAATATTTATACTTTCATGAAAAATTAAGAAATTCTTTTTAAATCATGATATTTATTTCGACGCGGGCGAAGACTCAAAATTTCTCCACGATCATAAGGCTTGTGGAGAGCTAACACCTAAGTTCTATATATTCAGCATGCTTTAATGAAAAAAATAACATTAAGGAGGTTATAGGTATATGGTATTAATTTTTTTCTTGCTTATTAAAAAACAGCAAGTCAATTCCTAGATTTTCACAGATGTTCCAGTGCCTCACATAATAAATCGTTCCATTTAGAACTCTTCACCTCACTGCCATGATGCTTGGCTTGGTTGCGTTTTTTTTAAAGAGGACGAGAAGGTCGACATTTAAAACGCTGTCTGTCTGTTAACCCTTTAACACGTTTATCTGTGTGAGCACTCTTCGCATTACAGCCTTCGTTATAGCAGAGAGAGAGAGCACTCGAAAACGTCGCGCGTGGACGACAGGATTCCTAAAAATAAACCCTTCACTGTCCTCTAACAGGTTGTTGATCTTAATCGAACGTGAAATTAAAGCTAAATCCACTTCCGGCCAGCCTTGGCTCACCCTCGGCTCAGACCATTTAGTTAAAGGTTTTGGCGAGACTTGACAGAGCACGCACAATCTTTATTCAAATTAAAATACTAACAACGACTCTTCCAAAGATAAAATACATCAGAATCGTGTACACTTTATAAAAGATACTCGTTTTGTATGTTTGCTTGTTTGTTTTTTGCCCAAGTAATAAAAAGCGTTAATCAGTGCAAAGGGGAAGATTTGCCAGGTAATTAAGGGTAACAGTGACGCGTAATGTTCCCGTCAAAAACAAGAGAAGAATTTTAAAAAATCTCCTTGTGGAAATGAAAGAAATTTACAAGATGAAAATACATTTATACTGTGCACTCCAACTTAATCGAGCAGCTATAAGCAGACAAGATGGTTTACTGCCAGTTGAATTCATAGTTATTTCCAAACTACCTCAAATCACAATTGTATAGATTTTAATAATGATATTACTGATGACACCTGACGATAACACGCTAAGACGACCACAACTCAGTGATGACGACGATCATGTTCCATTTAAGTAGGAACATGACACCCCCCCTCCCCCCTGCCAAAAAACGACCGTCATTGTATACATTGTCTAGGCATTCTATACAATGCCTGGTTTTCACATATTGTCGGTAACATATGTTTCCTTTAGTGCTAAGTAGGTGAGAGGTTAATGATCTGTCTGAATGACAAAATGCTTGCCATATATGTAGGCTTGAAATGTGGGGGGGGGGGCTCACTAAATATAGATTAAAGACGGATTTGTTTTCTCGTTTAGTAAGAAGTTTTCCACCTATGGACAATTAACTAATTAATAATAATAATAATAACCATTACCTATGTGGTGTTGGCGTCACAATTTTCATTGCCAATACACGAACAATAATTTTAAAAAATGGAAGACATATAAATTCAGCTATATGGCCTAAAAGTACGACCACAATCTATGCCTAGAGTAAAAAATATAATTAATACTGCCAATTGACTGCACACTTGAGCTTCTTTGTTCTAAAAAGTATTTAGTGATAAATCTGAATGGTGTCTATACAGTCACATTTTGTTTTCAATAAATATTATTTTTAATAATACTAGTAACATAACAAAGCATTCAACTTATCAAATAATGGCTATACCACACGCATACATTGACGCACGCACTCACATATTTACAAACTAACACATACCCCACCATAACACAAACGCATACATACCAAACACATCAACCCACCCTACTCACAGCACACACAAACCACATACACAATACTCACACTTGTCATATATATCGTAAACACACACACACACACACACACACACACAAGCACATTCTCACACACACACAGAGGTCAATGCAGAACACTTTTTTGTTGTTTTTCTATTGCCGTTTAAATTATTTATGTGCTCATGCAAACTCTCACGCTAATAATACGCAGCACACTGATAACAGAGGTGTAATATGTAAAATATCGATGTCTGTATAAACCCTTGTCCACATGACCATGTTCTTGTGAAAGATAAATATCTACTCCGATCACGGGAATATTGATTACTGCAGTAAAGAAAACGCGTTCAACTGAGGTATTACAATTTAATAATGTATAGTTTAATTTGTGGACCATCTATTCACTCAGTCTTTCGTCCGTTTGCAGAATCACGTCGCTTCGCAGGGACCTAACAGTATCCGACCAAGCAATTGTTAGGGTTGTGGGAGGCGGAGTGCTGACTGAGGTGGGTGAATGGTTGAAGTGACACTATTAGCTAATAACTAACTGGAAAGTTGAATTCGGGCACAGTCGTGAGTGTACCGCATAAACAACTGCTGGGTAGACACGGTGGCCAGGGATTTCAGTGTGTTGATTTACATTTACAATGGAGCGGTGGAGAGGCCCTGTGTTGTGGGCTACTTTTTTCGAAAGCATCCTTATACTGTTTTAGTTTGTAATTCATTAATTAAACAAGATCTGATAATTCATACAGTAAACTTTTTCTACCTTTTGGACCTTGAAGTAAGAGTTAGAAATACAAGTTCAAACCCGCCCAGCCTACCTAACTTTACATTTGTTCAATGAGTATTTCCCGAGCTTGGAATTTTGGACAATTACACCTAGACTTAGAAAACCACACTACTCATAATCCTGTAGGGATGTAGAAAACCACACTTCTCATAATCCTGTAGGGACCAGACGAACATTTTGACTTAGAAAACCACACTTCTCATAATCCTGTAGGGACCAGACGAACATTTTGACTTAGAAAACCACACTTCTCATAATCCTGTAGGGACCAGACGAACATTTTGACTTAGAAAACCACACTTCTCATAATCCTGTAGGGACCAGATTTGAACACTTTGACTTAGAAAATCACGTGTCTCTATTAGGGTTGGAGGAACTAGAATATATGGATGCCTGTCCTAGAAATGGAGGAACCAGACTTCTAGCCTTGACATAGAAAATCATAGTACCCTAGCGTTGGATGGACCAGACTTCTACACATTAGAAATGCTGCCCATTACGTTACAGAAGCTAAAAAAAAAAAGGACCAGTTTTCAGCAGACTTCAGGGATTTATTTCCTAACTACTCACTGCAAGTGTCTGAATTAGTGCCAAGGAAGTGTTTGTTTTTAGCCATTCAAAATTAACTGTCCCTGCTTGTGGTCGGGTGTCTGTTCGGTCAGAAGAGGTACGGCATGCTCACTATCAAACAGCTCACCCTCACTCAAGCCACTATATGTTTTGCATTGTCATCAAATTCTCACATAGGCGGTCACTCTAAATTTAAAAGGCGCCATTCTATCACAACAACAATACTTACTTTATCGGCCAAACAATAATGTTATTCCTCCTTTGTGAGTGTAAGTGCGTGTGCGTGCGTGTTGTGTGTGTGTTACTTTCTGTGCAATTAATATTTTCATTTTTTACGTCATTAAGTCCTTCGTCTCAAAGGTCACCGAGCCGGTTGTCTCCCCTTTTCAGTATTCATAACAATTTCTACAATACGGCTCTTTTTTGAAAAAGAGCCGTATTCATTGAAAAGAAAATAGAGGATTTTTATTTTTCTCCCTTGACGGCCTTTTATTCCTGTCGGGTTAATGTGGTCAAAAAGTGTGAAGTCTCCAGCTCTCTGCACATACCCAGTGCTGAGTGTTTTCGCCAAACGGAGATATTGATGTTCGACCCACGCCCGAATGAGCTGTCATTGTGGAGATTGAACTGTCATATTCGTCCGGCTCAGCAACTTCGGGCAAAAATAAAATGTTCGCGCTAGTATACAAACCAAACTTAAAGACAATTCAATCTTCCCGGACGGATGTTCTGCAGAAGTACGCGAGCTTCGGATAAGATTTCTTGGCGTCGTGCTTTTACAGTTTGTTATTTAGGACACGATATATATCCACCATCCAAGACCAAAATTAAATTACGAAACCTTGGCGGTTGTTGTTTACGGTTTGTTATTTAGGACACGATATCCACCAGCCAATTACAGTTGTTATTTAGGACACGATATCCACCAGCCAATTACAGTTTGTTATTTAGGACACGATATCCACCAGCCAATTACAGTTTGTTATTTAGGACACGATATCCACCATCCTAGACCAAAATTAAAATAATGAAACCTTGGCGGTTGTTGTTTACAGTTTGTTATTTAGGACATGCTATCCACTATCCAAGACCAAAATTAAATTACGAAACCTTGGCGGTTGTTGTTTACGGTTTGTTATTTAGGACACGATATCCACCAGCCAATTACAGTTTGTTATTTAGGACACGATATCCACCAGCCAATTACAGTTTGTTATTTAGGACACGATATCCACCAGCCAATTACAGTTTGTTATTTAGGACACGATATCCACCAGCCAATTACAGTTTGTTATTTAGGACACGATATCCACCAGCCAATTACAGTTTGTTATTTAGGACACGATATCCACCATCCTAGACCAAAATTAAAATAATGAAACCTTGGCGGTTGTTGTTTACAGTTTGTTATTTAGGACATGCTATCCACCATCCAAGACCAAAATTAAATCATGAAACATTGGTGATTGTTGTTTGTTTGTTCGTTTGTTTGTGTTTTTTTCAGAAATGGAACATCTGGCTCTGGTGTGAGTGTCGCAAATAAACAAAGGGCGTAACATGCTCATAGTACGTAATTTAGAATTTGTAATGGATTATGTACGATTGATCAGTGATGTAACATGCTCATAGTACGTAATTTAGAAAATGTAATGGATTATGTACGATTGATCAGTGATGTAACATGCTCATAGTACGTAATTTAGAATTTGTAATGGATTATGTACGATTGATCAATGATGTAACATGCTCATAGTACGTAATTTAGAATGTGTAATGGATTATGTACGATTGATCAGTGATGTAACATGCTCATAGTACGTAATTTAGAATTTGTAATGGATTATGTACGATTGATCAGTGATGTAATGAATGAAACATAATATATGATATATATCATGTGGGTAGATAAATAGTGATTCCTGTATACGTTTGATAGAAAAATACAACTGATCTGTGCATACAAGATTATAGATGGTTCATAATAGGTTATTAATTATTTGCTGTATATTGTAGATAATTGATGTTTAATGGTGTAAGGTTGATGTAAGACAGTTGACAGTATTTAGCAATATAGCTGTAAAAGATTAAAGATTAAAATTAAACACATTGGATAATACCTGTATATTTTATATAATAAATATTAGCAATAATACGTATTACATAACGAATCTTTAACTGTTATTAGAAAATGGATGATTGATAATAGATAGCAAATAGATAATAGGGATAATTAATAATAGAACGTGCATAATGATAATAGACGTTTTGTTGTAAATATAGATATTGGTGTATAATGGATACAAGAAACAGACAATAGATATTGAGTGGCATGTATTTGACAATGCATTGTAGATTGCAGTTCGATAACAAATAAAATGATCGATTCATAACGATACATAACAGATAATAGGAGAATGGTTTCAGACTTGTCATCAAACAATATCGTCCTACATATAAAACATTGTAACATATTTTCTTAATTTCTCTTTGTAACGTTTTTAACATGTGTCCAGATGCTCAACACCACACTGAAAGAGTAACGCTCGCTTGTAGCTGAATTAGATAAAACACATTTGAAAATATGTAACAGTAAGTCAACCTGGACAGAGACACACCAGCAAACACGTACTCATTAACACAACACACACATAAATATATTCACGCCCCCACCACACACACCCATACATACACACTCACACAAGGGCACTTGCAATAATATCATTTTATCAAAAAACTTTTAATACACCGAATTTGTCCATTTTCACGCTCCACATAACGGAAATGTGATTTAAAAAGAACCAAAAAAAAAAAAATTAACATCGCCTTCTAACCTATGACACACCCCTCCTACCCAACACCATCCTATTAGCACGCTTCAAAGGAAACTCCTAAAACCGTTAATAAAACCCGGCACGTCTCCACTGGCCCAGCCAATTGAAGAAAACAAGCTGACACACTTGTCTGTCAAGGACAATCACAACAAACTAGGAAAGTCGGAAAGGGTGATGAGAGAAAGACGAATGGCATCGGAGTCAGCCAGGAGAGATAAGGTGAGGGAGAGGAAGAGAAATAGAGAGCAACCTTTCCGAGTTTCCAGTCAGCAGTGTTTGAGCTAATCCTATAACAGCATGCGAGACAACTGCAACTGGTGACCTTGAACTTAACCCACGCTTAACACAGAAATCCAAATTGAGCTTGTGTAGGTCTGACGGTTGCTGATATCATTTACTTCATTTGCTTCAGTCTGATGGCTTTCGGGTGGATCTACACCCTAGCACGCAGTTCTCGTGTAAATGAAAGAAAGGGCAACGACAATGAAGATGTTTAATTCACTCGAAGACAGAAATTTGCTGTTCGGAGATTTTTATTGTATTCCTAAAGTATTTTCTCTCTAGCGTGTAACACACATTTGCTTTTTAAAATATTTTCTTTCCAGGTGAAAGAAACCTTGTTATTAAAGATTTTTCTCATTAGTTAAAAGGAATTCACATTTTTTTGAAAATACTGTTTTTATTAATTTAATTGTAATGTTTTAGTTCTCAATACAGTGTTGTTATTTGTTTTCGATATGTTGTTATGAAAGCTCTTGTCACAGTTTAACTATATTTTTCTCAAAATATTCCTTTTGCTTTCGTCAATGAAAACGTTTGTTTTTTTAAAAGTTGGGGTCATGTATGTAACTTTTGTTTGTTGTTTCATTACGCATTTATTTACTTTTAGTTTCGAATTGATATAACGTGTGGTATTTTATAAGTTTTCAATAGTTTGGTATGGAGTTCTTTTGTTTCGTAAATGGTATCACGTGTGGTATTTTATAAGTTTTCAATAGTTTGGTATGGAGTTCTTTTGTTTCGTAAATGGTATCACGTGTGGTATTTTATAAGTTTTCAATAGTTTGGTATGGAGTTCTTTTGTTTCGTAAATGGTATCACGTGTGGTATTTTATAAGTTTTCAATAGTTTGGTATGGAGTTCTTTTGTTTCGTAAATGGTATCACGTGTGGTATTTTATTAGCAATAGTTTTTCTTAGTTTCGTTTAGAATTTTTTGGTTTTGAAATGGTTTAACATGTAATAGTATAATAGCATTTGATTTTGGAGTTGTATTGTTTCGAAATCGTATGTGGCATTTTATTAGCATTACCTTTTATTAGTTTGGTTTTTTGGTCCTTATTGGTTTCTTATGTTTTGCTCCTTTTTTGTATGTTTTCTTTGGCATGTTATCTTTTGGTATATTTTCTTTGGTATTGTTTCTTTTTGTATGTTTTCTTTTGTATGTTTTTTTTTGATATGTTGAAGTTGCTGTGTTTGTTTTTCATTGCAGTTCCCTTGTGCTCTTTTTTATTGCATTATATTTTGCTTTGTGTTTGGGTGTTTGCATGCTTTCTCAGTCTTTGTCTTCTTTCACTTTCTGTTTATATTTTGCTTTGTGTTTGGGTGTTTGCATGCGTTCTGTAGTCTTTGTCTTCTTTCACTTTCTGTTTATATTTTGCTTAGTTTTGCACACATGGCTAATTTATACTATATGAAGTCGTTAACCATGTCCAATGCCTATCAATGGGACGTCACTGTCAGAGTCCACATCATACTGAACATCACTGTCATAGTCTATATCATACTGAACATCACTGTCAGAATTCTTGTCTTACAGAACGTCCTTGTATTACTGAACGTCACCCTCACAACTAATGTCTTACTGAATGTCACTCTCACAGTCCATATTTTAATAAATGTCACTGTCTCAGTCCATGTCTTACTGAACGTCACTGTCACAGTTCATGTCATATCGAAGTCACTGTCACATTCCATGTCATATCGAAAGTCACTGTCAATGTCAACGTTCATGTATTACTGAACGTCACTGTCACAATCCATATCTTACTGAACGTTACTGTCTCAGTCCATGTCTTACAGAATGTCACAGAGTACGTCTTACTGAACGTCATTGTCACAGTCCTTGTCTTACTGATAGTAACTCTTACAGTTCATGTTTTAATGAACTTCACTGTCACAGTCCAGTCTTACTGAACGCCAGTGTCACAGTCCGTGTTTTAATAAATGTCACAATCGGTGTCTTACTGAACGTCACTGTCACGGTCCATTCTTTACTGAACAGAGTCCATGTTTAATGAACGTCACTTTCACAGTCAATCTTTCAATGAATATCACAGTTCATATTTAATGAACACCACTGTCTCAGTCCACGTCTTACTGAACGTTACTGCCAGTCCATGTTTTAAAGAACATCACTCACAGAACACCATTTCTTACTGAACGTCACTATCTCAGTGCATCTTACCGAATATCACTGTCAGAGTCCTTGTCTTAGTCCATGTTACCTTCTTACTGAAGGTAACTGTCCGAGTTATGTATTATTGATGTGCATTCAAGACAGTGCAAACACTGCGTAAAACTCTTCAGGCTAGTCATATTGAAGTGGCTCATTCAGTATTCAGTGTACTTTGACGTTATTGTTATATTCAACCTTGCTTAATTTTGTTGTTTCATTCAATGTTGTTTGATATTGTTGTTTCCAGTATTGCTTAAGGCTTTTGTTTTACTCAGCGTTGTACCACTCTGTAGATGTATTCGGTGTTGTTTGAGGTTGTTGTTAAATTCAATGTTAATTCAGTCTTTTCTTACTGTCAGTTTTGTTTGGGGTGGTTTTGTTTTGTTAAATCCGTTGTTATCTAAGTTACATTTAATACTCTCTTAGGCTTGTATTATGTTTAGTATTGACAGTTATTAATCTAAGTGCTGTTTGATGGGGGGGGGGTTTAACGTTCAATTATATTTAATGCTTTTTGCATTCAATATTGCTTGAAGATACATTTTACATTCAGTTTTGTTGAAGCTGTTGTTGCACTAAATGTTATCTGAGACTGTTGTTGCTTTGATTTTGAATGAAATGTCGATTATTTGTTTTTTCACATTACAAGTGGTCTGTATAAACATCAAAAGGCGCATTTAACGTGCACACTACAGGTGATGCATAAAAACTGACAAAGGTTTGCAGTACCTCACTGCTTTCATCAACTGCAAATTTCGCTTCAATATCTATTTGCTCCTTGATTTACAGGTGTTAGGTTTGGTTTCGAAACCTGTCAGAAGGAAATGCTGGAAAGGCGGGTACCGCCACCAAATGTCATTAGCACGCTGAAATGTGACGTTGGGAGTTTGATGAACGAGAAGTGCCAGATGCGGCTGTCAAAGCAACATCCGTTACATTTCGCACAATACAACCTGCGCACTTTGGAGTGTGCATTACTCACTTGTACTCAGTGAAAATACTATGAAAGAGTGGGATGGGAGAGAGAGAGAGAGAGAGAGAGAGAGAGATCAGTCATTCGTAATGTCATATCATGCGGTGATCGACAGAAAACGAAACTACTGTTCTGCTTGTTGTGTGAAGAGGAGGTCATTTAGTACATCGCCTGGCTTCATAGTGCTAATCTTCCCTCATTCTTCATTCCAACTCTCTGGTTAATATCAGACGTATTTTTGCGCGGATAGATAGATAGATAGATAGATACATACATACATTTGGGTGGATGGATGGGTGGGCTTTTTTGGATAGATAGATAACGTTTGTTTACTTCCACTGATCTTTCTGCCTAAAAACAAAAAAAATATTTTCCCCATTTCCTATTCTTTCCGCACTTTAGATCCGGGAATGGCCGCCATTATTGATATTGTCTCAAAAGGACTGTGTACTAAAATGCTTTCAGTTTCTTAAGTTATGTAAAAAGAAATTCTTTCGTTCACACAGACTCACATCTTACACAACATATCTCCAGTTCCCAGTCCTATTTGCTAACATTATCAGCCAACAATAACTCTTAGTTTAGTATTCCAATGTTCAAACGCCCGAAAAGTGCACACAAACACATACACACACGTACACAAATGCACACAAACATACACACACAAATGCACAAAGAAATTTACACCAGGTGTTACACGCTACTGAATGCACATTAATGCATTAAACGAACATTCATGTCAAGCAACGTTCATTGAGGAACTTCATCTTGTTCTCGTCCCAAATCCCGGTATTCAAATCTCAGCATTTAACGAGCACTGCTTCAAATATCAGCATGTCACTTACCACTCAAACCTGATCACTTTATTTACAGCACTCAAAATCTAACACGTCAAATTTTAAAACCCAGCAACACGTCGCATCTATCACTCAGATGCATGCACGTCACATCTCAAAACTGAAATAATTACACTCTACACCTCAGCGTGTAAATAACTGCACGTTACATTCAAGTTATCATATAACTTTACGTCGCGTCTCTCACTCAAGCAAATGCATGTCACAGTTCAGTACTCAGAGAGGTGTACTCAGCACACAAATAGGTGCACGTCACCTCTCATCGCCCGAATAACTGCGGATCACATCTCAGCAATCAAATAGTCACGTCACCCCTCATCACATCTCAGTACTCAGTTGTAGCACGCCCAATTACAGCCCTGAAATCTCAGCACTCGGACCTCAGACTATGCTGATTCAGCGTTGAACCCCACTGAAGGGCAGACATATCGGAACTGTGATGGTCAACGAGTGGTAATTTGTCACGTGACCTTTCTAACGCTTGATGGTAGATTGTGTCCAGTGGTGTTCAGATCCTGGCACAGACGCCAATTACTCAATTATAAATAATTATCCCGGTCTTTCATTTCCCGCTGTTTCGTGTTTGAGAATGTCCCCCTCAACTCCTTCCTACTTTCTCTCATTTATTCTCTCCGTTCCCCACTCCTCCCGACTAAATCATAGCAGTTTGCTTCTCCACAGGGTTCATGTCTATGTTAGTTGATTTTGCGGCTGGTGCAAGACTGTCCAAAGTGTTATGTTTGCAGTTGCTTAAGATCCATTTCCACAATTACAGCAGGGTTCTACTCATACTGATTTCTAGTATTTCGGTAATTCGCTGAATTCCAGGTCGCCTGTTATTTTTGTTTTGTTTTGGGGGGTTAGTATCATTTTGGAAGTAAAGTAGTTCCGTGGATTTACATTATTGTACATGTGTTTGTTTGTTTGTTTATATTTCAACTAGTACTGTTGTTATTTTGTGCTCTTTTAAACGTGAGCAATGGGGAATTCCCTTCCACCACCACCCGCTCTCTTTAGTCATCAGTAATCGCAAATATGAAAATGTAAGCATAAACAAAACAATGATAATAATTTTATATAATAAAGATAATGATGATGATGGTGGTGGTGATGGTGGCAATGGTGGTGATGATAATGATGATGACGACGACGACGTTTTTAAGTAAATCTCACAGTCTTGAATTTAATTGTGCGAGTGCATTCGTATGTATGAATGCGTTAGTATACATGCGTTGATTACTTGCAAGAATAACTTGTTTACTTATAAGCTTTTGAGTATATCTTATTACCAATATGGCTACTGGATCAAGGTATGAACTTGTTTACTTATAAGCTTTTGAGTATATCTTATTACCAATATGGCTACTGGATCAAGGTATGAACTTGTTTACTTATAAGTGTTTTAGTATATCTTATTACCAATATGGCTACTGGATCAAGGTATGAACTTGTTTACTTTGTTTTAGTATATCTTATTACCAATATGGCTACTGGATCAAGGTATGAACTTGTTTACTTAGAAGTGTTTTAGTATAACTTATTACCAATATGGCTACTGGATCAAGGTATGAACTTGTTTACTTATAAGCTTTTGAGTATATCTTATTACCAATATGGCAACTGGATCAAGGTATGAACAGGAATTATGCCGAAGATAGCTGGAATGTTAAGAATTCATGCGACGAACGCTAATCTTCTAGGAGAGAAAACCTTCAATTGACTTCACCAGGCAGTTTCGGTCGATTGGTCATGAGAGAACAGAAAAAAAAAATAGAGTGACGATATTATAATCTCATCATGTTTTGGTACCACCTTGCAGGTTGGCATAAGAAACATGACCAAATCTTGACACTAACAATGATCCGTGTTACCTGTACATTTATGGCTTCTAGCCCAGAAGGTATAAGCCTGAAATAAATGTACTCGCTATTAAAGCCGTCTTCAAACTGTAAGAGTACACAAGGAAGGATTATCGTGGCGTCCATAGAGTTAAATAAAATGGTAAAAAGTGTTCCATGACGATGTTCCCCACTTTCAGATGTCCGTTGCATGCTGGTTTTGTGAGAAAGCCATTTAATCATCGTGGCAGACTTCCTTGTTTTCTTCTTTAAGCACTGAGCTCGGTGTTGTCGTTATGTATCTATAGATGACGTGTTCCAAAGTCTTATTGTCACGCACACGCTAATCAGTGCTTTGGATGATAGAATCAAGTTCACTCAAATACTAATTTGTATACTGTTGTTTTTAAGTTAGAGCTTCCATTCTGACTGTTATTCCTTTCTTCAAACTTTCGCTCTGAGAAAAGAAGAAACCAACTTCGTTTGGTGACCAGACAAATAAAGCTTCATTTCTTCACGCACACACACACACGCACACACACACGCGCACACACTCACGCACGCACACACGCGCACACACTCACGCACACACACACGCGCGCACACTCACGCACACACACAAACACACAAACACACATATACATGCACACAAATTAAACACACACACAAACACATACAGAACGCACCACAATCACAGTTGTGTTACGTATTCATACCTTCACTTACAAATGGTGGTGAAAAAAATAACTTGATGCACTGGATGAATCGACTCATACGACAAACATCGTCTCGTCTCGTCTCGTCTCGTCTTGTCTCCATTCGATGGCGCATTGATATAATCATCGCAATTGGTTGTAGTGGTGAATAGTTTTACGTTTAACACAAAAAAAATAAGTGCTGTTCTCGCTCTCTTAATTTTTATAAATGGAGAAAAGTCACCGTTAGCTGAACTTACTGTTTTCATAAGTTAAATTAAAAGAAAGAGACACATGCATAGATGTGTTCGATTGGATTTCAGACTATTCGCTTAAAAATTGGGTAAACTGGCAATAATTAATTATCGAACTGAAAGAGTTTGGTGAAACGACTCTGCAGAGAAAGTAACCAACGTTTGATTGGGATTTCATTTCTGCTTTAATCTTTTGCTCATTTCGCAGATTGGTGCAAGCGTCACGGAAGATATTTGTGTTCTGGAATCAAGATCTATAGTGCTGTGGATAAAGTTCTACTGAGTATTTGGTGGAATTTTTTAGACGCACGGCTGACCAGTGGTCTGCTCTCTCCGATTTAAAACTGCTATAGGGATCTAGCAGTAGCAGAACTGTGCATCGATTTATCGTTCCACCGGACGATCTGGACACCTCGGGTAAGAAACGATTAAAGATTATCCCTCCAGTTTCGCACCCCCGAACAGAACGGGGATCAAACCTCAGGCATATGCGTACGAGGTTAGTGACCTATTATCTGTTTTTAAAGTGTCTCACTTTTAACTGAAAACGTTGTTAATCCGGCAAACTCTTAGTGATGCTGCAAAATCGTTTAGTGAATCAAATCCGGCAAACTGTTAATAATCGGCATGTGTTAATAATTCGAATCCGGCAAACTACTAATAATCCGGCATGTATTAATGTTAGAATCGGGCAAACTATTTATAATTCAGCAAACAGTTATCCGAATCTGGAAAACTGTTTTAGTTATCAAGATTCGGCAAAACTGGTTCAATCCTCCAACTCGTCCACATTTGTCCCACGATGACCGCTTCGCACTAATTACCAGCATCGTCAGTGATATACATCAGAGGACTGCACGACTGCTTTGCTCCGAGTCGAAAGTGTGTCAAGGAAACGAGTGCCAGAACCACTCCGTCCACATTTTAAAAAAATGACGAAAAATCCGGGAGTTCGATTTGATTAAATCAAAGTCTATTTATTACTAACTTAACAGTCTGTGATAGGACCATCATACTGTGCTGCAGGGCACGTTCCCGAGCAGACCTAGCCATCACTCTTTCTTGCACATTTCGCTAACAACTCATAGGATAATGGACGCCTAGTGAAAGTCTACCACGTGTTGCGTTGACGTTCAGACCTGGGGCCATTTTGTAACACTTACTTAATGTTCTAGAGCACGTAAAGCTCTGACCCATTAAAAAAAAGGGTATACGTATCAAAACGGTGTTAGTTTTTTTATTTCAAAATATAAACAAACAAAATAATGTAGTAAATAGCACCAAAAAAAAACAACAATTAAAATAAATAAGCTATAAAAAAATCAATCAATCAATCAAGAAAGAAAGAAAGAAAGAAAGAAAGAAAGAAAGAAAGAAAGAAAGAAAGAAAGAAAGAAATATTTCAGGAAACTAGTCATCTTGTTCACACAAATTAGAATGTTCAGATATAATAGGTGTCTATAGAACCTGTTTCATTTATATAAAATTCATTTTCACTTAAACAAATAACTATTTATATTTAACATTTTAAAATAGACTTTATTACAGATACTATTGCTTATAACTTTTAACCACATATATATATGTACTAAGAAACGATTCAAATACTTGTACAGTGTCTTATAACTTTTAACCACATATATACAGTGTGTACTAAGAAACGATTCAAATACTTGTGCAGTGTCTTATGTCAATACATTTCACTAATACAAAACACCGTCGCTCTTTCTGTGACTTACTGGGCTACAGGCACACGAAGTCATGACGTCAATAAATAAAACAGTTCATGCCACAAACGAAGTCATGACGTCAGTAAATACAACAATTCAGAACACACACATACAAAGTCATGACGTCAGTAAATAACACTTTCAAACACAAACGAAGTCATGACGTCAGTAAATACAACCATTCAGAACACACACATACGAAGTCATGACGTTAGTAAATACAAATTTAGAATTCATGACGTCAGTGAATAAAACAGGACTCTCCTAGACTTCATGCTCACTTGTTTCTAGTCCACAGTCGGGACGCGAGTCCGCGAGCCCGCCTGAAGACGGAAATGCCAAAGGTCATCCCTATAAAACAAACATAACTTTCGGCGCCTGCTGATCCAACGCTTGTTCCAGAACGTCACCAATTTCACTCACTTCCGTGCGGTCGATATTTCTAACTCCGAAAAAAAAAAAAGTGAGTTTCCACTCAATAGAAAACTGTAAAACCATTAAAGCAGAATGGTTTATGGCAGTTGACAGCAGCTTGTAACTTTGGCCTCACTTTTTTACTGCAGAAAATTCTTGTTTTCCTGATAAGGAGCATCGAAAAGCAGCTTCTGGCCATAGTCTCATTTCTGGACATTATACTTCTTTTACTTATATAACCTGTCATTGAACAGAATATCGTATACTCTCTGACAGTTCACGAGACCACACACACACACACACACACACACACACACACACACACACATATATATATATATATATACTGAAACACACACACACTACTAATCCATCTGTCGTAACCCTTCCACCAACAAATTTAGAAAGTTATTTTTTTTTTAAATATATTTGTGCATGTATTCTTTCATATTCTTTCCAGTTTCAGAATTGGTGAAGTGTACATACAGACCTGTTGAAACGTGACCCCTTGTAATAGTGCAGTTTTATCCGGTTTCTCGAGTACATTTTATAACGTGTATGATCTGGAAAGCGTCCATTAACATCACTGTTGCGTATCATTACGCGTGAGTGTAGGAAGATAGGAAGGTGGAAAAAAGCACTGGTTGGTTGTTTACTCCCTTGGCTGTTTACTGAGACTAACCCTGTCTCTCACCCACACGCGCACACAAATAACAAACATACGCAAGGATGCACAATGAAAATGACGTCAAAAACCATCTAGTCATAGGGTAAACACGTACTCATTAATATCTAGCTCTAAGCCCGCAGATTCTCCTGGTGAATGCAGTCACTCTAACTAACACACACACACACACACACACACACACACATAACAGGACAATATATGGAGAGTTAGGAATTATATTTTAAAGTTCAATAAAGAGAATGCAGAAAATGAAAACAGGAAACTATTAAGTAAATATCTAAGTAATCAAAATGAAATGAATCTCTTTAGTGTCATCACAATTAGTAAGGAGTTTTAGTGAACATAATATTGCAAAGCTAATGTAATGCAATGCAAAATAATACAATGCAATGTCTTTCAAGAGTTTCTGACTTAACTTATCTGGATCAGAGGAGAATCAGTCTGTCAGCTTGAAAACAGCATTAGTGATTCAGTTCTTTGGGTCTTGGGAATGGATGCATGGTTTGACGACTCAGTGCAGACCAACAACATGTGTTGATGTAACGGTTTAGACAAACAACATTTCTTTCATTTGAGTTAACAATGCATACAGATAGCAGTTTCATGAACAGTCTTGTTCTTAAACTGGTCAAGCTGCAAACAAAGCACCAGGCTGGAAATAAATAGTAATGTTCCTCCTTTTATGCAGTGCTTAGGTCGTGCAACTAGACAGTGTCACTTGCACTCATTCAGACAGCGTCACTTGCACTCATTCAGACAGTGTCACTTGCACTCATTCAGACAGTTTGGAGAGATGAGGAAAATATGGATGGACCTGCTCTCACATACACTTGCTGAAACCTTAATTACTATTTATTAATAAAAATTATATATAACCAATAGCATATGTAAACAAGCCAAGGAATATAGAAAGATTAGTTTTAATAATAATAGGCTTGAGAAACCATGATACTGGAGATCCTCAGTGTGGGTCAGAAAGGCAATCTAACAGGGGTTTCTCTAGCATGTCTATTTACATACCCTAACAGCTGTTGACATTATTTTAATTAACTTCGGTTGACACTTCTTTTCATCCAGTCTGGGCGCACACTGGCCAAGAGACAGTCCTCTCATAGCGTTGCTAAGATTTTATGTAAACTTGTAGTGGCTAGAGCAGGCGACAAGCTGGACTAGGAACTACATCACTAGCTCAAAGCTAAGTCATGTCTCTCACTTGTCACACATCGATGATTACTGGCTTGTCTTCGATTCTTTGATGGCTGCAATGGTTGGCTCTTCGAGTAGAGATTGGACAATCTGGACTATATATCAACTGTTGCTCGGTAAAATTTTGTATTTAGTTCTTGGTGGTTCTGTAGCAATGACAGTAGGGTGGTAGTAGTAATAGTAGTAGTCACAGCAGAAGTAGTAGTAACAGAAGTAATAGTGGGGGTGGAGGTAGTAGTAATGGCGAATGTACTAATAGTGGTGGTATTAGCAATGGTGAATATGGCGGCAATTGTTGTGTGAGGAGTATAAATGACGGTGATGGTAGGGTAGCAGCAATGGTGAATGTTGCAGCAATAGTAGCTGTAACTATAATAGTTGTAGTACTAGAATTAATAGTGATTAGTGCTGGCGAACATTTTGGTGATAGCAGTAGTAGTGGAAGAAGAAGAAGCAGCAGAAGCAGTGGGAACAACAACAGCAGCAATACAAATAGTAGAGGGGATGATAAATAAGAGTAATAAGCTGGTGGTAGTAGTAACAGTAGTAGTAGAAAGGTGCTGTGTTAGTGGTAGTAGTAAGAGTAATCATTGTAATAATTTTAGTAGTAGTAGTAGACGAAAGGTGCTGTGATAGTGATAGTAGCAGTAGTAGTAGTAGACGAAAGATGCTGTGATAGTGGTAGTAGTAAGAGTAATCATTGTAATAATTTTAGTAGTAGTAATAGTAGTAGTAGACGAAAGGTGTTGTGATAGTGGTAGTAGTAAGAGTAATCATTGTAATAATTTTAGTAGTAGTAATAGTAGTAGTAGACGAAAGGTGTTGTGATAGTGGTAGTAGTAAGAGTAATCATTGTAATAATTTTAGTAGTAGTAGTAGTAGTTGTTGTAGTAGACGAAAGATGCTGTGATAGTGGTAGTAGTAGTAGTAGTAGTAGTAGTAGACGAAAGGTGTTGTGATAGTGGTAGTAATAGTGGTGGTGGTGGTGGTTGTAGTTGTGGCGCTAGTGCTGGCGCTGGTGAACATTTTATTTAATATCATGTCTATTCTATTGTATCACCATCAGGCCTTAGAGTAGAAATGCATTATATAAAATAAAAGCAGTAACACTCTAATGGTATCGCAACTCTTGCGCTTTCTGTAAAACATAACCTATTAGCGTCTTACGTCTTGATGCGGTTCATCGCGTTCATCACACAAGCAAGCGTAGAGAAAGTAAAAGGTTTCCTTTGCAATCCTTTGAACGCATCTCGCTAGGCAATGGTTTCCTCGTTTTCGTGCGTTATCTTAAGAGATGGAAACAATACTTGACAAGAGTGAGGACGAAGATGTAAAACTCGGGAAAGAAATGCAAGAACGAACAGGGTGAAGAAGACCAAGACTGATGTGAGAGTCGATCCTGTGAAGTTTGATAAATAAAAATGCATTCAGTAAAATGGAGAGGAGATTAAGGAGAAAGGAAAAAAGAACAATGACTTACTATGTGGGAGAAGGTTATAAAACAGGAGAAAAGCACTACAGCCTTTCTGAACCATTTTGCCCTCAGGAATCCTGGAAATAAAATTATCTACAGTTCACGGTACGTTAGAGTGATTAGTAAGCTGTAGGAATCCAATCCAATAATAATTGCCAATGCTCTTTTGAGAGAAGTATATATTTTTTGTGGATCTGATTGTTTTTGCCAAATTATCAGCTTACTCCTTTTGTTTGGTCCCCACCCACACGAAGGATATCAACTATAATGCTAGTGATTTCTGTGGGTAGAGGAAACATCAGTTTATCCTTTTAAAAAATTCCTACTTGTTTTATTTACTTTATCAATGTAAGCCTAAAAGACATAACAAATGTCTATTCTACAACAAGCTAAGCTGGTATGGTATGTGGTATGTGGTATTTGGCATGTGGTATGTGGTATGTGGTATGTGGTATGTGCAAGAGTAGTTCCTTTTTCCTATTTAAAATTTAAAATGATTTTTAGCCAACCTTTCTTCAAACAAACAGCAGGTAGCTTAATTCGGTTTAGTATTCTTGAAATTATTCTCTTTCTTTCCCTTTCACAGTTGTAAAAACTCATTAGCAGACATAATACATTTGTGTTAAGTAAGTGGTTAAAGCCAAATTATTATTTAATTTTTTTTAATCTGGGCTTGGTAGACTTAATTTAAATAACGGCTGTAAATTGATTTTAATTAATGCTAATTAAAACATGATAATTTATTGACAATGTTGCATAAGTTACTGAAAGCCATAAGCGAAAGCAATATGAATTTTCTTTTAAATATAGGTTAAGACACAATTCATATAAGATTTTAATAAAACAAGTTTCCTACTGCGTGTCACGATCAAGCTCAAAAACAGGCCTAGCAATTACGAAATTATTATAAACGTGTTGGTAATAAGGGAGGGAGAGGATGAGGTCATCCGCCAACCGACCTGCGTGCAGTATAGCGCTCACCAATTGTCAACCCATCTCCCTATCTCAACCAACTGAACGCGGTCCTACAGTGCAGTACAGCTCTCACCAATTGTCAACCTATCTCCTATCTCAACCAACTGAACGCGGTCCTACAGCGCTCGCCAATTGTCAACCCATCTCCTTATCTCAACCAACTGAACGCGGTTCTACAGCGCTCGCCAATTGTCAACCCATCTCCCTATCTCAACCAACTGAACGCTGTCCTACTGTGCAGTACAGCGCTCACCAATTGTCAACCTATCTCCTATCTCAACCAACTGAACGCGGTCCTACAGCGCTCACCAATTGTCAACCCATCTCCCTATCTCAACCAACTGAACGCGGTCCTACAGTGCAGTACAGCTCTCACCAATTGTCAACCTATCTCCTATCTCAACCAACTGAACGCGGTCCTACAGCGCTCGCCAATTGTCAACCCATCTCCCTATCTCAACCAACTGAACGCGGTCCTACAGCGCTCGCCAATTGTCAACCCATCTCCCTATCTCAACCAACTGAACGCGGTCCTACAGTGCGGGCTGAAAGACCTCTAACGAGTTTGGTAATGAGGCCGCTGCCAGTGTCCACTATTGTGAGTGCCTGCATCGCACAGCGCGTGAAGTTAAAAAAAAAAAAAAAATGTTTATTTTATTTTCAATCACGTCTCTCGAGGAACGCCTAGCGACTTCTCGTGGAAACCAACGGCACAGCAGAATCGTGGTTAAGAAACATTGCACTACACGGATTTAACATATTTACATACAAGCATGAACACATTCAAACAAAATTATTATAATAATTTCACTACAAATATGTAGATATTCCAATTGATGTGCAAAGTCAAGATTTCAAGAAAATTAATCAAATCTTTCCTATTCTTCCAAGGAAGGAAGGAATTATTTCTATAACTGAACAAGGCCCGTACATATTCTCACCCAAGCAACGAGCAAAGGATGGGGGTCAGGCTGCGCTAGTTGACGGGAATTGTTGCACTAGTTGACGGGAATTGTTGCACTAGTTGACGGGAATTGTTGCACTAGTTGACGGGAATTGTTGCACTAAGGAAACTCTTGGAAGGAGAGCTCTATCTCACACAAAATGGCTCATGTGAAAATGTAGAAACAGCGACACATTGCGATTTTTGTCTGATACAAGGTGGCTTGTGTTAGAACGTACAAACAGTGATATTACAAGGTGTGGTCTGGCAGAAAGACTCGTCACAGTATAGAGTGACAGATTACGAGATGTGTCTGACGCAGAATGGCTCACTTCATAACGTATAAAAAAAAAAGCAACACATTACGAGCTGTGTCTGAGGCAGGGTGGCTCACATCACAGCATACACTGACACCTTACGAGTTCCCTCTGACATGGATAGCACACGTCAGACCATACAAACAGTGATACGTTACTGACAAAGATGGCTCACGTCAGAACATACAAACAGTGAAATGTTTTAAGAGGAAGACAGCTTCAAGTCTGCATATTAATCAATGACAATTTTATATTTTAAAAAGAAGAAGACAGAAAGCCAGCATGAACAGTGACGTGAAAAATACTAAACATAACTGCCACATGCGTGTATGCGGAAGTGTATGTATGAGAGATAGTATGTTATTCATAAGCTTATGCATGTGCGTGTTACATAGGTGTGCGTGCTTATGTATTGTGTGCGTGAATGAGATGTGTGATTGATTGTGTGTTTACATGTCTGTGTGTTTCTGAGTGATTGTAACATTTTTGGCTTGTAAATTTATCTTGGAATGAAAGTGTGTACATATGCATGCATTGTGTGTGTGTTTGTGTGCGCGTGCGTGTGAATGTGTGTGAATGGGGTTGTGTGAATAATATGTGTGGATGTGTGTGTAAATGTGTGAATGGGGTTGTGTGAATAATATGTGTGGATGTGTGTGTGTGAATGTGTGTGTGTGTGAATGTGAATGTTACAGTGTATTTGAAACTCCGAGTCATGTTCTGTACTAAACAAGCTAGAAGCAATCACAAGACACTGTGTTTCTCCTTCGAAAGGAACTATTAAAAATAACTGATTTGAAATCTTACCTCCGATAGCTAACACATAAACAACTTTTCAAGATTACCATTATTTCCTCCAGCTTCCTACGAAGTGAGTTATATTACGCCTAAATTAATCGCGCGCACATTATCTCTTGTTTGGTCCAACAACAACAAAGTTACAGAATTAGAGAACAAAGAACTGAATTAAGGCTTCCTGGAAAAAAGTAAATTAAATCACATCTAATGCCGTATTTTAACATGCACGGGTTTCGATTTCTGTACCGTAAAGAAAACATTGAAAGTGTTAGCGCGACCTTCTTCAGATGACATTCAGTTACAAAGATCAGCCATTCTGAAGACCTTTAAAAATGTGCTAATGGATAAAAATATGTGTTAGATATCTGCAGTTGCTTGAAAGTAGCAGATTTGTTTCTTTGTTTGAGAACGAATATATTCGCTTATTTCAAAAGAGAAAAACTTAAATCCTAATCCAATGATCCTTATAAGATGAAGACATTAAATGACTCCTTGCATATAAGATTGCTTTCTTTCTCTCTTTATTTGAAGGGTTACACAAATTGTCGAGATAATTCCTATTGCGATATGTTTTCATTGTGCCAAGCCCGTGTGTGTGTAATTTCTAATTAAAACGTTACTACCTTGTATGTGTGTGTACATACATATGCTCATCCGCCAAGACTTGCTTGCTCATCCGCCAAGACTTGCTTGCTCATCATCCAAGACTCCGCATCTACAGCACATCTCTCTACATCCCTGGAACGTCATGTTACTATTTTCTACCTAACTGCAGCGCGGTACCAGGTGTTTTCTTTGGTAATGACCAGTGGGCATCGCTCATCTTAATACAGACGAACATAAAGTATATGTACAGTGTGGGGCGATTTTTTAAACCATAAAAGTAGTTTAAATACACTCAGCACCTGTACACTGACGAGTTATTGTAAAATGTGTTTTCTCTATGCACTGACGAACGCTTTTCGAGGTTTGACGTTAAGGAATGACGAACGCTGTCCGTGGTTTTGGCGTTAAGGAATGACGAACGCTTTTCTTGGTTTGACGTTAAGGAATGACGAACGCTTTTCTTGGTTTGACGTTAAGGAATGACGAACGCTTTTCTTGGTTTGACGTTAAGGAATGACGAACGCTTTTCTTGGTTTGACGTTAAGGAATGACGAACGCTTTTCTTGGTTTGACGTTAAGAAATGAACGAACGCTTTTCTTGGTTTGACGTTAAGGCACTGATGAAGAAACGAACGAGCGAAAAACAAGAGCGACTTGCGTGCAAAGACACAAATAACTTGTACTAATCAAACGTGTATCAAATAAATTGTCCGCAAGCTTCATAACAAAGAACTGTCTCTCACTTCAGAATCCATATATTTTTTAAACCATTGTTTTCATTTCTTTCTTTCTCTCTTTTTTAACTTACTTTTAGAATTGTTATCTGTGCTTGTTTCATAACTTTGCATTAGTCTGTTTTGTCAAGTGCTCGATGCGTTCAGGGAAGATAATGAAGTCATATATTATTGTTTCCTATGGTAAAGTGGTAAATCTCGCTTAAAGTGCGTCTTGCAAGCAGACGACAGTAAAGTGTTTTACTGATGGAATACTGAACCTTTTACTGATGTTTGTTCTGTCTGATTGATGGGAAGAGTGTGAAGGATACTGGCGCCCGAGTTTGGACAAAATGAAATGATCTTTTGGAATGTCCACCGTAAATCTCTCGGGAGATTTTTTCCCGTTTTCTTTTTTCATTGTTCTCTCCCTCTCTGTCACACTTCCTCTCTGTTCGGCAAGCTCTGTGTCAATCCGTCTCACTCTTATTCTTACTTCACAACACTCTTGTCTGTCATTTACAAGCAGAACTACCAAGAAATATTTGGATTGAAGCAAACACAGGTCGTTCAAAAGGACACAAAATCACAAAAACAGTTCAGGTAACATCCGGTTGATCGAAATGTTAAAGAGTGCATACTGAAATCTTAAATTGGGGGGAGGGGTAGATTAATACGTGGAAACAAGATTAAAGAAAATATTTTAAGGAATGTAACATCAAAGCACAAGTCAGTGGGTGGGTGGGTGGGACCCTACATTTAATGCACAAAGCTGAAAGCATAAACATAGTTCGAGACACAGATTAAAGCATTACACACACGCCAGCACGCACACACATGTATGTTGTGCATTTGGGCAGTTCTTGTGTCTTACAAGTAGTGTATGTTGTGCATTTTGGCAGTTCTCGTGTCTTACAAGTAGTGTATGTTGTGCATTTTGGCAGTTCTCGTGTCTTACAAGTAGTGTATGTTGTGCATTTGGGCAGTTCTCGTGTCTTACAAGTAGTGTATGTTGTGCATTTGGGCAGTTCTCGTGTCTTACAAGTAGTGTATGTTGTGCATTTGGGCAGTTCTCGTGTCTTACATGTACTATTTGGGTTGTGGTCGAATTTTTCAAAAACAAATAATGTATTTATATTTGTGTTGCAGTTGAATCGTATACAAATACAAAAATATTATGTTGAACACAAGCTTAAGGCTTTGCACTAACAAATCCTTTATCGAGTATGTGTTCACGCAAAACTTCACTAATGCAACCAGACACACTGTAGCAAATCACGTTTCATTTCCGCTGATTCTCTTAAAATGTCTAATGGCATAATGTTGTCCTTGTTGTTTTGTTGATTTCTTTTGCTCTACAGGAATTGCGTGAAAACATTTCGTCTTCTCGGTTTTAGGTGGATTCCTATGAAATCTTCCTTCCTCCTCTATTACTCGTGGAGGGACTAATTTTCTAAGCGCTTTCAGTGCTTATCAGTCATGGAAGTAATTAAAAGTGTGTTGCTAAGAAAATGGGATCTGTTTGGGTCTTAGCCACTGCTTAAGCGCGCGCTATCGACATTACAGCTTTCTCGATTTCGAGTGGACGTGAACTGTGATCAATCGGACCGCCTTGCAATGTTGAGTCAGTGTAAACCAGCGAAAAGGTTTTGATCAAATCTGCTGTCTGAATGACAGTGTATTTTTAAAACTTTTTAATGAGGGCGACACTTATTCTGAACATACAAACTCTTTCCCTTGATATCATGATATCATTATGTCAATTTCGCCTGCAGTCTGGAAAGAGTCAACGTTCCATTAAGCTCTAAAGTGTGTCCGTTCTGCATGGCACAACGAGAATTTTAAATTTTACAATGGAGACGTATAACGCTGTGGGTAGGAATGAAGGTGCGGTGATTCAGGCCTTTATGCCGTTTCTGGTCGCGTGTGCCAGAGTGCCTGCGTTCCTTTGCGTACACGTGACGGTATTTTAATGCTACAGGCATTTTGACCAGGCTAGAGCACACGGGTCTGCCTAGTTTGTCCCGTCCATAGACTTGCGTTAGGAGCGGGGCAGCTCAGAGTCACTCGTACGTTTGTCACTTCGAGCTGGGATCAAATCCAAGGCCAGAACCTTCCTGTTGAATAGTTACGTAAGGCAGGCAACTTTAACCTTTTCCGCGGGCCGGGTCGGACTGAAATAAATTCTTTATAAATATAAGACCAATATATCACTTAATTTGTATGGGGTTTATGCTAGTGTTAAAGCTTAAATATATTATTAACGCATCATTTCAATGAGATGATGTACTCAAACTGTTTTGAGAATATTTCAGCTAAACATAAACGTTAATTTGGCATATATTTTTACCTGTATACTTATCAATGAGAACTTTGTGTTTGTGTCTCCTTAACAAGACTTTCTATATCGGGGGGTGGGGGTTGAGATTTTGATAGTCTCGATGAGTTTAAGTGTCTGCTATTCTGTTTTTTTTTATTTAACAAACTATTTTCTTGAAAAACAAGTTGACTACAGACATATATGCTTCCAAACGAAACCATTATTTTACGAGCCAAATCACCAAGTTTAGGGTACTTATCAATAGGAAAATATCTTTGGTAAAATTCTAATAGAAAAATGTTCCTGGTTTTCATTTTCATATCTGAGTTCTCTTGTACAGCAATAAGTTACATTTGCACAGATAATGGGGTCTTTCTCAAATAGAGATGAAAATAATCTTCAGAATCTCCTCCTGTACTCGAAAGTCCCGAAATCTAACGAATTCACTTCTCAAATCCTTCAACTCATCAGCACAAAGCCATGTATATTACTAACTCCAGCTAATGTTGGGAAATTACTTTTCCATAGGAGAAGCTCGTTTTCAAATGACTTTATATGTCCACACAGCTCGTGAACCAACTGGCCCTTAGTTTGTAAACTGGTATTCACTTCATCAAGTGACTTGTGACGTCCACCAAAAATGCAAGATCACATAACCATGACTTGTTTTTGAAAGTAGGTAAGGGTTTCCTTTTCTTGTCCATAAAAGTAGTTATATCATCGCTCAGTCCGTAAAAGCGCTTCAACATCTTTTCTTTACTCAACCAGCATACTTTTAAAAAAGAAATGTTATGTCTTGTTGGTCAGCCCCTAGGTCACGGAGACATTGATGAAATTGTCTGTGATTTAAAGCTCTTGCCTTCATAAAATGTGTGATTTAAACTCTTGCCTTCATAAAATGTGTGTGATTTAAACTCTTGCCTTCATAAAATGTGTGTGATTTAAACTCTTGCCTTCATAAAATGTGTGTGATTTAAACTCTTGCCTTCATAAAATGTGTGCAGGAAACTATAGTTGTCATCATTGTTGAATGTACTCGATTTAACATACACGTTTTGTTGATGTATATTACAATGAAGAATGCATAGGTCCTCTGCGCTTATGTTTTTCTATTCAACTCTGATTTTGTCTTTGTCACTGCACCTACATGTGAGCCAATCATCACAGGTGCCCCATCGGTTGCTATTATACACAACAGTGCCGAGTTTAGTTCAAATTTATTAAAAGTACTTTTTCCTTTTAGAAAATATCTTCCCCTGTTGTTGTGTCTTTCATCGCTGAAGTGAAAGCATTCCCTCACTGCATTTAAAATTGACATTCACTTCCCGTATGAAAATCACTAGTTGAGCTCTACGTGTGCTGTCTGTGCGCTTGTCGAGAGCAATTGTAATGACTCGAAATTCCTTAGCTAGCTTAGTGCTAGCTTCATGTCATCATTCATGTCATCGATACACCTGGCCAATGAGAGAGTTTTATTGTGACGTGCCATTCACTTTTTCATGGCAAAATATATTCACTACTGCACTGACAAAATCCCTGACAAATCCACCATCAACAAATGGTTTTGAGCGTTTAGCAAGTTTTTCATTTACAAGAAAGCTTGCCTTTACAATGTGGGCTTTGTTCTGAGCTTTCCAGAAACCCATCTGCTGACACTGTAATGCTTTCTTCAGATTTTGAATTTTATTTTTGCCTAGTTCACCGTTCAAAATTTCAATAACTCGGCTGTTTTGATTTATAATGTCTGTTTAAGTCGTATTTTGTATGACCCAAACGGTTTCAGAATATACAAAATAAATAGGTTTTTCATAATTTATAGTTAAATTAAATAAGTAGGCATTAGTCTATCTGTCCTAAAACGCATGACGCTCTGTCAACTTTCCTCTTTTTGTTTGACGTCATTTCAATGGGTCAGATTGAAGAAAGGAATATATCCACAAATTATAAGCTAATCAACCGATTACTTCTCGCGCCAAAACCGCCTGGGGTGTATCGCCTTTCTTCGATTTTGGTTTTGCAATAAAGTCCAGAGGGGTTTAGCAGTTTTTTGTCATTTGTAATTACATTGAAAAGCTTCTCAGGCACTTTCGATTGAAGATGTCAATAAGAAATTGTTTTCAGTGTGTGTAGACTTCGACAATGGCTTATGGCCTGTAGGTAAACTCGAGATTAAAGGATGGTGATAAAATGTTCTGCAGGCCTGAGTATTATGACAGTTTGACTACCTTCTGCGGGCCTGAGTATTATTATAGTTTGACTACTTCTGCGGACCTGAGTATTATTACAGTTTGACTACCTTCTGCGGGCCTGAGTATTATTATAGTTTGACTACCTTCTGCAGGCCTTAGTATTATTATAGTTTGACTACTTCTGCAGGCCTGAAATGAAATCATATGATGGGGTAGACATGTCCGGTGAGCCGGGTTTGCACATGCCTGATAGCAGGAGAAATACCCTACACGAGAGAGTTTTCTTGTTGTATAATTGTCTAAGAGGAGGACCCTCAATATCTTTCTCTAGCGTTGTATAATTGTGTAAGGAAGGGGTCTCCAAACTTTTCAGCCCGAGGGCCGCATTAAGTATCAAACAGCAGTTCTGGGGCCGACTACACACTCGATGTCCAAATAAAAAAGAATCAAAACATGGATGTTGTTTTTAATTATTTATTTAATATTATTTTATTCAGTTATTATTTAATAACACATTGATACAGTACACATGAACATCTGTATTAGTGGGAATGGTGAAATTGTTTCCTGGATACCAAAATAGCAGACATCCCTAACATCAACAGTGACCTGAGATTATCATCGGACAAATTTGTTCTCAAATTGTTCTTCACGTATTTCATTCTTGAAAATGTTTGTTCGCACAGGTAGGTTATTCCAAAGATTAAAAGGTACCTTGATGCAAACGTTTTGACATTAGGAAAGTCTTCCTTGGGCAAAAACTGTAAAACTCACCAGTCCTTCTATGAACTTATCCATAAGGAGGTAATTTGCTTGCAACTCAATGACCTCTAGCTGCAGTTCATCTGGAAAACTAGCCACATCTGCTACAAATGGGTTTTGAAACAGTCTCACTTCTTCTGCCTTTGAATCCAAGTCAGAAAACCGCTCTGAAACTGCATCTGGAGGTCTTTGATGATCTCACATGCAAATGACGTGGGGAACTCAGCTGTTGCTTCAGCCATGAAGACCTTGCACTGCTGAAAGTGCGTCACGTTGTTGGCCTGTACGTGTTCCAAAACAAAACAAGTTTGGATCTGAAGGCCTTTAGGTGGGTGTATAGATCAGAAACTAGATTTTCTTCTCCTTGTAGTTTTAGGTTCAGAAAATTTAAATGACTAGTTATGTCTGCAGCAAAGGCCAATTTCCATACCCACTCCTCATCAGAGAGTAATGGCTGTGGCTTGCCTTTACTTTCCAGGAAGTCACCTATTTCCTTTCTTAACTTAAATACTCTGCTCAGAACTTTCTCTTTAACTTAGCCATCTTACTGCTGTGTAATATGGTAAATGTTGCGATTCTGTGTCTGTATCTTTCAACACGTCTCTGAACTGTCTATGGTTGAGCCCATGTGACCTTATTAAATTCACCATCTTCACCACAGGATTCAGTACACTGCTAATGTCCACATATTTAGCACACAAAGCTTGCTGGTGAATAATGCAGTGCAGAAACTTTACTTCTGGAATGTTTTTCTTATTACACATCTGCTTCACTTGTCCAACCAAGCCTTTCTTTATGCCACTCTTGTACTTTCCTCCATCAACAGTCAGGCAAATGAGGTTGTTAGTCCAGTCCAAGTTATAATCAGCAAATGTTTTGTCAACTCATTGAATATATCCTCTCCGGTAACGGTGCCATATTTAGGGAAGCCAGCTCTTGTGTTATGTTCATGTTTTCATCCACACCTCTAATGAACACAGCTGTCCAGCGATTCATCCATTGCAATTGAAAAATGGCAAAACTTGCTTGCATTTTTCGCTGTTTGAGTCACAATGTTTTCACCCATGTCTGCAAAACGGCGGGCAATGGTATTTGCATCCAAAACTACATTTTATAATTGTTTCGACTTTTCTGGGCAAAGTTCCTAGCCACCTTCAACAAACATTCCTTCACTACTTCACCATCTGTAAACGGTTTGCCACTTTTAGACAGGACGTAGACAACTTTATAACTGGCCTTAGTTGAGGATTCATTTTCATTTGAGGATTTACTGAACAATGTCCTCTGAGATGTGAGTTGATTTTGTAACTTTTCGGCACGGACTTTACCCTCCAACTGTGCATATTTCTCCTGATGTTTGCTTTGATGATGACGGCAAAGGTTGTATTCTTTCATCACATCCACGGTTTTGTTGTAAATCACACACAATGCTTTCTCGCCGGATTTGATGAAGAAGTATTTCAAATTCCATTCTTCTTGAAATTGCCGACACTCATCGTCTATTTTTCTTTTCCTCTTCTCGGCCATCGCTGGGCACTAAAATAAAGTGAATTCAACATGAATAAATAGTGAAACTGAAAGTACCTTGCACACAATATCGCTCAAAAACATGATTATGCGAACTAATTTCGTCGCAATTATAGCTGCAAATGACCCGAAACAATTTTTTTTTAATTCTAATGATTTCTTAAGTTAAACTTACCTGAATATAGTGTGCAAATATATCCACTTATGGTAGAGAGATTGTTGCTTTTAATGTTTCCTCTTCAGAATATTCGAAAAGTTCTTACTAAACTAACGACATTCCCAATACTCTAAACACACTGGTAAGTAATTACGTGAAGGAAATTATCACTAAATAAAATAGAGTGCAACATGTTTCGCAATCAGACGCTAACTCACACCAACACCTCAACGCAGCAGTCAACCGCAACTGGCAAAGTGTGATCAAAATAATCAAGTCTTGAACAAGCAGCAAACCATTTAAAAACTCCGCCACTAGATGGCGTTGTATCATCTCATTGACTGCGAACGGAAGTAGAAAAAGTAAGCATCGAATAAGGTTTTGCAATGTAGTGATCGGTTGGAAAACATAACACACTGCTGCGCGCCTCTATTTTAATTCGGTAAAAACATAACGTCCACGTAAGCGGCGGCTGATCTTGGCAGGATATACGTGAATTTCCGTAATTTTTTTCCCGTAGACAAAAAAAGTCTCCACAGGCCGGATGAAAGGGCCTCGCGGGCCGTAATTTGGAGACCCCTGGTGTAAGTGGAGGACATTCTGTAAGTCTTCTTGTTGCACACGTATATATTTCTTACTTTGAAAATGGATGCTTGTTCTCATGGATTTTGTTATTTTAAGGGAGACAGAAGTTTTGTAACTTAATTGCTATGGTGACGTCAAAATAGGATTTGATAAAGTAAAACGTCTTAAGTGTAAAGACAAAACTTACTTTACACACAGTGCATTAATAAGTTTATTCATTCACAAAGTAATTGTTTGTGAATGAATAAACTTATTAATGCACTGTGTGTAAAGTACCTGGAGGAATCCAAGACATTCATGATCAATATTTTTTCTAAATAGACAGTGCTGGTTTATTTACGTCCAAGAGAGCAACAAACAATTAATTCTTTGTCCGTTTTGTGTGTGTTCCAAAGAACGCTCACCTTCCTAATAATACTTATTCACTCCCTTTACACAACATATACTCGAGCACAGAATCACACTTCCCCAGACATACATTCACACACAGTATTATTTAATCTCCCCAACTTAAGATTATTCCAGACGAAAACGTCTGAAGATAAAATTTCTTTACGGCACATTACCAACGCCGACAACTGAATAACACTCTTAAACCGATATGTCAATTGCTTGCACCTGGCCCACGGTTAGATGACATCAGAAACCAAGTTCTCGCCCTTGCAAATGATTGCGGACGGATATAGCAGCAACAATATGCTACCTGCCTAGAATCTCGGGGGCACGGGCATGTGAACATGACAACAAAAGACTCGCCTTTTATATTAAAAATACAAACACAAAAATAACAACAGCAATGACAAAAGAGGGCGACAATTTGAAGCATAACTCGTCGTCATTAGTTACGACTCTTGGCAGCAATAACAGGAAATGATCTATTATGTCTGAGAGTAACAGACTTACATTCTAAAACTTGTTATATACAGTTCATTACTAAGCCAGCAGGAAACCCGGAAAGCTAGAAAATTATTTTTGTGGCTCAGAACTTATTTATTCTGGATTTTTTGTTATAGATGTTTTTTTTTTGGTTTGGATAGGTTGGTTTTATTTTTTTATTTTTTTTGGGGGGGAGGGAGGGTTGTGTTTTCAGGCTAATTGTTTGACATTTTGCAAAGAACGAGAGTATGAAAGCTAATTTCAAATAAGTAATTTGTCCCATTGATGAGATATAAAGAAATTGCTATGTAATATTCAAATCTAATCAGGATCCAAAATGAATAACAAATATTTTAAAGAACTCGTTCAAATAAAGAAGCCGGTGGCACACAGACGTATTTATATTTACTGAATGTAATACAGAATAATGTTTTGTTTATCTTAATACACTTTTGTGCTAAGAAAAGATTTTGCACATGCTTGTACACACGCATACACACTTTTAAACATCGGTGCAAGAGAATTTAAATACAAGGAAACATGTGCCATATCTTTGTCACATAATGGCTTACGAAGCCTTATATAGTCCACACCCACTCCTCCTCTAAATATAGACGACACATATAAGCCTGCGTTCTAGAAAGGCTGTGAAAACCACTTATCCTCGGACTGGGAACATAACTGAGTGTTCAAGACAACTCACTAAACTAACCAATCAAATCACAGCTCAGCCACATAAACGATTGTACCAGAAAATCACCTGTAAATCATTAGTCGAATGCAAGTGACCATTGAGGCAACACGAATTTTGCCTCCCGGTGTTAACAAAGTATAATCACACTACTAACCTTATCACCAGTTATCAACACAGCAGGAAATCATCCTCTCTATATATTTTAATGTCGAGGACTGGCACATTATCTTGGATGTTGACTTTGATGAGTATTGCACAATGAAGGAACACCAGAGCAGAATGACCCCTGTGCCTAGGACTGGTTCAATGGAGTACATTAGCATTTGCTAATGACGTTCATTACTTTGAACTAATAAACCTAATGTTGCTAACCATGTACAAGTAGCTATTTTTATTGTCAGTATTAGTGAGGTTTTAATAAACTTGAACCCCAATTTTATTCTTAGTTAGGGGTGTCACATTACATAGTGGCTTATGCAGCCCAATCCAACCCCTCCTCTAAAAATAGATGACACATAAGGAATCTTCTTGGAATAGATCTATAATAATGCAGAATGAAGATTATTATACTCGAATACATCTATAATAATCAAAAATCAAAAATCTTCTCAGAATAGAGCTACAATAATGCACGATGGAGATAATAATATTGGAATAGTTCTACAATAATCAATAGTATAATATTCTCTGAATAGATCTATAATAATGCAGAATGGGGATAATGATTCTGGAATAGATCTGCAATTATCATGGAATGCAGAATGGGGATAATGATTCTGGAATAGACCTACAATAATTATGGAATAGAGAATATTCCAGGTAAATCTTGACCATGCTCGGAATAAAAGAGAAGACATAGTAGAGTTGTATGTTGGAAGATTAGATTTTGTTGTTCTGAGTTTCACAAATTTTTATTTTAATTTATGCAGATTATAGGCATTTGAGTAAAAATTATTGGATAGTGTGGATTAGAATTATCTGTAATAAGACTTGGGATTTATCTAAACCTAACCTGATTACTAGATTGTACCAAAAGGAATAAGACATCAATCAACTTTACTACTGGCGATTCGTGGTCTCTTCACCACATCTCCCTTAGCGAGTGTGGACTGAGGAAGTTGTATGACCTGACAAAGCCCTTTTTGCGATACACTTGACCTTGGAACAATGTACTTGGAACAATGAAATGAAATTTACGTTGTTTTGAGAGCTTCACTCAATGAAGATTTGCTTTCGCTGACGGTCGTACGGCAAATACTTTGAGTGGTACGTAAAGTTCAAAAGGTACAAGGCTAAATGCGACCAATAGGGCTGTACTTCCTTTGTTCCGAGACGGTCTAGACTCTAGACTTATTACACACAACATATTTAAATATTTAAATAGGAAACTGGTTGTAAGGTCATAAGTAGTGCCCCAACGGTCAACAAGACTAAATGATAGATAGATAGATAGATAGATAGATAGATAGATAGATAGATAGATAGATAGATAGATAGATAGATAGATAGATAGATAGATATTATGACGTCAGTCAGTGCAAAGTTATTTTAAATTATAATGAGTTACATATTTTGTTGGTTGTTAAGTAAAAGTGTGTGTTTATGTGTGTGTGAGTGCGTATTCATAATTATGTGTGTGTATGCATGTGTGTGATTCTATCTAGGTCAGTTATTGACGACATCTTTTCTGGGACTGACGTATGTAGACCTCTGATTATCTCTGATGAGTCTTAATCACCTTAATGGGAGCTGGTTTGGGTGGACGACTGATTGTCTAAGGTGGGGACGTTAATATCGTTTGGGGAATCGCTGTTGAAAGGTGTGGGATTTTATTTAATCAATCATGGATATGTGCTTAGAAAGAAAAGCAACTGATTCACAAGGCAAGGAATAGATGTCTTTTCAGAGTATGCTCTGACGTCAGTCATTAAGGTCTTTTCTGACATCAGTCATTAAAGTCCGCGTTGTATGGAGTGTTGGTGATTGCGATACTGTCTTTAACAAATGGTTAGAAGTGGATGAGGAACTTTGACCCTTCCAGGATATCTCTCTGTAGATGAAATGGATTGCGTGAGATGGATAGAATGACAGCTGTAAAGCATTGATTTCAATTCAGATGTATATTCTATGCGTATGGTATACACTAATTTTCATACTGAGGAAAATTCTGTCTCTGCCTATCTGTATGCTACCCCTCTCTCTCTCTCTCTCTCTCTCTCTCTCTCTCTCTCTCTCTCTCTCTCTGCTGGAAGAAGTACAGTGCCATGACAGTATTGTCGATTGATGACTTATTATGCACGACTTCTTTAATGTAAATTATTAATATCACTGGATTCGAAAGTCTCCTTGTAAAGATAGATGAGTTTCCTTGCAAAGATAAATGAATATCCTTGCAAAGATAGATGAGTTTCCTTGCAAAGATAAATGAGTTTCCTTGCAAAGAGAGATGAGTTTCCTTGCAAAAGTAGATAATTGTCCTTGCAAAGATAGACTGAAATAGGTTTCAGTTAGCACAGATATCTGCAAGGTGTGTTGATTTACACAGCCAGATCAAGTCGTAAACTCAGACACGAAGGTTTCTTCTAAAAAATATCCTTTAAGTTCTCACATCTCCAACAGACTATTGCATGAGTATTTTTCCACCCAAAGGCCGTTGCACTTACAGTGTGAAGTAGGAGTTGCATGTGTTACTGCCCTTCTCACAAACATGAGGAAAAAATCCGGGCATTAAGAGGATGACCTTGGCACTAGACTGATTCTCCCGCGTACATATTAAAAAGTAGCACACTTTGGGAAACCACTTTCACGAAATGAAACTCACGAACACGCACACAGTTAATGTGTACGAGGTACCCAGTAAGGAGTCTGAAGTCCAAGTGCTAAGACATCGCCGACCAAACAATTGGATTTTTCTGAGCCAGAATGGTTGTTCTTAAACACATTTTGAGTGTACTTCAATTCGTTCTTGTGTGCTTTGCTCTCTATGTCTTCCCAGTATATAAAATGATTATATGTCAAGCTATTATTAATAATGATAGTAATAATAATAATAGGTGATGGTGGTGAGATGATGATGATGATGATGATGACGACGACGACGACGACGCAGGAATCTTCATTAAAAAAAAGGGGGGCATAATCTTGTAACACCTCTAAGCACTTTACAGTAGTTATAAAATATACAGAATCTCAATAGACTACATAAACACTCAAGGAACTGATAATAATAGCACACACAAAAGTAAAACTAATCCACAAACAAAACTATAGCTGTGACGGCACGAGAGGTACTCTCCCTTTAATTTTTAATATTTCCTATGATTTAAAGAAGCAAGTTACCTAAATTTAATTCAAAACGTATGTATTCTTCTTCTTAACAAGGCACCACAAGACACACTATCCAGCACCACAATGCACATTATCCAACACAGACTATCCAGCACCACAATGCACACTTTCCAGCACCACAATACACACTATCCAGCACAACACAGACTATCCAGCACCACAACACACACTATCCAACACAACAAACACTATCCAGCACTCTGTTCTACATTCTAGCGATTAGGCCAGTACTTCTATAACATAGTCCATCCTCTATAGGCCGACTCATAACATTTAGCTTAATAATTAGCATTCTAACCAAGGACTAGTTGACTAACCAGACTAGTCTGCGCACGCAAGTGTTAGAATGCCACAAGACACTAAAGTACGTGTCATTGGGTCGCTCTCCCACTCAACTACAGTCAGACACATGAGACGCTTTGCCAGACCGGAAATGGTAAAAAGCCGACATCCTGCATCGAATTTGTACTGTAAAGGTCAGTCAGGTTTAACATAATTAAAACTTGTAATAATAGTATAAGCATCAAATTTTATCATATTAATTTCGATGTGTTTAATTTTGTTGAATGACTGCTTTTACGTCCTTTATATTCTCGTTTTATTCCAGTTTATGAATGGCATATGACAAGTGCGTTAGGCACATACATTTCCTTCCATCTGGAGCTTGGGGCCGCTGCACTCTAGCTGCCCTAACAGTGATGTAAATTGGGTGAATGTAACTATAGATAATGGTTTCGTGTGCTACATTAACTCCAACTCTGCTAAAGGCAACTGTATATTCACAAAGAGACTTGATTGGCCACTCACCTGACAGATTCGTGGACAGGACTAGGCTCACCACCGCCCCCACCCCGCTAGTCACACTCAATCAGACCTTGACATGTGTGGACAATTAATAAAATTAACAGAAAAATCTGATGAATGAACTGGTGGCATCTACTAAGCAACAAAGGGATAGAGTGAAAGCACTGGTTGCTTAAAGATACTATAACAAAGATAAAGCATTCTTACACTGACACATGACATAAGAGATCAAAACTTCTATGTAAATAATACTCCATCATGCTTATAATATACGAAAGTTCACTCTTTTAAGTGAGCACTTGTTGACTAGAATAATTACATTCACTCTACAAATACATCTTGTAGCGAAGATGATTCTGCAGTATGTTATCTTGGTAAAGAAACTTCCCAAGCCACTGTAGTCAAATCAAAGATGTCTTCCCAGACAGGAGTGCTGACTGGTGATGAGTGACTCGCATATAGGTCTAAGATGCGGGGAGGTTGTTTTCCAAAATAACAACACAGGTCTAGAATGTAACAGGTGGCCTTTACTAGAACTGGGCCTTGCAGGAGCCAAACTCTACATACTCTTGTGTAAGTACAATGCAAGTTCTCAAACTCAAACACTGGTGTACAACATTTATAATCTCAGATTAATTGATATGCGCTTTTTATAGCTGTATTCAGCTGCTACAATGTACAGTCAGCATGACAACTCTCAGTGATTAATGTAATAAAATTATCTAATAACAATTCAATTAAAATAGTAGAAAAATGAACAATTATGATTCACAATTAACAATAGAGGACTATCTCACGGCCCATAAATTAATTAACTAACCACACTGTCTCAGAGTTTTGTGTCTCATTTGGCTAAATAATTTAGCTTATTGTCTGTGTAACTGTTGAACACGTTGTCATCGATAATATTCGATGTGATGCAGACATCACAGAGCAAATCCTCTAGTGGCTTCTTGCAGTCCTTGAGGCTTCGGGCCTAGACTGCGGACAGTGCCTCTAGTATAGTAGTCAGGTTGCCTCTAAGTCCTCATCTATAAGACTGTAGATCTTGAGCTCTAATCCGACATTCCATTTGTGACTCAAGGGTTGAGACTTGAGAGTTAAGAGTTAAGACCGGCACTATGTGAAATTAGGCGCGGTCATAAAAGATGGACGCAACTCTCTTTTTACCCCTGGTAGATGGGCACACTGCATCACGGTCGGCACTTCTGACAAATTCAATTCATTCAGGCGGTTATATGAATGAAATGGGGGTCAGCTAGCGGCTTAGAGCTATGTCACTGCGCGAAAAGCAAATGACCAAATGTGGGTATTCGTTTCTCGACTCGTCCTTCACCTCTGGCTTACTCTATATTCCCTAAACATGTAAACAATTTATTGAATCAGCCAACCTTAATCGCTTAACGGAAACCCTCTCGATAATTATACAGGCAGTGGAAACTGTTAATACAATGAACGATTAAGAATAATAAAAATATGTATTAAAATGCATCATTTGTTTAATATATTCTAACAAAATGCTACAGAACACCAGACCGAAAACTGAGTGATATAGAATAGCGCACTATAAAATGAATGCTTTAGAATATCGCGCTATAAACTTATGCTAAAATACCACAGTATAAAATGAATGTTATAAAATACCGCACTATAAACAAAATGCCAAAATATTGCACTATAAACTGAAAATGCTGTTAAAAACGCATTAGAAACTGAATGCTATAGAATACCGCGCTAAACTGATTGCAATAAAAGTTGCACTAAAAACTGAATGCTATAAAATACAACACTAAAAACTGAATGCTATAAAATACCAATACAACACTATAAACTGAATGCTATAAATATCTCACTATAAACTGATTGCTATAAAATACAACACTATAAACTGAATGCTATAAATATCTCACTATAAACTGATTGCTATAAAATACAACACTATTAACTGAATGCTATAAATATCTCACTATAAACTGAATGCTATAAAATACAACACTATAAACTGAATGCTATAAAATACAACACTATAAACTGAATGCTATAAAATACAACACTATAAACTGAATGCGTGGTGAGATGTGTGGCCTGCAACGTTGGAATAGTTAATGGATAATTTTTTTTTCTTAACAGCAAAATCAATTCAAACACACACATGCGCGCGCGCGCACACACACACACACACACACACACACACACACACACTCACGCACGCACGCTAGCACACACGGTTAATTTTGTTAATTAACAGCAACATCAATTCACACACACACACACACACACACACACATACACACACACATACATACATAGGGCCTACATACATACACACATACACACATTTCACAGTGGCAAAAATAACTATATTGATAAAAGAGAAACATAAATAAAAATGAATTTGCAAACAACATAACATATAAGTGTGCTTACATAAGAGAAACATACATGAACGAAAGAGACAGAGCTTTTCTTGTCACTTGAAAATGATGTTTCTTTGACAGTACTCTTCAGTATGCCAATGGTTTGTCTCAGCCCAGAAGTCACGAATTCCAGGTAGAAGGGTACTCGTAAACTAAGGAATGTTGACCGCTTTACTTTGATTTCAGAATACTAGTATGCTAAAAGGTATTTATGGTTGCAAACCAGACAGTGAATGGAAAAGAGAAGAAATAGTGTTCTTTACTGTAGATGATATGTACTGGCACAAGACTGCATTGTAATTACTTAGATTTTTGTTCACCATTATCATAACCCATATCACTAATACTCAGTTCGAGTTCGAGTACTAGCACTATTGTTATTCCTTTTATATTCCCTCTCTCCCCCTTTCTCTCTCTCTTCCTTCCTCGATCATTCTCCTCCCACTCTATTTCTCTGCGGTTTTCGTCACTTTTTATTTTCAATTCATTTACCCACATTATAACGCCCACGTCTGGCACTAGGAAAAGGACAGGGTAGACGAAGGGTCCCCGGAGAGGAAAATGAACGTCCGATGCCTTGAGCTCGCTCACTGCAGATTGGACCCGTTTACCAAAACGTTGGCTACTGAGACTTTCACCACACATATTTTGACCTCAATAATGTTAAAATGACTGCCTTGGACAGTCATCACTCGTTTGTTGTTGACGTAGTTATGCCAGAGTTCGCATTTGAATATATGTTGTGACCAAAAGTAAGTATGGGGGTGGGGTTGTAATTGTGCGTTTGGTTTGTAGAGAGGAGCCTGCTGGCATTTGTCTGGTGGCATATGGTGTGCTGAAGTGAGTGTTTTATTGTTTTGTTAATTTTAGGGAGTACTGTTTCCTGTAGTTCACACACACACACACACACACACACACACACACACACACTTTGTGCGGGATTTGGAAAGGCATGCGTAGGCGACTGTAAACAATTTTCCCCACGGCCATTATTTATTTCTTTTCAATTTGCTTTCATTAGATTCTGTAATATTATTTGTTGTTCCTTGTTTCTATCCATTCTTATTCTTTGTGGGAGAAAGGTAATATTATATACTGTTTCTTATTGCTATTTTTAATTTTAAATTTACTTTGTGTTGTTTCTTCTACTTCAAGTATTTAATTTTGTATGTGGGAGTGTAGATGTGTGTGTGCGTGCGTACGTGTTGTGTGTGTGTGTGTGTGCGTGCGTGCGTGGTGTGTGTGTGTGTGTGTGTGTATATGTGTATGTGTGTTGTCTAGTATTTTCCTTATGGCGGTGGAGGATGGTGACGTCGTGAATCAATATGTTTATTTGATTGACCGACATTCACAGGAACAACTTAGTAAAGTGATTATCTGGAAGTCGTCAAGTTTTCAAATTTAATTTCTGTTTCGGATTTCAAAGAAAAGTCGTGTTAAGTTGTATACGTCACGTTGTACACAAACATTTAAAGCAGACCTACTAATTGACTATTCTATTGTCAGGTTGGTAGGTACTAGCGAGGGTGTTCTATTGTTATACTAGTCTATTGTCGTGTTGCTAAGTACTGGCGAGCATTGTACTAGCCTGTCAGGTTGATAGGTATTGGCGAGTGTGTTTCTATTGTTGTACTAATACTATTGTCATTCTATAAATATTGGAGAGCGTGTTCTTATTGTTGTACTAGTTTCTATTACTTTAATTTCAGGTACCGGAGCACTGATTCGTTGTTGTGTTGCTTTCCTGACAAGTACAAGAGCACTGATCCACTCTTGCTGCCAAACAACGGTGATCTGAATAACGTATCATACAACATTTAAAATATGCAGAATTTCTAAATTATATCTCATCCCACATCCCGCCCAATCATGCGGGTTTACACATACGGCTTGATTAAATATTGAATAGTTAGTGACTTTGTATATATGAATTCAAACAATTTCTCTTTTATACACCAGAAACTAGATCCAGACTTCAAAAATCAAGAAAGTCTCCAACGCTTCTTTAATGTGAACACATAGAACTGAACCAGTGATTGTCCTTAAAGACTTTGCTGCACTGTCCATAAAGATACGGTAAATTATCTTTAAAATGACGAGTTATTCTTAAAAATCTTAACACACTTTCTTTAATGTCATGTTCGTACAGTCCTGCAAGACTTTGTCTCGTTATTCTTAAAGACTTTATTGCACTGTTTTTCAAGACCATGTCGCAGTGATCTTAAAGAACTCATCACGTTGCTCTTAAAGATCTTGTCACACTGTCCTTCAAGACGTTTGTCCCGCTGCTTTTAAAATCTCCAAACACACTCACAAAACCTCGTACAAACCGTAGCACGCGCAAACACAATGGCCGAGAAATACTCTGTAAGATGTAATGCTAAACTAGGCGCCTTCTGTACACGCAAAATGGCCGAGAAATACGCTGTAAGATGTAATGCTAAACTAGGCGCCTTCTGTACACGCAAAATGGCCGAGAAATACGCTGTAAGATGTAATGCTAAACTAGGCGCCTTCTGTACACGCACAAACTCAATTCAGACGCTGGGTACAAATCTCACGCGCACTGCTAGTTTACCAGGTACACGAAATTAAAATTACAAAATGGAAGCAGAACGAAAAGCATAAAGGAAAGATGGGGGGTATTCCATAAACAGGTAGCTTTAGAGAACACGATTTTTCTTTTAAATATTAGAAATGAATGTAGATATTATAGAGCTATTTTCCTCAAAATTTTTTAATTTAGTATCGTGTTGGAAATAAACAAGGAGCTAATCCACCATCCCGTTGTGAATGAAGTCCCTATGGCATATATGAACGTGACTGGACGAGAAATGAAGTCAATATTTTTAACTTTAAAAAAAAAAAAACTTTAATAAAGGAAATGAAATTAAGTGAAATAGAAATAAACAAGACATACTGTCCAGGTGCATCATAATAATATATAGATCATCATCATCAGAATTAGTGAAGGATTTCAGTGCACAGTCTTTAATAAACATAAGCAATGTTTTGTGGAGTGTCTTTCCGTTGCGACTTATCTTTCCCTGATGGCCAATTGACAGACTGTCCCACAGATGTTTACAAGCACTGGGCGTGTTGTCGTTCTTTGATTTAGGTGACTGAACCTAGTGTTTCGATCAGATACTATGGAATCTTTTGTTTCAGAACATAGATAATGTCACCAGTGTGCAACTTTGTGTTAACTTTCCTTAATATTATGTCTATCGCAACTCGGTAACATGGTGCAGTTGCATCAGGTCACTTTATATCAAATGCACTTAAAACAGTCAAAATCATAAGCTTTTTGGTGCTTCAGTACTTTAGAGAGTTTATGGTGGGTGCTATAGTATCTTAGACATAGTTTATGGTGCTACAGTACTTTAAACATAGTTTATGGTTTGTGCTACAGTATCTTAGACATAGTTTATGGTGCTACAGTACTTTAAACATAGTTTATGGTTGGTGCTACAGTACTTTAAACATAGTTTATGGTTTGTGTTACAGTATCTTAGACATAGTTTATGGTGTTACATTGCTTTAGACATAGTTTATGGTTCGTGTTACAGTATCTTAGACATAGTTTATGGTGCTACATTGCTTTAGACACACTTATGCCGCTACAATACATTAAAGGACCGTGATTATTTTGCCAATAACTTTCATTTTATTAAAACTGACTAAGCTAGTATGTAGGCACGAGATTTACAAGAAATACATGGGACCACTGTCTATGAACGCCATCCAGTACGTCTAGGTATTAGCTAAAATATTAATTAATTAAGATATTAGTTAAGTAATTAACTATGTAGTCAATACATTGCTGCATTTTGGGTCTATTTAGAGTGGTAATTTTAACTGTTCACACAAAGGGGCTGGGTTAACAATGACTAATGAAATTAACTAGAAATTAGAAATGTTACATTGCGAAAATTAATAGCACACTAATCAATTTCTCCTTCCTTTTTCTTTAAGAACACAATAAAAACAAATAAAATGAGTGAAGACGGCGTGGATGTCGTTGTAATTTCGTTTTTATCAATTATTAATATATCGTGATTAGAGTCAATGAAACCACACTTTGTCGAAATTACTTTTAGTTGTTTTTGTCTGGTAACATACAATCCTATCATTAATATCTTGAATTAAAAATACTAAGACATTTCTTTGTCTCTAGAAGAGCGAAGAACAAAGAAGGTATGGGAATGATTAATTCGGAAAAAATCAAATTCATTTAATTATTTACCGTAGTCTCCCATAGCAAGCTTTGTCTGTGTCGTATTTATTTTTATTTTGTTTTAATGATTAGCTTACCACATTTGGAACAGTTATCGATCTTACGGTAATGCAATCAGCGAACAAGTGAATCGCGGTTGCTCGCTTTAGATCGCGACACGGCATGTAAGCCTTCCAAATACAAGATAAAGAAAAAAGACAAAATGAAATTATTCGAAAAAGAGGAACAATAAGAGCCAGAATTAGAACACGAGTGAAAAGAAAAAAAAACACAACAAGACGAACAAGAACGCGCAAAAGAGGAACAACAAGATGGAAGCAAAGCGTGCACAGAATAAAAGAACAAGAAATAGAGCATGAACAAAAAAAAAATAAAGGATAAAGACATGAAAAGCAAGAATACGAAGAAGAAAAGAACAAGAAAGACGTAAAGCACATCAAAACGAACAAGTGGTAAAACAATACTAATAGTAGAACATGAACAACAAGAAAGTGGTAAAACAAGAACAAGTGGTAGAACAATAATAATAGTAGAACATGAACATCAAGAAAGAAGAGAGTACGAAGAAGAGAATCAATAAGAAAAGAACAAGAGTTCAAGAAAACAGGCCAAACATAAAGACAAGAGGAATAAGAGCAAAAATGGAACAATAATAATTACAAGAAAAAGAACAAGAACAGAAAGAAGAACCTGAATAAACTCTAGAAACGAAACAGAAGAAAATCAAGACCAACAAAAAGAACAAGAACAAGAAACCCAATAAAAGAACCAGTAGATAAACAAACAAAAGAAAAGAGTCGAGAAGAAAAGCGAGAACAAGAAAAGGAATCGAGAAAAAAGCAAGAAAAACATTTAGATTAAACAAGAACGAAAAAATTATTTCTCAGAAAAGGAAATATCTCAGTTAGGAAATGTCCTACCAGTTCAGAAAAGGGTCTGACTTTCTCAGAAAAAATGTATGGACTTTGTACACAAGAGAATTACAGGTAACAATTGTGATCAGCATATTCTTAAAGAAGTAATAGATCGATAAGTGAGACTGCTAAAGGAGAATGACAGTTGTGGGCGCCACTGGGGTGTGACGCGGTCATTTGAGTTAGTGCATGTGTTGTGTGTGTGTGTGTGTGTGTTAATATGCGGGTGCAAGTGTATTTGTGAATGTGGGCTGATGAATAATTTTTTAAATTGTTTCCATACTTTCTCTTTATTTTATCCGATGCTCTGGTGTTCAAGGGGGAAGGGGGGGAGATGGAGAAAGGCATAATAATAGAGATAGATGAGTGGGTCAGCACTGAGTTATCTTTCCTAAGTGTTGTTTTCCCAGGAACAAAAGTATCAACGTTTTTATCGTTTTGGGCTGGGTTTTTATTAATATCTACTTTCAGTCAAGCGGCGTCTAGCATATAGCAGTTGACAGTTAACTAACTTGAAATAAAAATATACATTAACCGGCCCTTCATGAAAATATCACTCAGGACCTGCGAAGTTTGCTTCAACTATGATAGATAGATAGATAGACAGACAGACAGACAGATAGATGGATGGTTGGATAGATAGATAGATAGACAGACAGACATACAGATAGATAGATAGATAGATAGACAGACAGACAGACGGATGGTTGGATAGATAGATAGACAGACATACAGATAGATAGATAGATAGATAGATAGATAGATAGATAGATAGATAGATAGATAGATAGATAGATAGATAGATAGATAGATAGATAGATAGATACTTGTAAACCTGTCACAAAACTATCATGGATTATATTACCATACAATATTAGCACCGTGTTCATTATGTACAAATTAAAAGTATGAAGAAGAATTTAGAAGAGCAATTTAAGTATACAAAACGTGGATAGAAATAAATGGGAAAAACTGCAGAGTGAGTGGATGGAATCAACGCCTAAGGAAACAGTTCTAGTATATATTTCTTCAACAAGAAAAATAATAATCTGTATTATCTAGTTTTGCAGGTGTGCATGCGAAACGAATGAACAAATACCTTTTAATGATCTTGCGCTTGCAGCCCGAGTACTCTTACAGAGCTAACTTACAGAGGAACGGCCAACTAATTTGTTTAATTGTTAACGACAGTGTCCCCAGAGTCCACAGTGGTGAGAGAGAATTTTAAAGTCACATCCTGCTGTGCCAACCTCTACTATGCCATTAACCACTTCTTCCCAAATTTCACTTAGAGGTAGAAGAGTGTAGGAGTGGGAGGAGAGGTTAAAAAGGGAAGCAGCATCGGCAGGGCATTTTTACGCACTCTTCCTTCTGGTAAATCTCCTGGAGTTTAAGAGGTCAAAATTCAAAACATAAAAAAAACCCAAAGTTTAAAAGAGGTAAATTCTCAAATCGTGTAAATTAGTTCAGGCAGAAATAAATATCCCAGATAGATAGATAGATAGATAGATAGATAGATAGGTAGGTAGGTCTGTAGATAGATAGATAGATAGATAGATAGATAGATTAGATTAGATTAGATAGATAGATAGATAGATAGATAGATAGATAGATAGATAGATAGATAGATAGATAGATAGATAGATAGATAGATAGATAGATAGATAGATAGATAGATAGATAGATAGATAGATAGATAGATTTGAGATCCTGGAAAGCTACATTGAAGAGGAATTGAGACCCTGGTAAATTACACTGAAAAGGATTCGAGATCCTGGTAAACTACACTGAAATGGATTTGAGACTAGAAAGCTACATTGAAGATGATTGGAGACCTTGGAAAGCTACATTGAAGAAGATCTGAGACAACGTGATATTTCTAAGAGGGTCCCAAGACAACAATAATTACATTCAAAATAAAAATTATAATGCACCATTTCATTATATTAAAAGTGAATCTGAAACACAAAATAATAATTTTCGACGAATTCTAGCTCATTAAAAGTATATGGAAAATAATTCAAAACACTCCATAGTTAAGCCGAAAATGATTTTGAGGTACAAATTAATGTATTGTAAGTCATTCTACAATACAAATTAATTATTTTGTAAGTCAAATTAATTACATTGTAAGACATTATATCATACAAATTAATTGCACTTAAAAAGATTGAGAAGATTCGACACAATAGAAATTCAAGCTGACGAAGCAATGCAAGTAGTGTCTAAAAGCCAAATGTGAAAAGAACACGAGCGTGAATGAATGGTACACCCAAGAAGATTCGACTGTCACATAAAAGTTCTAAATAGGTTTATAATCAAGACATTAGTAGCATTAGCTGTGATTTTAGCGGCCGACATTAACCATAATTTTGAGACGTATTAATCATGATTTTAGTGGCCGACATTAACCATAATTTTGAGAGGTATTAATCATGATTTTAGCGGCCGACATTAACCATAATTTTGAGAGGTATTAATCATGATTTTAGCGGCCGACATTAACCATAATTTTGAGAGGTATTAATCATGATTTTAGCGGCCGACATTAACCATAATTTTGAGAGGTATTAATCATGATTTTAGCGGCCGACATTAACATAATTTTGAGAGGTATTAATCATGATTTTAGCGGCCGACATTAACAAAAAGATTTTTGAGGTATTAATCATGATTTTAACGAGTGGCATTAACCGAGATATTAAGTTATCCGTAATTTTAGCGAGTGTCATTAACTGATTTTAACCAGTTACATTAACTGTGTCATTTAAAAGTATTATTGAGTGGGGTTTTAACGAATTACATTAGCAATTTTTTTAACGAATCTTTAACCGTAATTTAACAATAATATTAATTGTCATTTTATTGAGTTGGCTGGAATGTCGATGGCAAATTTGACTGGTCGGTTAAGGTAGTTTGTTGGGATATCACTTTGTTCTACATAGATGCCGGCTTTGGAAGCTGGAAATCAATGAACTGAAAACAATTAACAGTGTAATTAAAACGTATGCGGATTATGTGCACGTCAAACTTACTGGAGAAAACTAGGTCAGATTTCAAAGAGCGTCGTTCCTGACGTATTGTAAAGGCCGAAAGTAGTGGTTGACCTAAACTTCGTATTTTTCGTCTCCAGGGAGACGAAATTATGAAATGCGGGAGATCGGCGTCATAGTCTGAGCCAGCTCTAACAAGAATCTCGTTGATCTGTCTAGGATGGGTTGACTTTCGAAGCATTGTTTATTTAGTCTTTTAATTAAGTGACTTATTTATTTATTTGGAAGCGCAATTCTTTGGAGAGAAAATAATTTGTTATTGTATTGTTATAGTTATCCCCATTTTGCTTAGGCTGTTTGCAACGTTCTTTCTAAATGAGTACACACATGCGCAAACAGAATACGCCTTTACAATAAAGATTAGATTAACTGCTACTTACCGTCAGAGTGGACAGTTGATATGTAGGTCCAGTTGAAAGCCAACACGATATCCACCAAGGCCTGTACCTGGTACTTGTCAGGGGGCACAACTCTCAGGAAATATTTGTAAATGTTCTTATCGCTGAGGTCTATGCTGGTGGCTGAGTAACCTATCTGCGGGATGTCAAACATCTGCATCAAGTTCTGAACCTGGATGGTTGATTCGCTGGACCCGGGTCCAATCAGCCCTACTATCGGCTTCTGCAGGCCCACGTTACACCGGTCACCATTCGTGTATTCGTTCTTTTGCGGGTACGTTCCCCTAGTGGAGGGCTGTTCCCCTTCAGGCAAAGCACTGACTAGTTGTCCATCCGTAACAGTCTTGCTGGCCAAGGCATCCCGAATGAAATCAATACTCTGCTCGAGGGCGATGGCTGAGTACCAGCACGAGTCCCGGATGTCCCAGCCCAGAGTGATGTTAGGTAAAATCTCGGGATCCTTGTTCAGCCCCTCCACCGTTAGCAAAAAGGTCTCTATCCTCTGGATGCCGTAGTACTCCCGGATCTCTCCGCACACCCGGGAGTAGACGTTCTGAAGCGGCGGTAGATGATGGACCGGAAACAGGGCTCCGAGAATCAGGTCTCCCTCCTGCCGCGCCATCCGCCGCCTGTTGGAATACTTTGACGTCGCTGTCTTCGAGGGACTTGTCAAGGTCGACGCTGTCTTCGAGGGACTTGTCAAGGTCGACGCTGGCAAAGGTCTGAGGCTCGTATGGACTGGAATTTTCCTCATGACCCGATCGTTCGAGATAACATTGTCGCGCGCCTCCCTGATTTTATCCGATATTTGCTGCGTGGTACGGCCTGCCTGTCTTCCATCGTTCGTTTCGAGATTGGAACCCAGCTGCAGTTCTTGGGCGACAGTCTCTGTCGTAACGTTGCCTTCGTGGTCTTGAGCTGTTTCTGTGGTGACGTTTTTCTCAGACGAGTTCGAACTTTTCCGCTTATCATCGCTCATGCCAGTATCCGGCAGTACGGATGTAGCTAACACGATATCCGATAGGCTGAGCGTGGCAATGACAGCTATGGTGCCGAACAAGGCCGACATGTTTTTGAACCACTGCACAGAGTTATGCATGACTTTAATGGTCTCCAGACGACCTTCTGTATAATTAATCATATATACCAGCTGGTTCCATTTGCGCGAAAAATGACAGTTTTCCACTAGTTAAATCTGTCACTGGGCACACCTCACAAAGAAAGGCGTGCACTTTGGTAATGCTTTCAGTTAAATGATTTAGAACCAGCCACGGTCGAAGAGAGCTTAGGGTAGCTGGCGTAAAAACAATTGAGGTTACGACAACAAAATGCCACTGGCTCATTTATTTCAATTTATTTTTGTTTGGCTGGCTGGTTGATTGCTTACCTGATCTGGGTTTCTTCGGGGGCGGGCGGGGGATTGTTTGGCTTAGGGTTTAGTTGTTTTTAATTGTGTTAATTCTGCGCAAGTCATCCACATATTTTCTAATTTCATATTTTTTTCCAACTGAATCTGAATCTGTGTGGCCTAAGTCGGGGGTTTGATTGGTTTCTTTTGCACAGAGAACAAAAGCAATCAAATCTTAAAGCGAGCCCGAGAGTTATCTCGCCTTTTGTACACCATGCAGATGAATACGAAATTTCCAGTCGCCTCGAACGTTGGGAAATAAAAAAGCTTCAGAACTATTCACGTCTCCGATTATCCTCACCCTTCCTTCAGTTGAAAGAACGACAACCACGTCTTCTTGCTTCTCTAAAGTTAAAAAAGTCAATTCTCGTTCGTTTGGATCTGTACTGTACATGTAATAGACATTGCACCGTTTGCTTTCTTTGCTATTGTTTGTGTTTAAGTCAATTTAGTTTAAAGCACTCTAGATGAAACTATGAAGAATGGAAACAACATACCTATTATGCAGTCACTAAAACGTTGAGTTAGGGAGATTTATATTTCCCACTCCCCTGCTATTATTCACCCATTTGATAGATCCGGCTTGCCATCGTTGCAGCACTTGCACATAATCAACATTGACCTAGGTTGACCTAGGAAACTTTCCACTTGCAACTGTAAAATAAATGTTGTTCAAAGTGCTTAAAAAAAAACTTTCCACTTGCAACTGTAAAGTAAATGTTGTTCAAAGTGCTTTAAAATAAAAGATTTCTAAGACCCTGAATTGGCAATAAAACACGAACCTGCTTCGCATTTTTCTGGTTGGAATTGTGGTAGAACAAAACAATTTTGCTTTCATAAAGTACACATTCGGAAAAAAGTCGAACAGAAATGATTAAACGTGCACAAGTTTGTTTTTGTTTTCCGCTGAAACAGAAAACATCTCACACAATGCCAACAATTCGAGAATTTCTCCCATGTAAACGCACTCTCCATTCTTAACAATAACCGGGAGAAAGGAAATATATATCTGTTACATCTTGTTTCTTTTCCGTTCATTTGTTCCACTATTTATTAATTTTCCTTTCTTGATATACTAAGTCCATTGATCCATAACACTTCGCTTTGAATTTCACAACCACAGGACAAAGCTCTTGTGTTTGTGGTTTATAAAATATTCTTTTAATGAAATCAAAGATTTCCAGTCCGGTTTGCAGTCGAGCAAACGTCGGAAACTAGGTCGGATACTGGACCAAAAGCTTTAGCGGCAGCATCAGTGATGCGGCAGTTTTTACAGATGCACAGCTACGATCTACTGTGTCTGTTCCCCTTCCATGCCGCGCTGCGTAACGCGTGTCCATGGTGAAGGTCTGCAGCAAGTGAATGGACGGCCCAGAAAGCCGTGCTGTAGTTGTCTGCCCGTAAACTGCTCGGGTACCTTTGGCGGGAAAATAGGAAAGATCGATCCAAGGGCGACTGTTGAGTACATCGCTGTTGTTTCCATGTTTTTATCGTCAGTTCATTCAATTCCACTTTAAGCGATGGATCATAATTTCCTAATTGTAGCCATCATTTTATTTATCTTACAAGGAGAGATGGGATGTGTGTGTGTGGGGGGGGGGGGAAGGGACACTCTGGCTATTGTTATAACTTTGACTAAAGGCGACGCGTCAAGTGTCGAAATTGGATGGTGTTAAAAGACCACCAAAAACGTGACTCAATAAACATTCTAAGAGTTGTTCCTAGACCACATTCTAAGACACATTGCACTCCCTAAGAGGTGTGTGTAGACACGTTTTAAATCTAAATTAGCACTCCCTAAGAGGTGTGTGTAGACACATTTTAAATCTAAATTTGCACTCACTAGGAGTTGTATGTAGACACGCTTTAATACTAATTTCGCACTCACTAGGAGTTGTATGCAGACACGCTTTAATATTAAAGTAAGAGTGAACACTTTTATCGTGTGCAAATAAAAGAGAGTATAAGTTTATATGTATGTTCGTGTATAAATTTGTTTTATACATATGTTAGAAACAGTGACGTATAAAACAAATGAAGCTCGATCGCTAACATTATATTGTTAATAAACACAGACACAAAAAAAAAGATTATTTCGCAGAATTTTATGATCTGTTAATAGTTGTCATGTTGCTAATAGGAATCAGAACAGATTATGACCTATTAAACATTAATGTGTTGGTTCTGATGTTCTCAACTTTTGAAAAGCCCTCGAGTGTGTTTTACACTCTGATAAAACAATGTTCTCGTTTCCTTCAACTAGAATGAAAGTTAAAGTACACTTAACACATAGATTTGGACCTATGATATCTTGCGAGTGTTGTATGTTTTCGTAAAATTATAACTTCGTCAGGAGAAGGATTGTATCCCTAGCGTGGGCAGTTTCCGAAAATACCACGTCCACTGATTAAAACAGTCTGGCTCACTGGATGAAAGTTAATTGCTTTTCGGAAATTGCTTTCTGGACATTCTTTTTTTACTTATTTTTTCCCTTTTCCGATTACAAAAAAAAAGTTTAGCTTCCTTTAGTAATTTAGCTGACAACAGCTTTGCCTGTTTGTGAAATATGTTCTGTTTACATGAGTGTAAGCACACTATAAGTTTCAGTGATTGCGATGTAAGAAATAAAAAGAAGAAGAAAAGCTTAATTAACTGTATGCAACAATTTTTACTTGTCTAATAATAAAACATGCTGTCTGTTTCAGAGCTTGTGATGCGAAATACAAACATAAATGACACGAGAATTGTACCTTGTCTGATAATAAAACACGATATGAGTTTCAGAACTTGTAGAGAGAAAGAAGGACAGGTATGCACACAAGAATTTTAACCTATCTGATAATAAAACACTATATGACTTTCAAACTTGTACAGAGAAAGAAAAAGGACATAAATACACACGATAATTTTAATTTGATTGATGACATACACAATGTAGTTCCTTCAGACTACGTAGCCTTTTAATGAGTCTGTATGATGACATACACAATGTAGTTCCTTCAGACTACGTAGCCTTTTATTGAGTACTGACCTCCCAAGGCCTGACCCTCACCTATATCCAACCTTGGAATCCTGAGTTTAGTCGTAGCTACTTTCCTCGCTTGTTTTCCAACGCTAAAGAAGCGAAAACAAATTATCCCGAATTAATGTTCGTCAGCCAAGTCCTCTATACTGAGGAGAAAGAGCTCAGCGCGTCTTTTACCTGTCATTATTTCTCATAACAACTAGTTACTCATATTGAAATGTCTGCGATGGTAATTGACTTGATTTTAGTCGCTACAAACACTGAGCCAAGTAATGCATCCTTTAAGCCTCTCTCTCTCTCTCTCTCTCTCTCTCTCTCTCTCTCTCTCTCTCTCTCTCTCTCTCTCTCTCTCTCTCTCTCTCGTTCGTTCTCCCAGCACGAAAGCCTAAAGATGATGGTAGACACGCATGTTTCTTACCTTTAATACTAAAAGTGACTAAAGTTGGAATCTTAATACTAAAAGTGACTAAAGTTAAAATCTTAATACTAAAAGTGACTGAAGTTAAAATCTTAATACTAAAAGTGACTGAAGTTAAAATCTTAATACTAAAAGTGACTGAAGTTAAAATCTTAATACTAAAAGTGACTGAAGTTAAAATCTTAATACTAAAAGTGACTAAAGTTGAAATCTTAATACTAAAAGTGACTGAAGTTAAAATCTTAATACTAAAAGTGACTAAAGTTGAAATCTTAATACTAAAAGTGACTGAAGTTAAAATCTTATGGGTCCAAACGAATAAATAAGTAAAACAAGAAATGGCAAACCAATAGCTTAGCAGAAAATGGGCATTATTAAGCAAGCGAAAATCGTAATATATCTCTATATAGCAATTTTTTAAAACAATAGACTAAATCTACCAACATCTAGCCAAGGGTAGACCTTACATTATTCTAAGAACCAAGAAAACTCCACTTAACCACAGGGCAACTCAGTATTGTATATACAAGTCCTGTTCTCTTTCTAGCTAGTCCTGTTCTCTTGTCTAGTCCTGTTCTCTTCCTAGCTAGTCCTGTTCTCTTGGCTAGTTGTGTTCTCTTCCTACCTCTTTTTTTTCTAGAATAGTCCTGTTTTTTTGGCTAGTCCTGTTCTCTTTCTAGCTAGTCCTGTTCTTTTGGCTAGTCCTGTTCTTTTCCTAGCTCGTCCTGTTCTCTTGGCTAGTCCTGTTCTTTTCCTAGCTCGTCCTGTTCTCTTCCTAGCTCGGCGTTGTCTAATCTGGTTTCGCTTTCTCTCTAACTCAGCTGTTCCTCAGATTTTTCTGATTTTTATTTCAATTTGCGTTCAATTTTATCAGCAAAAATAAAATACAAATATACAAACAACTGGCGCATATGCTACTCAACTTGCAGTTTCCTTAACAAGGATTTCTACTACATTAGAGACCATTCGCGAACAGTGGTGCTTTGTGCAAGACTAAGGCCTTTTGTGAGCATCGATTTCTGTGACAGCATGGGTATTTTTGTGAACAACGATTGCAAATATAATACAGCTTTTATAATTGATCTTTTACAAGCAGTAATTCTAACAAAATCTTTTGAGGGCCTAATTTCTATTTTAATTTAGAAATCGTGTGAGCGGTAATTTCTAACAGAAATAACATCTTTAAGCAAGCCATTTCTGTCAATCGGCAGAACTTTCCTGTTTTGATATGTATATAACTAACATTTCATTACATAACTAAAATTTTATTACTACTAATTTTTCATTACATAACTCATATTTCATTGCATAACGAAATGCCATTAAATAAGTAGTATTTCATTGCATAACTAATATTTCATTGCGTAACAAATGTGTCATACAATGCCTAATATTTCATTACATAACTGATATTTCATTGCGTAACAAATTTGTCATGCAATACCTAATATTTCATTACATAACTGATATTTCATTGCGTAACAAATTTGTCATGCAATACCTAATATTTCATTACATAACTGATATTTCATTGCATAACAAATTTGTCATACAATACCTAATATTTCATTACATAACTGATATTTCATTGCATAACAAAATGCCATTAAATAAGTAGTATATCATTCCATAACAAATATTCAATTACTTTAGAAAAACGTTTTTCTTTTCAACTTTAGGAAAACGTTTTTTTCTTTTCAAAACCTAATTCCTGAGTTTGGTGCTCGATGTCATGGTTACTAACAGCAGATTTCTCTCCTAGCAGTGATTTTTAATAATTCATTTCCGAAACAAAAGTGTAATTTGTGAAAACCCTTAGGAGATCCTATTTTTCAAAACCATGTAATTTTTAATCTACAACTTTCTGAGAATTGCACATTGTAGACTCAGCAAGTAATAAATAGATCGAAAATTTTATAACTATTCAAAACGCTTGTTGGCTACCTGGCTGGTTGATGGGTACGTGTTCGGCTTATCTGGCTACCGGGCTGGTTAATGGGTATGTGTTCGGCTTATCTGGCTACCTGGCTGGTTGATGGGTACGTGTTCGGCTTATCTGGTCACCCGTCTGGTTGATGGGTACGTGTTCGGCTTATCTGGCTACCGGGCTGGTTAATGGGTACGTGTTCGGCTTGTCTGGTTGCGCGAGTAGATAGTTGACTAGTGGTAGTTCTGGAAGTGTTTGGATCATTTCGGTGGGTAGATTTGTGTGTGTGTGGATAGGCAGACGGAAATGAACTTATTCTTTGGTTTGTTTGGCTGGTTGACAGATTAACTGATTTGACATCTGTTTGATTGACCGGTTAAGAGAATAAATAATTGACCGGTTGCTTGTATGGTTTTCATTCGTTTGCTCATCGCTCATTATGTTTCTATGAAACAGGACTCCGGAATTTACTATGGTTCTCAAGCCACAGACCTCAACATTCCATCAAATCCCAAGTGCAGGTGTTTTTGTGTATGTGTGTGTGTGTGTGTGTGTTTGTTTGTTTGTTTGTTTGTGTGTGTGTTTGTGTGTGTGTGTTTGTGTGTGTGTGTGTTTGTTTGTGTGTGTTTTTGTATGTGTGTGTTTGTGTGTGTGTTTGTGTGTGTGTGTGTGTGTGTATGTGTGTGTTTGTGTGTGCGCGCGCGCTTTGGGGAGGGTTAAAGATTGGTTTTATCATGGGACAAGATTATACTACATGTGTTAATGTTTCCAGCTTGTCCCCCCGAGATTTTAGTCCAGACTCTTCGATTTTCATTTTATTGTTGAATCACCGAATCCGTAGCCTTCTTTGACTGGGGCCTGATATATCGAAAGACAAACTGAAGATCTTATTTTCTCTGGAACCGTCGCGTTGAGCTTTCAGTGTGAGAGTATACAGTCCTCTCTAACTGCCTGACCTCCTGACCTCTCCAGGATTTTGCACAAGTCTTTCGACTGTTGTTTAGTAGGTTCTGCTCAATGAAATCATTTAGAGTAGTGATCTGTCTTAAAGCCATTGAAGAACTGTCTTGAACAAAGATGACGTTTGCAAGATTCATTGGCTAGTCATTCAACACTTGATCACGCTAATCATTTGTTTTTTTAATATGAGAATTTATCTCCCCTAATTCTGGAAGGAGGATTACGCACTTACAGAAATGACCGCTATGATCAACACTCATAAGCTAGGAAATGGACGAGGATTGAGTTAGAAAAGAATTCAAATGTCGGATTGGGAGGTTCCGAGCTAGTTGTCTTTACCTCGCTGAGCTTCCCCTTGCACTCTGGCCATAAGTATTTTGCAAAACACGTGATAATGATCAGCATAGCTCTTGCTAAGAGCATTTATTTACTTTGGAACCTGCACAACAATATGCAAAATAAAATCACGTATTGCACATCTCAAGAGAAGTATTTGGAACACATACACCCTGTGATTATGCAGATACAATGATTACATGACACATGACACCATTTTCTGAACTGAATAAAGAAATATTCCATTTATTTTGTTTAAAAAATCCAGAACGAGACGGGATGAAGAACCTGTGTGTATATTTATCGGTAGACAAGTTTGTCAAGAGAACAATACATCGGGGTGGGAGGGTGTAAAGGGGGGTCAAATTTTATTTTAAATTTTCGTCTTCGCGGGCTAGAGTTCAAATTGTCGAATGCCTTTCATATTACGTCACTTTAGAACAATCCGGAAAATGACGTCAGCAAGTTCACAGTGCATCCGGCTGTGCTAATTTGAGCATTTAATTTGCTTTCAAGTTCTGTTGCAGAAGGGCGGATATTTAAGATACACATCTTTTCATTTAAGTCGGGGGGAGGAACAAAGATGAATTTCATTATTATTTTAGGGTGTTATTTCGCTTCCAAAATTTGCTGATGTTGCAGTCGTGTGCAAGCACCTAGAGAGGGATTTCACTTCTAGAAAAATGACGCAAAAGGTTCAAAAATAAAACCGTGAAGATTTGAGGGGTGGGGTATTGTTTTTCTGTGACTGTTTACTCTTTCCGTCTGTCATCTTCCTACGGAAGTTTAGCGGGCTTACCGTGTAGCACACTAAACTATATGTCTTACCATCTGATTGACTAGTTGCAAAGATCACCCATCTTACGTTACTAAGCAATTAAAGATTTCTATCAAAACATGGTCTGGAACCCTGGCTTGTAGAGAATAAATTTATGCAGTCCAGCTAGAGCGCCAGTATCCACTTTGTTTACATTTGTGAGGGGATCAACATACTTCACTCTTTCTCTCCCTCTCTCTCCCTCTCTTTGATACGCCCGTCTGATTGTGCATCACTCCCACTCTTGATTTATCAGCTCCACTCTCATTTTTTTCGTCTTCATGCGTCTCTTTTTCTGTCTTTCCTTTTTCACATTTCTCTCTCTCTTCTTTTATCTTGATTTACTTTTTCTATTCTTCTCACTTTCTCACTCTGCTCTCTTCTTTCTTTTTATACCCTTCATTCCATCTTTCACTCTTTTCTCTCACCTTCCTTCTTTGCGTTTCTCTTTATCTCCCTCTCCCGTTTCTCTCCATTTTATACTCTTCCAATTCTTCTCTCTCTTTCTCTCACTTCACTCCCTCTCTCTCTATCTCTCTCACACACACACAATCTGTCCACCCATCATTTCTCTCCTGTTTCCTCAATTTTTCTCTCACATTCTTTCTCTGCTTGTGTTTGTCTGTCTCTGTTTCTCCCTCTCCCTCTCTTTCTTCTATTAATTTTATTTTTACTCATTATTTCCTAGTGGCGCCTTAATTTCGAATTCTACTCCATGCCAAAAGTTTCCGAGGATGAAACTTACAGAGCCGCCAATGTATTGGCGATCATACATCAGTCTGGAGCGGTTCGCCGCTAAAATTATGTCGTTTTCAGATTGACATGGTTTACACGATGACGTAAAATGCTTGTATCGCAGCGCACAATGATAGTCGAGTTGTTGCCCCGAATATTTTAAGTTCATTGTAAACTGTAAATTTCTTACTTAAGGCGAGCTTGCAATGATAAAAAAGAAATGTCCAATAATCGTATCACTCTCGTCTGAAAGAAAACTCTGTACTAGATGCAAATGCTCACTCTAAACGTACAAGTGGGAGAATCAATAAAATATCACAAATTATTGTCGCACAAATAATAAAAGACAAAAAAAAATTTAAGATGGGCGAGAACTCTTTAAATTGTCATATAGAAAGTAGATGTACTAAGAATTAAGAAGTTTTAACGGCATCGAGTCTTGTCTTGAATGTGGGGAACGCTTCCGGCTTCCGCCGCTTTCGCGTTTGGAGGGGGGGTGTATACGGCATCGAGTAAACAGCTTGAGACGTTTTAAGCCGCCAGTATTGTAGGTTCACACTTTGTGTTTGTTACAAGTGGACACAATTAGAGGCCTATCAGTTACAAGTGGACACAATTAGAAGCCTATTAGTTACAAGTGGAGACAATTAGAGCCTATCAGTTAAAAGTGGACACACTTAGGGGCCTATCAGTTATAATTGGATACAATTAGAGACCCATCATTGTACAAGACCGCGCAATTTGCGGTCCACACCTTACATAATTTTGTACGTCACACTCTATTATCATTGCAAGTTTCTCGCAGGCTTCGGGTTCACAGTAATAATTTTTTAGGACCCTACCTTTACGAGTTTCAACTTTCCCTAAACTACCTTCACCCTCCTAGACCCACACTCTCTTAGGATAGCTCCTCATAGGCCTGCACCATCCTAGACTCACACTCTTTTAGGATAGCTCCTCATAGGCCTACGCTTTCCTAGACCCACACTCTCTTAGGATTCTGACTTAGGCCTACACCCTCCTAAATCCGTACTCTCTTAGGATTGTGCCTCAAATGCCTACTTCTTAGATCCATACTATCTTAGGATTGTACCCCATAGGCCCACACCTTCCTAAAACCACACTTTTTTGGCCTCTTGTTTAATTACATGCCTACCTTTTAATAAGTCCAATACATTTAAAGATCGATTATTTATAACACGTCCTATTACTTCAAGGCCATACTTTCGTCTCCTACATTTACCCACGCCTGCATTTCTTATATCCACAAGTGTGAGACTGTACAATATTGTCTTCACTTTCATCGATTCACACCTATCAAGATTTTATATTTTTATAAACAAGCATTTTCAGAGACACACTCATTATTATACCCTATACTTTTATATATGTCCAAAGCATTTGTACCCTATACTTTTATATATGTCCAAAGCATTTGTACCCTATACTTTTATATATGTCCAAAGCATTTGTACCCTATACTTTTATATATGTCTAAAGCATTTGTACCCTATACTTTTATATATGTCCAAAGCATTTGTACCCTATACTTTTATATATGTCCAAAGCATTTATACCCTATACTTTTATATATGTCCTAAACATTTATAGACGAACATATATTGAGATATGCATACCATGTCGTATGCCTTATGCTTTGACATGTATTCACGGCATCGCATGTTCTGTACTTGTGTACATCAACGCTTTCAAAAATTTAATCTAAAACAACAGGGTAACGCTATTCTTTGAGCATAAATTATTGTTGTTTGCGCTTTAGCCAGTCCAAACTCACTTCTAGCTGTACATAACATTTGATTAAATCTACATCTTTTAAGGCCTGTTTGTTTAATAGTACCTTGTAATCACATCTATACTTTTATTACCATTATGTTCACGATCACATATACACCTTGGTGAAATGTTTGTTCAAGATCAAATTGTGATTACATCTACACCTTTAAGAACTGATTATTTTTAAGATTCCAACTTGTGTTACATCCACATGTTCTTGCACTTGAATGGAAGGGTTCTAAAATGCATCGTCTTCATTCTTCTAAGCTGTTCCTTGCATCCAAGACTTAGCTTTCCTTTCTTATATTGCAGATGTCTGTTACCGCCTTTGAAAGTATCGTGCGCATACGCACTAAAGATAAACGCTTCGGCGAACAGACACGCTCAGAGTCGAGCACACACCTGTTTCTTATATGGCACGTGTCACAAAGGTTACATTGATAAGGCAGGAATGTCTGAAACGAGCTTGCCATGAAGAACAAGGGAGATAACATTTTATACAGACCTGTTTTGACAAATTGACCGGTTACAAACTGTTTAGCCGTCTGCTGTATTTACCGTCTCCGGTAAATTCGCTATATTAAGGACATAATTCTAAATCTTGAAACTGCATCTTAAGTTCCTTATTCATGAAACGTATAAGACGCCTCACAGTCATATACACAAAAATGTGAATGGCTACAGTAACAGTAAGGCACTAGTAACTGTGAATGGCTACAGTAACAGTAAGACACTAGTAATTGTGAATGGCTACAGTAACAGTAAGGCACTAGTAACTGTGAATGGCTATAGTAACAGTAAGGCAATATTAACTGTGAATGGCCACAGTAACAGTAAGGCAATATTAACTGTTTGATCATAACTTGATGTGAATCTGTTATCAAATAGTTTGGAAATATTTTTTTGTGGTGGTGGTGTGGAAGGAGGAGGAGAAAGATAATTGCTGCAGCTGATGATGACAATGATGTTTATGATAATTATGATGATGTAAATACAAAATACGCTATTCGATCTTCAAACATTAGGCATGGATTCTTAATGGTTTCCACTTTCACAATTTTCAGATAAAGTTTATAATGCGGACATCATTCTATTCGTAGTGCCAACGTCTTATTCCAAGTTACAACATTATATTCTCAGAGTTGACATGACATTCACAGAGACAGCCTCGTAATCATAGCGCCACCATCTTAATCATAATGCCAGCTTACTTTCATAATGTCAACGTAGTCAAAGTGCCACCATCTTAATCATAATGCCAGCTTACTTTCATAGTGTCAACGTAGTCATAGTGCCACCATCTTAAACATAATGCCAGCTTATAGTGCCAACGCCGTATTCATGGTGTCTATATCAGACGCAATCACCGTTCAATGGCATTGTGCCTGTTAAGTAATGTGTTCCTGCATCTATAAACTTTGCCAATTGCTTCATTTGGTGTAGAGTTGGAGGAGGGTATATTTAAAATGTTTTGTTGTTGTTCATTCATCGACTGTATCACTTTCGAGACGCCATATTTTCTCTCTCAGTACCTGCTACCAAGCATTTGTTTTCACTTTCATGCAAGTTCCGCTGGACACCAGGATCCTTAACTCCAAGCAAGCACATCGTGTGACATGCTGAAAGTGTGCAGTTGCATGCCGAGACAGTGTTTGTTTTGGAGAAAGCTAAGGGAAGTAAGTCAGTTCAGGTGACTAGAGTTGTGGGGAATGGAACTCCGAGACATGATTCACAACATGCATCAATCGTCAATGATATGAAGAATTACGTCACGCTCCGTGAACACGTAGGCTAAAGCAGGCAAGTCAAACACGGGGCCTTTTACAAACATACCTGCGTCCCGCACAAAGGTTTCCACAGCGCGAGCACGTTTTATATTCGTAATATCATTTTTTTTTTTTTAAAAACAACGCAATTTTTCGATTCGATCGTTTTTTTGTGCGATTTTTGGCAACTACTTTTAACTTCCGGCGAATCAAGCGCAGGTCATTAACTTTCTTTCAAAATTTCGAAAAGTTTTTACTTTTAAAATGGCCAGTGCTCCTCCAGCCAGGAGAGAAAAAGGAAATTGAACAAAGAAGGGCGAGTGTTTCAAGAAAAGTGGAAATTGCAGTGTTTTTGCACAACGGTGAATGGAAACATACATTGCATAATTTGCAACAACTGCATCGCCGCGCCAAAAAAGTACAACTTGAAAAGACATTATGAAACGAACCATCGATCTTACGATAAATATGAAGGCCCAGTGCGTGTTTCAAGACTCAATGAATTGAAGGCGCTAACTTGGCACAACAACAGATCTATTTTACGAAAATTCAGAAAGGGAATGTCGCTTCCGTTACTGCAAGCTATGAACCCAGCCGAATGATCGCCATGAGTGGGAAATCTTACAGTGAAGGAGATTTCGTAAAGCAATGCCTTGTAAAAACAGCCGAATGATCGCCATGAGTGGGAAATCTTACAGTGAAGGAGATTTTGTAAAGCAATGCCTTGTAAAAACAGCCGAATGATCGCCATGAGTGGGAAATCTTACAGTGAAGGAGATTTCGTAAAGCAATGCCTTGTAAAAACAGCCGAATGATCGCCATGAGTGGGAAATTTTACAGTGAAGGAGATTTTGTAAAGCAATGCCTTGTAAAAACAGCCGAATGATCGCCATGAGTGGGAAATCTTACAGTGAAGGAGATTTTGTAAAGCAATGCCTTGTAAAAACAGCCGAATGATCGCCATGAGTGGGAAATCTTACAGTGAAGGAGATTTCGTAAAGCAATGCCTTGTAAAAACAGCCGAATGATCGCCATGAGTGGGAAATCTTACAGTGAAGGAGATTTTGTAAAACAATGCCTTGTAAAAACAGCCGAATGATCGCCATGAGTGGGAAATCTTACAGTGAAGGAGATTTCGTAAAGCAATGCCTTGTAAAAACAGCCGAATGATCGCCATGAGTGGGAAATCTTACAGTGAAGGAGATTTTGTAAAGCAATGCCTTGTAAAAACAGCCGAAATTGTATGTCCAGAAAAAGCACACTTATTCAAAGACATTTCATTAACCAAGAATACTGTTGCTGAACGGACTAATGAAATGTCAAGTGATTTGAAACAACAGTTGAAGGCTGTATCATTACAGTTTGAATTTTTTTTTCTATTGCTATTGATGAGACCGTTAGCATGTGTTCACAATCATGTGGTTTGAAACAAGTCACTTTCTTTTTTATTAGGTGATGTTCTTACGTACCCTTCCAAGGCACATTATACAACTGTTCCAGAAACTTTCATGTGCTCACAAGCACACCATTGAGAATCATCCAGAACTTCACATGCACTATCAAAGCACATCATGCGGAGTGTTCCAGAATTTTCATGCACTACTCAGCAAGCAATGAGAAATGTTCAAAAAACCTTTGTATTCTTGAGACCAAACTCAAGCCTCAATTTTCGCCATATTGGGTTTCGATGGTATTCACAGGAATCAACTTACAGAACATGCTTACTGATAAATTCGATGATAATGCTGGATAGACGCAACAATGGGATCCAGTCAAGTACAATAGTCACTGTAGTCTGAAGCGGGTACAAAACTACAAAATTAAAAAATGGCATGCTCCTTTCTGCAAAAGTCAAATTAAGGCAGCACTAAATTTCAGGCATATTTCATGTGTGAGACTATTAGAAAGACTACTCATCCACTTGGAACTTGTTTGGATTGCATCAGCAAGTTCTAGCATATTCTTCTTCCTCTGAGTTGTTTACTCCAACTCAAAATTATCATCATAAGCAGTGCCTAAGATCGGGTCACGTTAACATTGGCAACAAATAGGGATATGAATATTTACTCCTCCTCAATATGTTACTTAATACTGCAGCAATTTGATTGCAAGGAGGGGGGGGGTTGTTCCCATGTTCATCTGGAGATCTCAGTAGAAGACTTCAATCCTAATTCAGTTCAAGTTTAATGTTCATGGGAGTGCGGATAGAAAGGAAAGGCAGATGACACAAAGGGGTGTGTGTGATGTGAGGGTATTGTGAGGAGATGAAGTGTGTGCTAGATATGTAGCCTATTTTGATTTTCATAGGAAGTGCTATCCTTCATGGAAATTTCTAGAGACAGACATTATACTGATGAACATTTGTGTACATGCTAAGTGGGTAGGGAGGAGAGAGGAGCATCCCTCATGATGAGCAATTAGTTAATATGATTTAATGTTTTGGACTTAATAAAGAGTCAACTAATCTCCTGGGGTGGCCCTGGATATATTGTTGTAAACGTAATCTTTATAAATCAACTCTTATAAAACTTAATTTCATCAATTTTTCATTCACTGTTTGTGTGACAAAGTAATGTGCTCCTCCCTATTTTTAATTTTAATTGTTATTTAAGTTGCTAAATTGTCAGTGACCCGACTTTAGACACTCCTTATGGTGTTAGTTTGAAAGTGTATGAGTTTGATGTAAACAGCCTCAGGGAACAATATTCCAGATTTGCTGACGTAGTGGAAACTGAGTGAACAGATTTTTTTAATTATCCAATTATTATGATTTATGAGAACGACACTAGCCAATGGCCTGTGTTTAAGGAGTTTACATGCAGTAGAGAATTTTGCTATCTATTCACTTTTGAATTTGAAGAGAAATCCAGCCCTTGTGTATTTTTTAATTTTGCAGTGAATATAATTCTTTACATCTGTTAAATCACTTTTTATCAAGACATCGATGAAAGTCCAGTGTTCTTTTTGTTTTGATTCTAAATCTGAGGTTTCTGAAAAATGACAACCCTATATACTGGATACTATTAGTCTCCCTTCATAAATCTGTGATTCACTGTCATATTTAGACTTGAACACACTACACACAAGTGGGCGCTGTGTTTCTTCATCACTTGCTCTTTCAAGTCAGTAGCTAGTTCGTCTGTCTATTGAGCAGCCTAGCTGGCTTACTACGGCTTAACGCATATGGAAAATTGGGAACAACACTGACAAATTTATATATCATTTCCGATAATTTAGCCTTCAATCTTTCTACCATGCAAATATTTATTTGATATTTTGTACTGTCAACATTAACTATCAACAGCTCCTAGAGATCATGACAACAATTTGTCATTGTTTAATTGGCTATACTTGTTCATGACTTGTTTACTTTGTCCAAGAACTATGCTTGTTTATTTCTTGATCTACGGATTAGCATGCCTATATTTGTCATTAGTCCTAAAAACTAGATTTCTTTATATCTTCTTTATTTGTCCAGGAGCTATGCAAGCTATGACTTCTTTGTCCAAAGGATTGGCTGCTTACAATTATTGTTTTTCTAAATGCTGTGAATGTTTATGATTTCTGTGACCAAGGACTATATGTGTTTGCTTTCGTTGTTAGGATTATTTGATGTATATTTCACAAGGATACAAATTCATTTATTGTACTGTTATTATCAATTTACACATTCATACAAACGATCAAAAATAACTTTATTATACTGAATTTACTCATTTATACATAATTAAATACATTTCAGTACAATTTTCAAATTAAATAATCCTTTTTTTTAAAAGTACAATGATTAGCTTATACCCCAGAACTTTTCCGATAATAATGACGTCATTCCACACTATTGCTAGCTGTAAGACGTCACCAAAAAAATTGCTCGCTGTTTCTTTGATATGTTTTTTCCTTTATTAGCGCTTACACATTAATTAAAATGTCGCCGTTTTACAAGCGAAATGCAGTTCTGCAAACCCAAGCAAGCAAAGGGGTGAATGGGTAGGTTGAAAAATTCCCACTCTGTTAGATCTTTCATTCTCTTGACCCAGACACCTTTCAAAGTATTTTTCTTAGCAAAGAGTCACTGGTCTATTCCGCCTCTATCGTTCATGTGTATGTACGGTTTTTTTTTTTATTGAACATCTGTTTATTCTGCCGTACATCCGACCCTTCACAAAAGATCGCTTTGACGTTAACAGAAATCCATTCCGCCGGCGGCTTGTACCTGAGCTTAGTATGCTTGACTTGCTGTCCTTATATTGGTGTTGTGTAATGGGGATCGAGCTGTGCACCCATGCGAACTAGCAGAAAGTACGATAACAACGGAACATCGCAAATGGACTATGGTTGATTTCATCAGGTGTGTCTAAGCTTTATCCGCTAGCAGCTTCCGTTAGTTATCACCTGGCATCAGGGGAGTTAATCACTCAGCTGAGTCCTTTCAACCATCGGTCAATTAACAGGACACATTGTGCAACGCTTGTCTTCCGTTCTCTCCATTCTTTGCTCGCTAACATTCCATACACAACCACACGCACAGCTTCTGTCTGCGAGATTCAATAATTTAAAATAATTAGCTATGAACCTTTAGTGTATTAATGACGTATTATATCGTAATCATTGGTATTGTCCCTATAATAAAACTGTTTTCGGTACACATACAGGCAGTTTAAATTTTATTGCTGCTCTTGTGGTTGGGCTGATGAGAGAAGTAGTTGTAGTGCGGGTGATTATACTGATGATGATAGTGGTACTGGCGGCGCTGATGGTGGTTTTGTGGAAGAGTTTTTGATGGCTTTGTTTATTATGGTGATATTTGTGGTGGTGGTGGTGGTAAAATGACAGTGTGTTATGGCAATAACGGTGGAGCAGTGATTTAGGTAGATTGCTGGCCATCGTGATAGTGGTGGTACTACAGTTGGTGCTGATTGTGGTGGAGGTGATGTTGGTATTGGTTATGATGATAGTGGCGGTGGCGGTGAGCGGGAAAAAGTCACAGGAAAAAAGTCACGGCAAAAAAGTCATAAGTGTTGCTAGGGAAAAATGTCACAGGAAAAAAGTCACGAGAAAACATCACAAGTTTTGCTAAGGAAAAGTCACGGGAAAAAAGTCACGAGAAAAAATCACAAGTTTTCCTAGGGAAAAAATTCACAGAAAAAAGTCACGGGAAAAAAGTAACAAGTTTTGCTAGGAGAAAAGTCACAGGAAAAAGTCACAGAAAGGAAGTCACGTCGTTTGACGTGATATCACTAAACTAGTACAACAATGCAATGCGCCTTGCTTTGAATCAAAATTATTTTTAAATGTACCTATTTTTAAATCTTTTTTGCTATGTGATTCGTGTCGGAGAGATCAGAGGCAGAATCTATTAAATCTTATGCCTCCGTGATAGAGCTTAGTCAGGTTCAAACGTATTGCCGACTAGGACATAAAGGTACCAGTATTATATTATAGAGAGCTTTATGAGTATCACATAAATAAATTAATAGATAAGTCTAAAAGTAACATTATAAAAATAATTTTGCGTTCTTTTTATATCACGAGATAAATCACATAATGAACTCAAAGTAGTTTTAAATGTTTATTTTAATAAATGAATAATTTTGGGAACTAAACGAAACTAAATATACAATAAGACACCAATACAATATAAATATTTTTTGATAGTTGTATGGTAGGTGAGTTTTATTAATATATTGCATGTCACCGTTCAAATGTATAATTTATTATATGCCAACCGTTTTAATTAATTAATACCATATTTAAAATTCAAACTTGCTGACGAGTACGAGAACAATAGAACGCTATTAATATTAGAGCTAATACAGTTCAAGGTTTTAATCATGACTAGTACGAGAACAATAGAACGCTATTAATATTAGAGCTAATACAGTTCAAGGTTTTAATCCCGATCAAAATATAATATACGTGTTTATGGACTTCAAGCATAACATCATAACTAAGTATGAAAAATAAATCATATAATTAAATGAGTGAATTATAATATTAATTATAATATGTATACGATATACAAATCACACACACACACACACACACACACACACACACACACACACACACACACACACAAGCAAGAATCGAACCACGATCCTTATGAGCCGTCCTTACTTCCATTTACTGTTATTCAGTTTGTAATAAACATGCATATGGACTTAAATTAAAATTAATTAAAACAGAACTAAATGTATGAATTAAAATGCATTTATACGGTACATAAAATACATTTATACGGTACATAAAATACATTTATACGGTACATAAAATGCATTTATACGGTACATAAAATACATTTATACGGTATATAAAATACATTTAAACGGTACATAAAATACATTTATACGGTATATAAAATACATGTATACGGTACGTAAAATACATTTATACGGTACATAAAATACATTTATATACATTTATACGGTATATAAAATACATTTATACGGTATATAAAATACATTTATACGGTACATTAAATACATTTATATACATTTATACGGTATATAAAATACATTTATACGGTATATAAAATACATTTATACGGTACATAAAATACATTTATACGGTATATAAAATACATTTACACGGTATATAAAATACATTCTCGCGCAAACCAAAGACAAACGCGTGCATTCACTAGTAACGTTTTTCACCCCGAACGGGATTTGAACCACGCACACCTTGAGCTAGCAGTTAACCTCGCCGTTTCCTGCTTCATTTACAGTTAATAAATGGTATAACACATACACACTGATACTTACGACTTTATATTTAACATATATTGTGACTTTTTTCCCCTGTTACTTTTTTCCCTATGACTTTTTTCTGATTTTTTTTCCTCTAACTTTAATTCCTGTTACTTTATTTCCTAAATCGGCATTGTCAGTGATGATAATGGTATGGTGATGGTGACAGTAATGGCAGACAGTGGTGAAGGGGGGAATGATGGTGGTGGTGCTGGTATTGATTATGGTGGCAGTTTCAGTGATTTTGGTTTTCACGCCAGTCTCTACTGCAGTTCCATAGTTAACTCTTACTTGTAGCACGTGACCTGCACTTCATTGCTTTCTATTCTGGCGTTTTCTTGCTAAAGCGTCTGTCTCAAACCTGACCATGCACCAGCTACAAAGTCTTCTTAAGAGAGTTGAAAATCTCTCAAACCTGATCATATACCAGCCACGAGGTCTTCTAATGAGAAACGAAGATTTGTCGCACTAATGCCATGAAAAGTCGTGAGCCCAATAAATCCAGGGTTTACTTCAGTAAGCCCTACAGCCTCACATAGACATGTCAGAACCAAAGTAAATCATTGTGGCTGACAACAAACGGGCTATTTCAATCAATACTTACTCTGTACTGCAACAAGTGAGCGAGTTTGTATGTATACGTGTATGCTTGTGTGTATTTGTGCTTAGGGGTTGGGGGTGATGTTGATGAGAGTAAAGAAGAAGACGGGTTCTATATAATTGGGTTGTGTTTTTTCTTCTTCTTATATTGTATGTGTGGAGTTGTTGTTTACGTTTTTTCTCCGGGGTGGTGGTGGTGGTGGTGGTGGTGGTGGTCGCCGACACTTTTTACGCCTGATTCAAAATGTAAGAATGTCAGAACCAAATATCGTGCGGACAACTTGAATTGCGTTCAGGCTCTTTATCGAAAATCTAGTGGACACAGATATCTGACTTATTGTCATTTTTTGCCCCTGCAAAATATTATCTCTCTTACTTTTTTCTCGTTCAGAACTCATACTCGAAATGAATTTTCATTTTGAAATTATTTTTTAGCGAGATTGCATTACATTTGCTGTCTAGATAGGCAAGACCGCAAAACTACAAACAAACAAAAACAGAAAAACATGCGCTTCTATCTGCTAGTTCCTTTCGATGCCGGATTGACATCTCTCGATCGAAATGATAATGAATGGAAAGAATTGGATGGTGGGTGGAGGTCAAGGTGGGGCGGAATAGTGTGGGAGATCTGGAAGAGGAAATGAATTTGACTCCACAATGGATAATAGCAGTGGTCGAGAAGTAAGGGGGCAGCCTCTTGCTATGGTGCCCGGTTGTGAATCTCGAAGCAAGATGAGAAACTTTCGTCACTCTTTCATCCCACCGCAACCTGTTGTCTCGTCACTATTTATCCCAGTGCAACCTGTTGTCTCATCACTATTTGTAACCCACCGCAACCGGTTGTCTCGCCACTCTTTCAATCCACTGCAACCTGTTGTCTCATCACTCTTTCAATCCACTGCAACCTGTTGTCTCATCATTTTTCATTTCACTGCAACCTGTTGTCTTCCACTCTTTTATCCCACTGCAACCTGTTCTATCATCATACTGTCATCCCACTGCAACCTGTTGTCTCATCACTCTTTCATCCCACTGCAACCTATTGTCTTCCACTTTCATCCCACTGCAACCTGTTCTATCATCATTCTGCCATCCCACTGCAACCTGTTGTCTCATCACTCTTTCAACCCACCGCATCCAATTGTCTCGTCATTCTTTCATCCCACTCAGTCTGGTGTCAGGCATTGTTTCCAAAGAAGACTGTTTGAAAACTGACAGTATACAATTCAAGAAAGCAAACGTTTATTAAACTAAAAAAGTACTGACATGAAACAAGAATTTAAAACTTCGTCGGCCTTAAAAATTATGATAAAATAATAGGTGATGAGGGAGTGAACCCGGGACAGGGGATACGGGTATGAGAAGACTTTAATCTCCGGACGAGATGCAATATGATTATGTCAAAACGAACTTAACTGTCACACGTATGCTCTTCTCTTAATAGCAGGCCCCGACATCAAAATGTCTGTAACCGACGAAATAGCTGAATATCCTTCAATCCGCCGCTGTTAAGGCTCTCTTAAAGTATCCAGTTACATTCACATTTTGGTTCACGCAGAACGGACATTTCCCGGGCATTAGCATTTCAAGAAGGACTGTGCCATAAATTTACTCTTGACTGACAGTCCGGGTTAAAGCATTTTTGGGGCGTTCTGACGTAGATCACTTTAGTGGTCGGTTGTGTAAGACAAAGTTGCATGCTATAGCCTTACTACCTTGCTGCATGAACACAATTCAAATCTTTGCATTGGTGAGACCCGAAGCATAGCTATTGCATTTGTGAGCCTGATGGCAAGGAGTCATTCAATACGTCTATTTCGACTTTCAGAAATGAACCGATCTTCTCCAAATTTTCAGCATTTTCCTAAAATTCATCTGTTCCCCTCTTCCCTCGAATTAATACATTTCTCTTCCTCCCTGCCTCTCTTTCCGTCCTCTCTCCCCTTCCTTTCCTCCCTTCCTCTCCCTCTCTCTCCCTTTCTCTCTCCCTTAGTATATAATTTTGTTATAACTCCGCGAGACATGTGGAGATTAAGATTCATTTGGAGGTATTTGAAATGCAGGAATGAGTCAAGGGCTTTGTTATAGTAAAATTTGTTGATTTTTTCGGGGGGGGGTATCTTTAGTTTTGTTTTGGTTTTAAGTAAGTTCACCACAGCGAGACAGAAATTTAGTCAAATGTATTAATCTGACGCTTCAGATCCATTCCAATGACATTCACAATTGTTTGCTGTCACATATTAGACAGTAATCAGAATTAAAATAGATAACCTGCCTATGACCTATAGGCCTGGAGATAGCCAGTCTATGGCTCTAGAAGCCTGGAGATAATCAGACTATGGCTCTAGAAACCTGGAGATAACAAGCATATGGCTCTGGAGACCTAGAGATAAGCAGCCTATGGCTCTAGAAGCCTGGAGATAATCAGCCTATAGCTCTAGAAGCCTGAAGATAATCAGCATATGGCTCTAGAAGCCTGGCGATAATCAGCCTACGGCTCTAGAAGCCTGGAGATAAGCAGCCTATGGCTCTAGAAGCCTGGAGATAAGCAGCCTATGGCTTTGGAGACCTAGAGGTAAGCAGCCTATGGCTCTAGAAGCCTGGAGATAAGCAGCCTATGGCTCTAGAAACCTGGAGATAACCAGCCTATGGCTTTGGAGACCTAGAGGTAAGCAGCCTATGGCTCTAGAAGCCTGGAGATAATCAGCCTATCGTTCGAAAGATATGGTGATAACCATCCCATCATTCAAGAGGTCTGGGATAACCAGCCTTTCATTCCAGAAACCTGAATATAACCTGCCAATGGCTCAGGACGACTGCAAATAACCATCCTATCGTTAGAGGCCTGGAGAAACCAGCTTATGGCTCTAAAGGCCTTGAGATAACCAGGCAGTTATTCAAGTAGCCTGGGTTCAATTCCACTTCGATTCGTCAAAGCGGTGGACTTAGTGCCTATCCCGTCAAATGAAACAATAAAGTTGGTCTTGTGTGCTACGGCCAGCGAACGCTGAAAGTCCGTTTGGCAGTTGAAATGGAGAAAGAATGAACGACCAATGTTTGCCTCTACTGAAAGAAACTTATACAGAACATCTACTCAAAATATGTCCGACTATCACTTATACAAAACATCTACTTAAAATATGTCCGACTATCACTTATACAAAACATCTACTCAAAATATGTCCGACTATCACTTATACAAAACATCTACTTAAAATATGTCCGACTATCACTTATACAAAACATCTACTCTAAAAATATTCGACTATCACATACAAAACATCTACTCAAAATATGTCCGACTATCACTTATACAAAACATCTACTCAAAATATGTCCGACTATCACATACAAAACATCTACTCAAAATATGTCCGACTATCCCTTCTTTTACTGTGGAACACTTCGTTCCTTGTGATTCACCCTGCAATCTGCCTGTCAGCCTTGTGATTCACCCTGCAATCTGCCTATCAGCCTTGTGATTCACCCTGCAATCTGCCTGTCAGCCTTGTGATTCACTCTGCAATCTGCCTATCAGCCTTGTGATTCACCCTGCAATCTGCCTATCAGCCTTGTGATTCACCCTGCAATCTGCCTGTCAGCCTTGTGATTCACCCTGCAATCTGCCTGTCGGCCTTGTGATTCACCCTGCAATCTGCCTGTCAGCCTTGTGATTCACTCTGCAATCTGCCTGTCAGCCTTGTGATTCACTCTGCAATCCACCTGTCAGCCTTGTTGACTTCACAAGCATCCCACATCCCGAAGTCTATTATTCATCTCACATCGGGAGACAAGTTCGCCTTGGTGCTAACGACACGCACAGTCAGTGACGGCTAAAAGATCGTGTGACTTTTTCTTTTCACAAGCTGTCTACTCATTCATTAATTCTCTCGGTGATGTATATGTCTGTGTTGTTATAATGTCATCATGTTAAGAGAACTGTTCCTCTGAAGGCCTCTGAAAAAAAAGCCAGAGTAAAATTCAGAACAGTTCCATTAAGAATTCGTGAGAAGGCCTTATTAGGCCTGAGACTATGTTGGACAGTCAGTTATATTATATTCTTATTTGTATGGTTTTCTTGTATATCCTCATTGTATATGTCATTATTTGTATTTGATCGATGTTCTTGCTATATAGTGTGCATTTAATTAATTGTTAATAAATTCTATTTCGTTACTTGTCAACACCTTCTCCCTGTGTTATAAGTGATAAGTCGGGTAGTATAGCCCTTTTTTATGGGGGAGGGGCACTCGCTACTCTCTGTGGACATGTGCCATGTGAGGGTTATTCTTCGGAGTTCACTAAACTACTAAGAATTTATTCTGGGGAGAGTGTAAGGGGCACTCTTTCAGTCTCTCATCCGCAAGCTGAGAGGTGCAAATTTTATCGTAAGTGTGGAGTTGACAATTTTCTCGTGATTATACAAAAACATAGATAGATAGATAGATAGATAGATAGATAGATAGATAGATAGATAGATAGATAGATAGATAGATAGATAGATAGATAGATAGATAGATAGATAGATAGATAGATAGATAGATAGATAGATAGATAGATAGATAGAGCCTGAAAGAAAGATAATAAATGTAAATATGACTTTTTTAAAATATTTAGTTTTAGTGTGCGCATTTCAAACCGTTAGAGTTAAAATTCTGTTTCTGCTGTTTTTTGGATTGTCATTTGTGACATGTTGTTCTGACAGTGAGTCTCGTCTAGTTGAGACATAATTATCTGATCCTGCAATTCCATCAGACTGCAGTCACAGACACCACAAATCCCAAAACATTCAAGAAATGTTAGGAAATGCCACTGAAGGAAAGGTGTGGCAATTCTATCCCTTTCATTAGGGCAAAATTCTTACCTAAAATATTTCTGATCTCTTTTTTAATCTAATGAGAGGTCAGTTTCCAGTAGAATTAAATGTCTTTTTCAAGCAAATACTTCTTTGCTGATTTGTTTCAAAAAGTTCTGCAATAACTTGAAACACAAATCTTTTATCAAACGCACATGTTCGTCTGATTCGATAATTATTGAAATTATTTCGTAACCGGAAACGAAACACCTAAACTGGCAAACAATTTAGATTTATTTAAAATAAATAGGTGCTGGAGGTGGGAGTGGGGAATGGAAAATATTATGATTATATTATGACATTTCATTATTTTATTACGACATTACTACTTGTATAAATCAAAGAGTTTTCGATTGAAAAGTTGCACTATAAATGTACTAAATTAAAACAAATTCTGAGGAAAAAATATTACTGCACTTTTCCTGCCATTTTCGTTTAATGATTTAGCAACACTTTTACACTCTACACACGCTCTACAGATATATTCTACATATTCTCCTTACAGTCTAAACACACTCCTTACAGTCTAAACACTCTCCTTACAGTCTACACACTCTCCTTACAGTCTAAACACTCCTTTCAGTCTACACACTCTCCTTACAGTCTAAACACTCCTTTCAGTCTACACACTCTCCTTATAGTCTACACATTCTCCTTACAGTCTAAACACTCTCCTTACAGTCTAAACACTGCTTACAGTCTACACACTCTCCTTACAGTCTACACACTCTTCTTACACTTTACACACCCGCCTTACACTCTACACACTCGCTATAAACCCTACAAACTCAATTTAAGCACTACACATTCTTGTTATCATCGAGTGTGTATAACGGTAGACCGTTACCTTGGGTACATGCTGCACATTAGTGACTCTCCTTTAATTCGTCAATAGGAAATCAGGTAACAAACTTGGGTACCTTCCCCACACTAGTATCGCCACATAATTTATCAGTAGTAAAATCAAATAACGACCCCCCTCTTTTCAGTTCTAAACTCGTTCACAGTACTAGATGGGAAATTTATCCTGCTATAAAAATGACGTCGGACGTGTGTGGTGTTCATATAAATTAATTAAAAGCATAACTGTTAGCCATTTGAAGTGGTGTCCCCTTTAAAATGGCTAACAGTTATGTTTCTAATTATTTTTTTTAATGTGGATTTTTTTTCTAGAATCGGTCGATATTTGTTTGCTGATGTTTTAAAAATAATTTAAGTGGACGAGCAAAACAAAACACACTAGGGATTTAAAATCTGACGCGACCACTTTGAAATCCAGTCATCAAATTTACTTGGCAATGTCATTTGAAATTTTTATCAGTTTCTATTTGAAATATTTTCATTTAAATTTTAAATATTAAAAATATACTGTCGCTGCGCTATTAAAAATTGTTTCCGAGGGACGGTGGATTTGTTTTTAATGTATGCAATTATGTTGTGTACAGAAGTTTTTAATGTATGCAATTATGTTGTGTACAGAAGTTTTTAATGTATGCAATTATGTTGTGTACAGAAGTTTTTAATGTATGCAATTATGTTGTGTACAGAAGTTTTTAATGTATGCAATTATGTTGTGTACAGAAGTTTTTAATGTATGCAATTATGTTGTGTACAGAAGTTTTTAATGTATGCAATTATGTTGTGTACAGAAGTTTTTAATGTATGCAATTATGTTGTGTACAGAAGTTTTTAATGTATGCAATTATGTTGTGTACAGAAGTTTTTAATGTATGCAATTATGTTGTGTACAGAAGTTTTTAGTGTATGCAATTATGTTGTGTACAAAAGTTTTTAGTGTATGCAATTATGTTGTGTACAGAAGTTTTTAATGTATGCAATTATGTTGTGTACAGAAGTTTTTAATGTATGCAATTATGTTGTGTACAGAAGTTTTTAATGTATACAATTCAGGCATGCAATTATGTTGTGTACAGAAGTTTTTATTATGGAACTGGTACATAAATCTTTGTTATGGAACTGCTACTGAAGCTTTTACTTATGGAACTGGTATAGAAGTCTTTGTTATGGAACTGATATAGAAGTCTTTGTTGTTCCATAACAAGTTTTTGTTATGGAACTGGTACAAACTTTTTCACGTTTGAAGTTTAGAGTATTTTTACCCTTGTGTATCGACGTGTTGTGACAATGTAGTGAAGTGGTTAAGTACTTTTCAACAATCTTCGTGACAGTCCGCCAAGAGCTTTCCATAAGTTAATACACGCACTACTTTTAGGGATAATTATATTTATAGCCCAACCTCCCGACCATGAATCATGAATAGTGAAAGGAAAGGAAATTGGACGTTTAGGAAATAAATACCTTTCAAGTGACCTTTAACTTAAAGATAGTTATTTGGCTAATTGAACTTGAAACAGAAATAAGTCTATTTTTAAAAAACCAGTCATAAATAAATTGTGGATGTGCAATATCAGATATGCTATGAAACGAGAGTTTCACCAAAAAAAATGGAAAATGTAAATTTGAAAATTAAATGTAAAGGTTTAGAAGTATAAACCAACAAAGGCAGAGCAGAGGTAAAGCTGGAATCATTGACTGACAATGCAGTGCTCGTCCTGCCAGTTAGGCACATGGGCAGACAACTCTGGCGATCAAAATCATTGCTTATACATGTCGACATCACATGCTTATTCTGGTCTGTAATTATTTATTCATGAGTGTCTATTATTAGGTGTTTACTTTTATGTTTGCATGTGGAGTCAATGTATAACTTAACCGCGCTATGCGCGCACATACTTTGTGAAAAATGACGTTGCAAACAGTAGAACTTCATTTTTCCGCAAATGAAGATACCATAGCTGCCCGGAAATGGAAATACAAGTGTGCAGTTGTCCCCAAAACACTTTGTGAGTGAGTTGAGATATATACATAAAGGATAGTTGGATAGATAAAAGAAATTTATTTAATGTAAAACAAACCGTGGTGCTTGTACGTACGTACTTCAAGAAGGGGGTGCTGGGCCAAAGGTTGCGCGTAACATTGATCATTTGCTCGTCATTTCAAGACCTTGAACGTAAGTGTATTGACAATTATTTTCCGGTGTTACACACATAGACTAGCCTCGTTCCGTGACAACGTAAGTGTATTGACAATTATTTTCCGGTGTTACACACATAGACTAGCCTCGTTCCGTGACAACGCAAGAAGAAGTTCAACTGTATTGGTAGAAGGAAACAGACTTGTGACAGTGAAAGACGTTTAAGTCAATCAATGGAATTGATCTTGTGAATTCCATTTCTTTCACATCAGTTAACATTAACATCATCATCATTCATTAATATTAATGTTCGAGGTGGTGTTGATGGAGTTGTTCAGTAGTTCAAAATACGTCTATATATATACCTTTAATAGCTGCGCGTCACTAATTGACTGGGGGTATTTGGTCTTCTCTCCCCTTCTTTCTTTGCGTGTCCAAAATGGCGCCTGCTGGGCAAGTTGGGGAAGGGCCGTAAATTGCATAATTGACGAGAACCGAAATGAGTTAGTGCGCCGTCTCGGCAAGACATATAAATTGGTTCACAGTCTTAGCCAGGCCAATTTACCAAAGAGCAGGTAGTCAATCCGACAGAGTTTTTGGTCTTAACTGAATCACCATCACAGACTAATAATCTTTGCTCTTAGGGGACATTTTTTTTTTTTGTCTCCCGATGTCTTCGTCAAATTAAAATACTAATTTTACTTTCTTTTCGACAATCTACTGTTTTTAAGCCCTCTATAGAGCATTCCGATAAGTTAGTGTATGGGTGGTGCAGATAATATGTACAAGTGTAAACAAGCTAGCTACTTCACGATCCTTGTAGCGTTTGAAAATTTCTAATGCATTATCACTTTATAACACACCTGAACAGGTACAAACTAAAAATGTGTGTCTAAAGTATAATAAATGCCGAAATATGAAAAGTGCACTAAATATTTTTGAAATTAAACTAACCAAAAACTTATAAAATAACTAATGTCAACTTACGTCAGATAAACAGCCACTACACTTTGTTTAAATTTACATTCAGTATTTTATTTTTTCAAATGTTTGCAAAATTTTAATAAAATAGAAAGAAGAACAGCTCTAGATAAATGCACAAAGATGGTTACAACTAATTATATTTACGAGTTAGCAAACATTACGCAATTTACTTACATTTTGCGACATTTTCAGTAAATATCGCTAATATATATTTGCCGAAATTATTTAGCACTTATACATTGCACAGTGACAGAAATTTGACATTAAGTGAAGAAAATATAAACAAACATCTAACACAGATAGCTATTATTACTATTTTATAGATAATTTCTGAAAGTGTAACTTTTACCGTCTTAACAATGATTCTAATTGCAGATGTCATCGACCACATTATTACCATTATCAGTGTTATCAGCACATATTATCCCTGACATTGCACAGTACTTGTTATCATCTGGCTGATTCTAAACTATTATAACCACGACTAAAGGTGTGGATCATTTCTTGTAGTTCCGTCCTCGGAAAAGCAGCTTCCAAGCAATGACGTCAGTGGAAGGTGATGTCCATTTGTCAGCCCGCGAAAAGCTAGGGTGCACCTCTCCAAAGGTAACTAACTGTGTCACTCTAATTTCCCATTGTATTACATTTTTAAAAATCTATTTAATATAAATAATTATTGTACCTGTGCTTCATCGTAACATAATTGATTATCAAGCGTTTACCTACTTTTTTAAACACAATTAACTCTTGTTATGTGCATTTGTTTCAGTTAAATTTTTACTGCCATTCCCTTTTCCAAAACTAGATTAAACTCGCTGATTGAGCATAATAGTGGCAGTAGTGCTGTTGCTCTTTGAATTCTTTCATATATGGTATGAACGAAGAGAACACACAGTATACGTCAAGTTGGATCTTTAGCAGTCTCTTCTTTAGAGTGAGATACCTGGGGTTTAGTGCTGCTTTAGATTCACTAATTGCATGTGACAGTCGAACAATCTAATAAATAACAGCGTACCTCTCATTTCCATTCCCTCACACACCATTCAAATTTGAAATCTCCTGACAGAGTAGGAATACTTCTATTGATGCTGAACTAATGTACATGTGCATGAAGCTTCAAATAATGGAGGAAAGGACGAGAGAATAATTAATAGATTTGTTAGACGCAGAGTGCTGCCCGTTCTGGTTACTTCCAATCCCTAGACAGCCAAGCTTGGGAATACAGTCAGCTTACTGTTTACAATCCTATAAAATTTAATTTTCTTTTACTTTCAATGCAAGGTAAACTGCCGAACGGTCTTTGTTTAGAAAATCTTTTTATATATGGCCCCTCTCTTTATGTCTCTTAGTTTGCTCACAATGAAGAGATGTTTTTCGATGTGAGATTTTTTTGTATCTCTTAGTTTGCTCACACCGAAGAGAGGTTTTTCGATGTGAGATTTTTTGTATCTCTTAGTTTGCTCACACCGAAGAGAGGTTTCTCGATGTGAGATTTTTTTGTATCTCTTAGTTTGCTCACACCGAAGACAGGTTTTTCGATATGAGATTTTTTGTATCTCTTAGTTTGCTCACACCGAAGAGAGGTTTTTCGATAAGAGACTTTTTTCTAACTTGTACTTTGAAATATTTGTGAATTTTCTCCTGCAAATAAACATGTTTAGAACATGTTCATAGTCGATTTCTTCATTCGCATTGAAGTAAATTAAGTAAATAGAATTATTATTATTATTATTATTATTATTATTATTATTATTATTATTCAGCCTCTTTCCACGACTTCTGTTTGACTGTCGGTTGTGATCCAAGATCTAGGAATCTTACCAAGATTCTGGGAGATCCAAGGTTTTACGGAGGATGTGGGCACTTCCGAGGAGCGCTGCTTTGAGTAGTGGAGCGATTCTGTGGGAGTTTATTCAGATAGCCTTCCAATTCAGATGTTATGTTCTCCAAGGCTCCTATCACTATAGGTATCACTTCTGCTTTTACATTCCACAGTCTCTGAATTTCTAATCTGAGGTCTTGGTATTTTCTATTTTTTCTCTTTCTTTTGTTTTTATGTTTCTATCGCTTGGAACAGCGACATCAATGATTGTTGCTGTTCTGTTGGACTTATTGAGAACTACAATGTCTGGTCTTCGTGCAGGAATCACCCGATCTGTTCTTATCTCGAAGTCCCACAGTATTTTGACCTTCTGTTTCTGTGACTGCTTCTGGTTGGTGCATCCATGCTATTTCTGGGGGGTTTATGCCATAGTTCTCACACAGATTTCTATTTATGTGTTTTGCCATTTCGTTGTGTCGTTTGGTGTATTCTGTTCCAGCCAGAACCTGACATCCAGATAATATGTGTTCTGTTGTCTCATCCATGGATTTGCAGAGTCTACATTTGGAATCATTTGCGATCTTCATGATTTTCGTTTTTTTGAGATTTGGTGTTGAGTGCTTGATCTTGTGCAGCCTATGGAGTCTTTGCACTTAAACTTGCACCTGTACAAATTCAAGAATTGTCTTATGAATAACATAATGCATATCACTAAAGACAAGAAATCTGAAGCGTTATCTAGTGGAACGCATGATTGTTTTGAGTGGGAAATATATTTCTAACTTGGGACAGAATTAAAATATGACTGGAGACCATTTTATGTGCGGGCTACTCACACCCAAATTTCTTCCAAGCAGAACATTAAAAGTAAATACACGAATATACACATACCAGAGTCAACCATCACATGTTGTGTTCGTGATGAAGACCCATCTTTTTCTCCAGGCAGGCAGTGGTGCATGGTTTGGTATGAATGGGGCAGTTGAATTATTCGGACTTTCAAAATTCTTTAATTTTATTTTTTGTACTTAGAAGCTTTTAATAGTATTTTCAAAGAAAAACTCATAAAATTGTACTTTTGGAAGTTCATACTTAGAGATTTAATTGTTTGTATTTTTCTGTGAGATAATATGTGACTGAGCCCAAGTGTTGGGCCAAATTAGCTTCACAGATACAAACTATCATAGGTTTCTCGAGGAAAAAGGTGTTGAGAGGTTAATTGTCCTAATGAATTATTCACACAGGCCTTGCATTTGTCTCCAGCATTCCAAAAAGCCTCCTTCTCCTTCTTCTTCCTGATCTGCTCTATTGCAAAATGTTTCTTTTTCTTTTCCTCACTACTGTTATCTGCATGATGTCAAATTTTCTACAGTGCAATGATGCTGCATCCCTGGTAAACAGCATTTTCCAGCCTAGGTCGACACTCCAGATCAGTACAAAAATTATTTGTTGTGAGACAAATGTCTTTCACAGTTCATTTGGTTCAGAGAATATTAAGTTAACGATTCATTTATTTTCTAAAATACTGACAGTTCACTTATTCTTCTAAACTACTAACAGTTCACAGTGAATCGATAAACTACTAACAGTTCACAGTGAATCGATAAACTACTAACAGTTCACAGTGAATCGATAAACTACTAACAGTTCACAGTGAATCGATAAACTACTAACAGTTCACAGTGAATCGATAAACTACTAACAGTTCACAGTGAATCGATAAACTACTAACAGTTCACAGTGAATCGATAAACTACTAACAGTTCACAGTGAATCGATAAACTACTAACAGTTCACAGTGCCTCGATAAACGAAAGTACGTCGACGACATTCTTGTTGTGGAAAATAGCGGGAAGCATTTCCAGTGTTTTTAAAGTTCCAGACGCGTCACCAGCACAGAGAGAAATTCCGATTTGCTGGGAAATTTAGTTCAGTGTGCAGCAAAGTGAGAAATGCCCGATTGCTAGAAAATTAATTCTGTGTTGAATGAAAAATGTCCGACTGTTAGTAAATTTACTTTGTGTGCAGCAAGTGAGAAATGTCTAATTATTAGGGAATTTTAGTTCTGTGTACAATGAGAAAGGTTTGTTAGTAAATTTACTTTGTGTGCAGCAAGTGAGAAATGTCCGATTGTCAGGAAATATAGTTCTGTGTGCAGCCAGTGAGACATGTCCGATTGTCAGGAAGTTTGGTTCCGTGTGCAGCCAGTGAGAAATGTCCGATTGTCAGGAAATATAGTTCTGTGTGCAGCCAGTGAGACATGTCCGATTGTCAGGAAGTTTGGTTCCGTGTGCAGCAAGTGAGAAGTCCTATGATTTACTCGTTCACACAGGCTTGTTAAAAGATTATAAGGCTAAAAATACATTGAATAAACAGGTTTATGCTAGAAAAATAAATTGTATAAAGTTCTCATCTGAGAATACTGATTAGTGGCTGTGCACTGCAGCTTTCAAGAAAGGTTTGCCCAAATAAAACACTAATATTTTTCTTCTTAGGCACAGCATCCATGCTAAAAAGGTAAGATAAACATCTCTATCTAATTATCTCAGTTGGCAAGCACGAACTTTATGACGTATACCGTGACCCAATATTGTCTGAATAGGCACACTGTAGCTAACAAGGGGAAGTCAGAATAGAAATCGTCGAAATTTTATTATTATTATTATTATTATGAACGAGAAGAAACACAGATGAAGAATGTATATTCTGCAGGACCATTATACTTTTGTTTAAGCTACTAAAATTTAACTAAGTATTCTGTCTGCTTTCTGAAACAAGCACATACATATTGTAAAACCAGGACATTTGGATGAGCGTTTGTTCACATTAATAATTAATCTCCCTTACATATATCATTCTGTGTTGTGGGTTGGTGGGTGGGAATTACTATTCAGATGCGTGGAGGGGGACGGGGGTTGGTCGTTCCTTGTAAGATGTGATAATTTATAAATGTCAGTTAACATTCTCTCGCTTCAGACTGCTAGTGTATGGCATGAATAATTATGTACTGTGTAAAGATTATTATTCGGTAACATAATCATTAACATTTCTTGAGTGGTTTAGTGTACAGTTTTAGTGTTTTCAGTCTTTACCTTACATTGTGGTGTAGTCTGCACAATTGACACTAGACAATTCCTATTAAAATGGGGATTGACAACACAATGCGTCACTCGCATGGCCTGTGATTGATAAATCTGTGACGTGGCGGAGAACCAAAACGCCGTTGCACTATTCTGTGGGTCGTTTTATTTTACGTCATGCAAGAATTACGGTAGTGTTTCTTTCCGAACAGTCTTCTGTGTCACAAAAACACAAATACAAGATCTATTAGGAAGAACTTGGATTGTGCTAGTAATAAAGTTTCTTCTCTCTCTCTCTCTCTCTCTCTCTCTCTCTCTCTCTCTCTCTCTCTCTCTCTCTCTCTCTCAATCGATCGATCGATGATCGAACGTAAACAAAGGGACGATTATGACTAACTGCGAGTCAAAATAATTCTGCCTTTAAAACTTTTTCTTTTTTCTTGCTATGCGCATTGCATTCATATAATTTCTGTAACAAACTGTTTGTAGTGGGGTGGCTTATAATTTCAACTGGTGATCTGTGTGCGTCATTCTGTATTAGTGGTGAAGTTTAAGTAAAAGTTTTTGACTGCTTTATGGTCGCACTGTTCCCACAATAATCAATGAGCAGGGACCCATCGTCACGAACCAATACTCTACATCCAAATAGAGACGGTGTCATGATATGGGAATTTCATTTATAATTAAATTATAACTTGGAAAAAAATGTTGAATTATATATGATGGAAACATGATTATTTTTTTTTAATTGAAAACATTGAACTGATTTAGTATTCTGATACATACGCTGGCATTCCGAACGAAAAGAAATACATCTAACTGGATGACACAGCTGTTTGAAAGAAGCTAACAGGATAAACACCAGACTTGTAAGAATGATTAGGCGAGTGTTAAGCGTGCATATATTTAGTGTTCATCAGCTTGGCTAAATTGCATGTTTGTACAGAGAACAGAGAAACCAAACTATAAAACGACTGCTAATCCGCGAGAAAGTGATCCGACAGGTGTGTGCACACACTGATCAATAGTAAGTCATTACTTTAAATAATATATACAATATATACTTGTCTTCAACTTCATTTGTCTCTGTTAGCCTATAGAATTCACAAGTCCATTAGGAACGATAAATCGGGCTGCCTCGTTGTATCGAAAATGCAACAGTATTTTTAGATATTGCCAAAGAACTTTACTTATAATTGGAAGAAAGTGACGTAATTGCAAACTATACATGGACTGCAAATCTCAAAAGTTTGCACGCATGCCCTCATGCCCTCAAATTCTAACGGTTCCAACGCTCCACTGTTTTGGCGCTTCCGCTTCCAGCCTTCCAAGACACTCTGACACGTTCTGCCCTGGAGCCATAGACTGGCGCTTGATCTGTCCAAGCATGGATGCAAGATTTTGTTTTGAGATATCGGTCAACCTCCGAGTGAAATGAACCGGCAAGTGCTTTCATCCAGATGTTTTTCTTTTAAAGCTTGTATCGGACAATGTGTGTTCCGTCCCCCATTCTTCCCCACACCTTTCTGCTGTGTTGTTGTGACTACGATTCAGAACAAAATCGACGCAATGCAACATTGTCTCAGCGGTTTCCTAAGCAGACACCAAAGACTCGACTGCAGGAAGTGCATCAGACACATCCAAGCTCCTCAAACAAATTTTAAGCTGCCAGATCTTTCCAAACCAGAAAGTTATCACTACTTTAAGGGGTTCTCGCTTTTAATGGTCGCCCTGTGTAAACCTGTCTTCGACCACATCTTCCTTCCACACTGGATTTTATTTTTTATTGTGAGGTGCCATTGGCAATTGGTTTCGTGTGGTTTATGATGTAGATATTAGACTGCCAGTCCCATGGCTCCCTGCGCAAAGTTATAACGTCTTGGAATTTGTGCTCAGGGTTTTCATGTTCGTTTTGAAAACAGCTGTGCAGCAGCAGAGGTTCGTTCGAAGGAGAAGTCAGATACAACTGCTGCACGCACTCAATTGTCCACGACAGACTGTCAGCAAGTTGACCCTTGCAATGAATGCCAGGAGTCGGTCATTATCGTACTTACGGTCCATGTCGTGCAGACTCGAGTCTGGCGGTTCCAGAGACGGATTCAGTGACCTGGTTCTTGACTCAAACGTTCATCGTGAACGAGACCTCATATGGTGTTCGCCCATTTTTATATGCAGTCAGACTAAATTGTCTTTCGTGATGAAGGCACGGGGTTGCTGCCCCTGGAGTCAGATCTGTGGCCGCGCGTTGGCATTTATTGGTTGTGTTGCGTCGAAAGGCCTGGTGCTGTAATATCGACGTTCAATCAACTCCGCAGTTTGCCTATGGAAGTCCACTAGTCACCAGCTTGGCGCGGATTTCGATTAGCCAAAAGGAGTAACCTACCCATGCCATAAGCTTGCTTTATGTCATTTTCTAACCGTCTTATTAGCATGGTAACACTCGTCCGGGGTGCCATCTCTTCGTGTCTCAGGCATTGTTGCCATAGACACCAGGATCTTCATCTAACCATCTCTGCAAAACCTAACAACCCTCATATGATGCGGCTAAAAAGTTAACTTTGATGGATACAATTTCTTTCTTTTAAAAACAAAAGAGGAAGAAGAAATTAGTGTTTATCTCCAACATAAATTTAGTATCGTTATCTGGCACAAATTCGATTAAACACTAGGGGGTATTAAACAGATTTCCACCTAATGCCACTTACCTTTGCTTTGAAAATCAATATTTGTCGGGTTTCTATTGTTCTTTGTTAAATCATATTGAAATCTTTCTATAGATTAACAGCAACAGCAGCAGTAGTAGAAGAAGCAGTGTTATCAATTATAATATACATCAGCATAGAATTGTGAATATTTTGTTATCATGCAGGTTAATACAATTTTAACAAAGTATCGGTTAAAACACAGTTGTAATAAATAAGAGAAGGAAAAATTACGAAATTAAAAATGTAATTACCTATGTATGTAGCACGTAAATAAATAAACAAATAACCAATGAAATAAATAAATTTAGCAAACGAAATTGTAAAACAAACAAAGTATAAATGATATTTTACTGCCTAAGGGACACTGCAGTTGATATTGTTCCTTGACCCCAAGTGCAATCAATATCACTGTCTTGACCATTTTTGTTGTAGTTTTTTTTATAAAATGATATAATTATTTATAAATGATTGTGTCCAATTAGTTTGCACGCGTTTTACCTATTTGGGTTTGTTAACTTAAAGCAAAGACGATATCCGCTTGCTGTGTTTTCAAATGCAACTCGGAATACATACAATGACAAAGCATTGAGGTTCTTCTTAAGCAACATACAAAAATATTCAAAATTAAAATATTTTTTTAAATAAAACATTAAATATTTCACACTGGTAAAGAGGAAATTGTGTCTGCGGGATGGGGGGGGGGGATAAGTGGATTCCAGAGCGGTCATATTAGCTCAACTAGTTTGTTCTGAAGAGGAATCTTTTGTGACCTTCTCAGGATCTTCCATAGCTTCTTGAAATTAGCTCAACTAGTTTGTTCTGAAGAGGAATCTTTTGTGACTTTCTCAGGATCTTCCATAACCTCTTGAAATCCCCTTATTTTCGTTGCAGGCGCAAACCAATGAAAACCCGTTTAATTTCACCACCCATAAAATATGGGACGAACACAAGTTATGTTCAAAACCTTGCAATCGAACCAAGTTAATATATGAACAACACACGTTCAATATCCCTAAGATATTAGAGTTTTCTCCATTAGGGGAAGAGATAGATCGAGGTAAAGAAGAAAGTTAAAGAAATTAGATACTCGTGCGGATTTCTTAGAATGTTTCCACTCAAAGTAGAGAGTTAGCAAGAGCTGTACGACAGAATTTTTCCACTCAAAGTAGAGACTTAGCAAGAGCTGTACGACAGAATTTTTCCACTCAAAGTAGAGAGTTAGCAAGAGCTATACGACAGAATTTTCCAGCCGAAGCAGAGAGTTAGTCAGAGCTAATAACAGAATTTTCCAGTCAAGTAAATTAGCAAGATTTATATGACAGGGTTTTCCAGTCGAAGTAGAACGTTAGCCGGAGTTGATGACAAAATTTTCCAGTCATACAAGTTGAAGTTTATGATAGAATTTTCCAGTCGAAGTAAAGAGTTAGCCAGAGTTTTATAACAGAATTGTCCAATCGAAGTAAAGAGTTAGCCAGAGTTTTATAACAGAATTTTCCAATCGAAGTAAAGAGTTAGCCAGAGTTGTATGACAGAGTTTACCAGTCGAAGTAAAGAAATAACAGGAATTGATGACAGAAATTTCCAGTCAATCAAGTTAGCCAGAGTTTTATGACAGAGTTTTCTAGTCGAGGTAGAGAGTTAGCCAGAGTTGTATGACAAAAGAGAGTCAGGATAAATAATGAGAGATACCATAAATCAGATGGCGAATGTAAGAAACAGATCAAGAGGAAGGACTGCTTAAAATGTTAATGACAAAGATTAGAAGGGCGGGGGGGGGGGAGGGGAGAATATTGTGTGAAAACAAATATTTAGACACACGCGTGTTTATGTGAGCAAGTCACGAGAGTAAAAGGGGAGAAGAAAAAAAAGATAGAGAGCCGAATGACATAATAATTTTATTATATCCTTATTATTATTTTAATAAACAAATTATCTATCCTCATGTGTCCCTAAATTACAATGACATTTCTGTTGCAGTGTAACATATATGGAAATAATTGCTTTCGACATTTAAACGATTCTTCAGAGTCATCTGCTGTCATACTTTCGTTACCGGCAAATCTGAAGTCGTGCATACTGAAAGCAGCGAAAAAAGCGGGACTTTTCATCCAATTTGTCACAGGAAACCGTTAAGTGACGTTACGGCATATACGTATTATCGTGTCTTTTTTGCAGCGTCTTCTCTATTACCTCCTTCATGGTGCACTTAGTTTTTTTTTCAAAATGCAATAAAACCGTCTTTCAATGTGTGTGTGTGTGTGTGTGTGTGTGTGTGTGTGTGTGTGTGTGTGTGTGTGTGTGTGTGTGTGTGTGTGTGTGTGTGTGTGTGTGTGTGTGTAAATAATATATATGGGGGGGTTATGTGTATATGCGTATGTGTTTAAATGTTGACCTATGTTAGGTGTGTATATACTGTTTGTTTGTTTATTTGTGAGAGAGAGAGAGAGAGAGAGAGAGAGAGAGAGAGAGAGAGAAAGAGATATGTAAGTAGGTAGATAGATGAATAGATAGATAGTGTGAGTGTGTGTGTCTGTGTGTGTGTGTGTGTGTGTGTGTGTGTGTGTGTGTGTGTGTGTGTGTGTGTGTGTTGTATTATTGCAATGTGAAGTCAAAGAACAAATTACTGCATCAAACTCGGTATTTTATTTTTTCATCAAAACAACTCTTTTGTTTTGAAAGAGTGTGTTTCAGTAACTTAAAAATTAATCACTAAAATTTACAAGAAAACTTATCACTCGTATTACTGACTGGCATGGTCATTCAAATACAAGCTACATAATTAATTTGTTAGGTACACATTTTCTAGAGCTCAAATTCCAGTGGGAAACACCTGTTTCGAAAGTGCTAAAACTCTGAATGACAGCGGAGCTGTCGAAATTTTCATTCCTTAGAAAGAATGAATCATTGAGAATGATACTTGATCTAAATCTTGCCAACTATCAAATGGTTCCTCTTAAGTTTTGCTCACGATTTCCGGCAGTGGAAGACATTTTTACTTTGATGTTTGGCATGTGCTACTTAAATCCTGTGACTTGACGATTACGCTGTCTCTGATTCACCAGTAATACTGCTAAATGTGCCACATCGTTAACAAGGGAAGTGTATGTGTGATAAGGTTTGGTGGGGGCGGCTTAAATTTTAACGTGATACTTTTACCACGAAACTTTTCTGCCAGTATTGAACACAAAATCGAGATTCTTTCAGTCCCAAGTTGAAAATGAAATTGCTTAAATGTATTTATACTTTGTATGTGTGCACGCTTGCGTGTATCTGTGTGTGAATGTATCCTTGTGAGTGAAGCGTGAACGATGAGAATGGTTACTTAGGAGTTATTCCCCTTTCCGTTAGGAGACTAGGACTCTTTGGCTCCAACGCTGTATAGCGGTGTGATCTTCCTTACCTAGTAAGATTTTGCCCGACGTTCATTTGAAATTATATCAATTCGATTCGATCTGAAATCTCTCCAGTTGATGGTCGGGCAAGGTCAGACCCGTTTCAGTTTAGATTTATTTCAGTTAAAATCAAACTAGTCAAGTCTCGGGCAATTAAAGTCACTTTTACCATTTGAGTTCTGCTCAGTTCACTCAATAAATTTCCTAGCAGTCAATTCCCTTGTACAGGACAAATTGATAAATAAATTTCCTTTGTACAGCACAAGTGGATAAATAAATTTCCTAGCAGTCAATTTCCTTGTACAGGACAAATTGATAAATAAATTTCCTTGTACAGCACAAATTGATAAATAAATTTCCTTTGTACAGCACAAGTGGATAAATAAATTTCCTAGCAGTCAATTTCCTTGTACAGGACAAATTGATAAATAAATTTCCTTGTACAGCACAAATTGATAAATAAATGTCCTTGTACAGCACAAATTGATAAATAAATTTCCTAGCAGTCAATTTCCTTGTACAGCACAAATTGATAAATAAATTTCCTAGCAGTCAATTTCCTTGTACAGGACAAAGTGATAAATAAATTTCCTAGCAGTCAATTTCCTTGTACAGGACAAAGTGATAAATCAATTTCCTTGTACAGGACAAAGTGATAAATCAATTTCAACATAAGTAACACAACACGGTAATGGAGAGCAAACGAATGTTTAATACTTATTGCATTCAATATAATATTTGGAAAACACCGAGGTTGTAACATTGTGGTAAACAAATTTTTATATATTGTATAATATTGTAAAGACAATTCCATACAAACAAAACATATGTATCCATTTTGACTGACGTTCGTTGAAAATCACTGTCACCACTCAATTGTCCGCTTCTGATTTTCTGGACGCACGCTCGGCTGGACTGCTGACGGGGGAGGATGGTGGAGACCTAACAAAAAGTAACAACAAAATGGGTGAGAGAGGAGTGATCGCAAAATCATCAGACAATCGGTCATACTATGTCTTATCGATCTGATCGATTATCTGCCGCTTTGCCCTACCGACATTGACATGCTGCATCATCTTCGCTTTGTCTCCTTCGCTTTGTCTCCTTCGCGGATCATTCATCTATTCCGGCCTCCTCCGAGGACACGTCTGGGAAAATTATCTTAACGGCTACGTGGGCTTGCATCATTCTCGCAGACAGCACGTGCAACTCGTTCGCTAACGAATCAGTCAGCCGACCCTCACACTATCTGCGGTAAATACAAAGACACCACTGCTTGATGCGCGTCGTTCTCTAGCATCCTTTCCTCTCTCCCCCCCCCCTCCCTCCTAACGTCCGCATCGATGAGCTGGGTAACGATATTTTCAGACAGTCTTTGCAGATCTTCGATTCGATTAGGCGACCAAAATCGAACCCCTGATTAGCAAAGAGATGTGTCGGGCAAATGATTTCAGCCACTACTGCGAGGAGGTACGGGAGTGTTATTTGCCCGATTAACGGTAAGGGTTTGGTGGGGAAATCACCGCTGCCGGCGGTCGTAGTCCCAAAGTTTTGTTTACAGGCGACGACTGTGTATGCAGATTGGCTGTGAGAGCAGACTCGGGGAGAAAGCGTGCTGTGGATTTCCGCGAGAAGTTAACTTTGTGAGCTTAACGAAACAAGCCAAACTTAAACAAAGAACAGAAAGACTATGTGTGTTTTTGTTTTACGTTTAGCATTTTCTTTAATAAAAAAAAAAATTAATAAAAAACATAGAAACCTTCATTCAATTCTTCAGTCAATTCTTAATTCATTCTGCAAACCACTTCAATTCTTCATCGGTACTTCATCCAGTCCTGCTGCACGACAGCTCACAAGACACTTCGTTCCCATTCAATTGCTTTCCAGTTGCTTGCATCAGTACCGTGAATACATACATGTCAGAACCGCAACACACAGTGACCCTACATCAATACCGTGAATACATACATGTCAGAACCGCAACACACAGTGACCCTACATCAATACCGTGAATACATACATGTCAGAACCGCAACACACAGTGACCCTACATCAGTACCGTGAATACATACATGTCAGAACCGCAACACACAGTGACCCTACATCAATACCGTGAATACATACATGTCAGAACCGCAACACACAGTGACCCTACATCAATACCGTGAATACATACATGTCAGAACCGCAACACACAGTGACCCTACATCAGTACCGTGAATACATACACATGTCAAAACCGCAACAGCACAATGATCCTACATTTCATTGTAGTGCACAATACAAGCCATTGACACACAAAGGGAGGCAACCCAATCAGAGATTGACTTCTAACTTTACGCCTACTAAGAATGTCTCTCTGGTGTAACTTTCCACTTTCTTATTCTTTGTAGTACCTGTGAAAAATGAGTGCTTTATAAAGAATTAGATTAAATTTTACAGTGACGTTAGCACTCCACGAGAAATAAAGAATTTTGGAGTCATCAGTATTAACTACAAATAAGTTATAAACATTCTTAGAGACCATGAATTTCACCCTAATAGCAGCTTATTTATGTACCAAATTTTTAGCAAATAATAAGAACACTTCATTGTTAATCTTCTTAACACCTTTCTCAAATTTGTGACCCTCCTGAACAAAATCACCAATAATTTGGAAACAAGCATTCTAAGATATTGTAAAGGGTTTGGGGTCAAACATTCACATATTACTTTTAAACAAAATCTAATTCAGTAGCCATTAATCTATCATTATCTGCTTAGATTTATGTCAGAAAAAAGTTGAAATTAAAAGTAACTTTCAGTGTTCGATAATAAGCGAATAGCATATCACGTTGACAGTCACGTGTTTCATTGGAATATGTTCAAAACAAGATTGATTTAATGCTTCTTTTAATATTTTCCAGTTGTTCAAAACAAGATTGATTTAATGTTTCTTTCAATATTTTCCAGTTGTTCAAAACAAGATTGATTTCATGCTTCTTTTAATATTTTCCAGTTGTTCAAAACAAGATTGATTTCATGCTTCTTTTAAAATTTTCCAGTTGTTCAAAACAAGATTGATTTAATGCTTCTTTTAATATTTTCCAGTTGTTCAAAACAAGATTGATTTCATGCTTCTTTTAATATTTTCCAGTTGTTCAAACAAGATTGATTTCATGCTTCTTTTAATATTTTCCAGTTGTTCAAAACAAGATTGATTTAATGCTTCTTTTAATATTTTCCAGTTGTTCAAAACAAGATTGATTTTATGCTTCTTTTAATATTTTCCAGTTGTTCAAAACAAGATTGATTTCATGCTTCTTTTAAAATTTTCCAGTTGTTCAAAACAAGATTGATTTCATGCTTCTTTAAATATTTTCCAGTTGTTCAAAACAAGATTGATTTAATGCTTCTTTTAATATTTTCCAGTTGTGTGTACATCCACACATTGCACAGTGTCTAATGTTTCTATTCATGATTTGTAGATTTTTAAAAATTATTATTTGCGAGTGATTCGTTGTAAGATTTTGACGTGATCAATAATAAATGGAAGATGACTACTAAAATCGGGGAGGGAGGATTAATATTATGTGATCACGCATGCTATTTAACCTATATGTCCAGGAAAGTTGTGGATGTAGGGCAGAACCTCATTGAACCATACATACCGAATCTTGTCTACATGAGGCTATCCTATTATTCCTATATAGTATATACAGTAGAACCTCGTTGAACTATATATACTAAATCTTGTCAAAATGAGTTTATCCTAATATTCCTATGTACGGTAGAACCCCGTTGAATAATACATACTGAGCTATCCTATTTTTCCTATGTAATGTAAAACCTCGTTGAACTAAACTTACTTAAATATTTGTCTACCTGAGGCTATCCTATTATTCCTATGTAGGAGAGAACCTCACTGGAGTAAGCACAATTGTTTACAGTCACATTATTTTATGCCCTGTGAATACCTACTTATTTCCAAGATTAATTTTTTATTCTGTAATTATAATGAGAATCAACAAAATTGTAAGTAGGAAACTCGTGAAGAAACAGAGACAAAACGAGAATTAGATATGGCAATTAAAAATATACATATTTATATTTTGCTTAAGAGGCTTTCCTCATCAAAATCCATTAAACGGGATGGTGGATGGAACGGGGAAGATCGGGGTGGTGGATGGAACGGGGAAGATGCGAGGATTGAATGGTTCGCTACATTTTACAAAGGCGTGAGGGACTTATTTAACCAACAAAATTACATATGAACACGAATATGTCATTATTTCTCTGTACATCAAATGACGCAAAAGAAAGAGAAGACGGTCTTAATCATCAGATTTTTCTAATGGAAAGGAAGCAACTCTTAAAGAACAACGGTGTTATCTCCTTGGAGACACAAACGAATCACATCAGATTCGAGTGCTGAATTCCGATCTGTTTCTCGGAAGAGTTACATCAGTCGTCGTTCTGCGTCGTACAGTATCATCTTCTCGAGTTTGTCTCTGGGTTAAGGTCCTACAAATTCACTGTTATTTCACAAGTGTAAACGCCGCATTAAGCAGAGTGGTTTCCCTTTCGCTCTCCATAGCTTTTATGTCTTCTGCGCGTGCTCGGAATACACTAAACGCTTGAGCGCACATAGAAGTGAGGGGGGAAAGATGTTTCCATAATAAGTGCTGCATGGTTTCATTGAAGAAGGAAAAAAGCCACTCATTTTTTTATCTTCCAAGTAAATACTATAACTTCTACGACATAAAACGACTTCATTCATTGTTTATCAAGTGTTGGTGTCAGACAACTCCACGGTAGATAACCAGGTTTCTAGCGACTGAGATGATACGCGCCCTTTGGATGATTTTAATTTGAGATGTCTGGGGAAGGAAAAAAATGGGAGAAATCTGGGTTTTGTGTTTGCTTTGTTTGTTTTTCATTTGCTTGGCCAGCAAGATAACACATTGATTATCAGTAAGCATTTCATCTGGTATGGCCCCACGAAAAAACATAAATTGATTGTATGTGATCAAAACTGATTTATTATGTTAATGTATTTGTTTATTTGATGTGCGCTGGTGTGTATGTTGTATTATTTAATGGGTATTAGTGTGTTAATTTTTACTGTAACGCGTTTAACATTTTTAGGTGGGTTGTTTTTTTTGTTTGTAATTGAGGTGGGACCGTGTAAAGTGCATTTGCATAGCTTATCATCACTTGTTGCCTGTGTAATTGTACTTGATAACCAACATAATCACCATCTCTTGTTGCCCAGGCCCTGTGTAATTGTAGTTTAATCAACATAATTATTTCATACTAATGATCAAAACTTTCGTTGTATCGCTGAAGACAAAACCAAGTATATTGACTTCATTGACTTTTGATCACGTCAACCCAAAAGACAGATTTATATGCGTGCGCGCGGTGTGTGTATCTTTGGGTGTGTGGTGTGTGTGTGTGTGTGCGTGCGTGCTTTGTATATGTATGTGAGCGCTGTGTATGGGTATGGATGCGGTGTGTATGTGCACGCGATATGTGTATGCGTGCACGTGATGTATGTTTATAGACAGGGGGAGGGGTGTGCGTGCGTGCGTCCGTCTCTTATGTTGTGCACTGCACAAACACGTTTACTGGCGTGGTATCTATTTGCATGCCTTGATGACCAGACGATAGCCTAGCCTGGGGGTGGTCCTGGCTGCTTGACAGAAATCATTTGTACTGGAACACCTCGCCATGCCTGTGGAGTGAGTGAGTTACTTCCCGGGACTGAGTAGGCAATAAATTTTCAATCAGTTGTCGAACCTCGTAATCGAGTCTGCAAGAACTAATGCTGGCGAGCCTATCTTAGAATTTGGCACATAAATGGCCAATAATGGAACTGCTTATGGCACGACTTTACAGACCGATAGACTCTTTGCATCTGTGACAAGAGAACTTTCTCCCTTTATAATTTTCCCTTACTAACGGGGTAGCGGATGGGGAGGAGAGTGAAATGTGTAACCTCATAGAATAAGAGAGCTCATATGAATAATCATAACAATGTGCTATCTGATATTAAAGATTTTAAATAGATAAAATAATGTCAAGTAGTGCATATATTTTATTTTCATCAAGGATCGATCTCTTGTTGTTTGTCTTTTATTTTCGTGGCTGGTCATTAAATTCTGCTTCATGAGATTTTAACTATCAGGATGGTTTGTTGGAAGCAAATCACACAGTAACCGGGTTTGGTTTTTTTTAGACTCCTGCACGATCGAACCTGTGTTTGTAAGTAAAACTCGAACACTTTACTGTCGCCAGCAGGTTTGCCTTTTTGTCCAGAACAGATCAGTGCGAGAACAAATTCAGATAACCCGGTTCTGTAAGCTCTGTAAGGTAATACTACTCACTTTGGGTAGCCAATGGCAAGTCTTGGTTTCGTTTGGTTTAGTCCAGCTAATTTAATGTTTAAATTCATGTGTAAGAGAGAAAGTGAGAGAGAAACAGAAAAGAGCGATAGGCAGTAAAAAGAGGTTCAAAAGTTAACTCAGTCTTAAATAAATAATACATTTTTGTACATATTTTACTCGCTAGTTCGAATTTTTTTTTTTTTTTGGGGGGGGGTGTTCTGATTTTGTTTTATTTGAATTGTCTGGGTTTTGAGATACTAATTATTTTTGGTCGGTTGGTGGTGGTGATGGGATGTGTCATTTTCAAATGTTCTCCGTCCTGGTTTGCCCGAGCAGGGCTTATTTCCCTTTACTGTGGTCTGGGATCCCGACTACCCACACAAGGTGGACTGTTCAGCACCACCACCACCACACACACAAATAAAAAGAAAAATGTGTTTCATCGAGCGAATATTAATTTATTATTTCATGATATATTATTTTTTTCTGGTAATACATATGACGTGTTATACGCGACCTCTTCATGAATTGTGACCTACTATTTTCAATGCAGATTGGTTAGACCTTGCAAATTCCAAATTTCAGTTGGAGAACTCTGTCGAATGTGTCGGGGGGGGGGGGGAGGAGGAAGCATTGAACAGTTTGATAAGAAGCAGTCCGAGAGCGGTGGCTACAGTGGCCATTGTGAAGCGACGGGACGAAACCAGTCACGAGTTACCCGCCAAATTGTAAACATTGTTATCCTCGCTTTTTACGCATTGTTTCTTTCTCTGATAAAATGTATTATCTAGAAATTGTGATTAGTAATTCTGAATTTGATTATATGATACATAGCTATTATCTTTTTTCAAAAATGTATTTTGCTTTTATTATGATTAATAAATATTATTATCTTTATAATTTACCGTCTCAAGCAAATCAATTGGTGTGACAGGATAAGCGGGGGGAGGGGGGCTGCCAAATAACTACTTAATGAAGATGAGTTTTCTGCGACAATCATGTGTTTTCTTGGTGTGTAACTTTTTATTCAGAACCACTAAGTGGTGCTAGAAGGATGAAATCTAGTCAGAAGATAATCATCTAAATTATAATTCGTCCACCTGAAACATTTAATCATGAATGAAATAGATAAGTTATTTATTACTAAAAAATAAATTCTTTAATAGTAACTATGAGGCAGCTCCACAATTAGTATGTGTGTGTGTGCGGTATAAAGTTTTTATTACGGACCATAAAATACATATTGAATAGAATTAGATATATAATCATATATATATTGATTGGCATTTATGACACTGCTCTGAAGAGAGATAAAAATGTTCGGTGTTGATATATGATATCAGATCCGTAAAATCACTCGTTTCAAAGGGTCATAAACTAGACAAAAAGGGGAAGAACTGAAGGAGGCATTTCGACCTCGATCCAAGATCTGCTGACGTCAACTCTATTTTTTTGTTCTTTACCTTTTTTATATGGTCAGATCACGTCAATAGTTTGTGTTCATTCCTTACCGTGCTTGGAATAGCCAAAAGGCCGAGGGCTTTAACGAGGAGTCAAGAGCTTGGTTCTTAGTCGCAGCACGCTGTACCAGTGCTCAGACAATTACCGACGTGCGAAAGTGATCGATACAAAGGGAGGCAATCATTCCCCGTCTGGCTGACATAACAAAGACGTTGAAGACAATGACGTTGACGCATTCAACATGGTTAGTGCCCACTTAATGGGTTACCCCTTTCTTTTCTAACCAATAATGCCATTTCTTTTTCTTTGTTATGAGTATTGATCTGTTAGTGCGGATTAAAATTCTCAGTTTTATTAAATAAACGTGGACACACACAAGCAATCTACATTCACGCCAATCCGCCACAAATATATCGCAGAGAAGTGAGTTCAAGAGATCTGTTGACAAAGATACTTATTGTGGATTCCATATTTTCCTCATCAAACTCCACAGAAGTAAATTTGCTTTGTCCCTGGGGTTTTTTCCTCCTATTTACATGTACAAGATCTAAGGTTAGACACAATTGTCAGCCAAACTGAAATAACAGCTAAATCACTGCAGGTTGCAGAGTACTTCAAAGGGTGAAAATATGTTTCTTGGTTTTATTATTATATTATCTAAAGCAGAAAATTACACTAATTTCATACTGACCAATGTAATATGTATTAACATCAGCATCATGCAGGTCCTCAGAAAATCGGCGATAAAATAACTTCCTGTTTTCTTTTGTGGTTGCAGCAGCAGCTTAAACACGGATATTTCTATCTACTGTCGGCCATATTAGAATACATACACACACTTTGCCATAAGAGTGCAGTAATTGTATTAGTAATTTTAGAGAATACTCTATGGGGACCATAAATAGTAACTGCATTAGTAATTCAGGACTATACAGGAAAGCAATACTCTGGGTATGGTGACAATAAACAGCAACTATATTAGTAATTGCAGACATTACAATAAAATAATACTCTGAGCATGCATATTACCGTTGCTTAGAATTTCGTTTTTCAGTTGCACTCTAATGCATTCAAGCATATTTGTGTAGCTGGAATCATTTAAAAAGGCAGTGGACACACTGTAAATAGTCCCATTCTCTGAATTGTCAAGGTATAGTATTGATATGTAAGTCACTGTAAGATTTTTTTTCAGATATTATGATTTAAACTTTATTTTGATAAACACCCTCATTTTATCAAACTTTATATTATATATATATATATATATATACACTCTAAAATGTTATAAATTAGAATTAACTATATTGCTTTTATTTCTTATATATATAATTATTTATTAATTACTCTCAAAATGCAATTTCATTATGAAACTATTTTTTAAATGACTTTAATTGCTTAACTGATCATGCGAAATTTTATTTTTCCTTTTTTTCTTTTTTTTTTTTACTAGCACTTAAAATTATTTTTACAAATGTTTTCTTGCAGACACAGCAAGTTATAGAATAAAATTCAACATAAAGAGATATGTTCTTTTTTTACTAGCACTTAAAATTATTTTTACAAATGCTTTCTTGCAGACACAGCAAGTTATAGAATAAAATTCAACATAAAGAAATATGTTCATTTTCATTGTTCTCAATGCAGAATTTTGGCTACACAATATTCTTGTACAACACAAGCAGCTGATGTAAAATCTCTCTAATTATGATATTCTATCTTTGATATTCATTTTTAATTAATGTATTAGTTTTATACAAGTCATTCAAATGTCAGAATGTAAAGTTTATAACTGAGAGCTACTTCTCATGTAAAGTACAATTTAAAGAAATATTTTCTAACAATGTAAATCAAGGTACCACTTGGCTGTAAATATCACATTAACACAATAATTACTGTTTGGTTAAGTTTAAAAGCAGCTGGTTAATGTGGAAGTTAATTAGGCACTAAATAAACACCTAAGGTTTGGGATTAAAAACATTTACAGCAAGAAATTCAGCAAGATAGTTATAATTTTCATAACCATACTGATATATGCACACACATAAATTTCCTTTATTCCCATCATTCTGTATGTAATTATCATTAACATAATATTATTTTTATTTAAAGCAATAATTTATGCTTGTATTCTTTCGTTCAATTTTACAAAATATGCCCATTAGCAGTTACAACAAAATTACGGTAAAAACAGCAGACAATGTTTTAAATAAACAAGTACTAATAATTGTTTTCCAACAGTAAATCATATTTTGTACCATGCAACAAAACTGCTCTTCAGAACTATCAACCTCATTGCACACTTTAAGAAAATATGAAGACTACATCTTATGTCATAATTTTATTGTCCAAAATTAAAACTGTAGGGTTATCTCTTGTTTTTGCTGCTGGTTAGTAAATGAAGTGCCAGTTCTTCATCGTCTATCACACTGCAAAAATAAAAAAAGAAATGGAGTTATTTTCTCTTAGCTTTAGTATTTTGTAATATCTCACTAATGAGCAAAAAATTACCAAAATAAGTCCAACAATATACTGTGAAAACATTTTCATGTGCTTTGTGTATTTATATAGAGTTAATTAAACAAGGAAAAAAAAACAGCCTTAAAATTAGTTCTAAATATTACTGTAAAATGAAAGCCACATAAACAAAACATAGCTGAGCTGACAAGTCAAAGATGACAAAACTAAGAGGCAAACAATTTCTTAATCTTTGAGCTGAGCAATATGGAGCAAGATCTTGCTAACAAAAACTAAACTATTAAACAGTGCATTATAATTCTGGAGAGAAAATTCTCAAAAAGGATATATTTGCATTACTTCAAAATATTACTTCTAAATTTTCTTGCCTTGAATGGTGAAACTAAATTTATTGAGAAAAAAAGTACAATTAAGCACGCTTTCTGAAATAACTTGCTTGAAGGACAATATATAATTAGGATGATTAATACAGTTAAGAACAAAATCCTTCTTGATCACAAAGGACCATGTTCAATTTACTATGTAACATATAAACAGATCTTCAATTATATCTAACACCAAAAGAAAAAAATGAATATTCCAGTTTTATTTTTTTTAAATGTAAAAACAAATACTACAAATTCATATAGTGTTTGAATTGTAACCATGATAACAAGAAATGTAAACCTGCAAAATACTTCACTGAACCTTGTCATTACACATTTTGTCAGGTGTATAATAACCTTCAGGCAAAAATCAGAAACACACATACTCATTTCATTGCCTTATCATAGATTTGTAAATTAAATTATATCTCCAAACAACAGATGACAATTAGCAAAGCAATCCTTCACAAGTTAAGTACAGTCACAGTGTGTGAACTTACTTTTTGTGACTTTCCATATCATCACTGCTGTTGGACTGTTCACCTGAAGAAAGTGATTCTTCTTCATCAATGCTGTTTTCATCACTATCTGAAGCTGATGCTATATCATAATCTCTTTCATCATCACTGTCATCAGATAACCTGGGAAAATAAATAAATAAAAGTGATTTCTAAATCAACACAAAGAAATTCTTAATCCAATTTCTGTTCTGTTAAGTATTCATTTCAAATGACAAATATCACTTTTCAAGATGACATTTTTTTTTACTTTATTTTTATCTACTTATACAATGAATTAAAATGACAAGATATAGGTCATTCTCTGGACAAGTGTACCACACAGGGTGGGTCAGTTTGAAATGTGTTTTCTTAAAAATAAAGTATTGAAATATCATGTGTTTATATTCTATATATTCAGAATTAATGAGAGAGATAAGATAGTTGATGAATTTGTTTATTTATTTTAAATTATGTGTAAAACAAATTCGTTTTGAACTGAAAAATGGCACCTCTTTTTGTGACATGCATACATACAGCCATTCTCTTTCATTTTCATTGTTATAATAATCCAACAAAATTACCGTATCAAGGTTTTAGATGTGATCATACATTAAAGGAACATTCAATATTCCTTTTATCTTGCTGATCAGTTTTATGAAAAAATATTTTTAAAAGGCATATTTTTTGTCAGGTTTCCTTTCCACATAAATTGGATCCAAAACTTTTATCCTTTTACTGAACATTGAAATGTCTCACACAAACGCCATGTGTTAAATTATTTAAATAATCAATGTAATTGAATTATTCATTATTCATGAATTTATTTGTTGTATTCATAAATATTCAACTTTAAAAAACTCATTTGCCTTCATTTCCTTTTTAAAGCATGACAGCATTGGCAGGAAAATTTTCAGAATCAGAGACATTTCAAATCAGCTAAAATTTCTGATAATCTTGATATATTTTGATTAGATTGATTAATATCCTAAATAATTTACATATCCATTTGGTTTCTTTTGCATTTAAAGTTTCATCAAGCTGGTGTTTATATTTGAAACCTGAGTGAGTAAGGGTAGAAAAACCTGTGAATTACATTCAAGAATATAAACATCATGATTAGGCTTATTATATATTTTTAAAAAAACATTATATTTAATAGATATTTTGCTTATTATTAAAATATTTTCTTCACAGAATAATAACAGCCCATTTTTATCTTTAGTTGGGAAAAAGTGAGCTTCTTTTATGATTGTTGATATTTTTTGTCACTGGGAGCCGAATAAGGTTTCCACATGACAAAGTTATAGTTTTATACTCTATTTTAAATATGTATCCAAATTAAGTTAATAATTTAGGTTAATAAAGAAAATATATTTGTTGTAATGAGATAATTATATTGCTTATTTTAAAATATTTTATTTTCTTGGTAAAACACATCTCAACCTTACTTTCAAAGATTTTAAAAGAAACATACGCTTATTATATATTTCAAACGCCTATAACATCTACATTTTAATAATTTTTATCTTTTCTTATGTTTTCATGTAAGCATTGGGCCCTGATATGGACTTTAATATGTAAAATAATTAGATTTAATCCACTTTATATTTTGCAATTCATGCCACAAAATGTGTTCTTCTATGCGAAAACCCAGCTAAAGTGAAAACAATTCAAAAGTGGGTTTTTTTCTAATTTATTAAAATTCAGAATCTCATGTTTATTTTTTTTTAATTTATGTCAGCCAGTTTTTTCACTATACATTTTTTTAAGTACATACCCCCTGAACTATCAAAGGGGAGAAATCATACAAACAAAAATTATATTTATGTGCATTTACACATGAAAACTAGAATTTTCTGTGGAAACTGACTGGTGCTACTAACTTCAAAAATAGTTAAATTACGTCCTCAAAGAATGAAAAATTAGAAGAAAATTTTCATTTACCCACAAATATAGTTATACAGGGTATACTATAAATGAAATTTTGCAAGGCTTTTCCTATTTTTCCCATGACTATATATAACTTTACTATATTAATCTAATCAAATATTATCCTACAAAAAGTATTAAAAAGTTGTTTTAATCACATCTTGATTTGTATTGCTGCAAAGAGACAAGAAAAGATGATAGAATGTTTAGGTAGTGGCAAGTACTAAGCTATTTAAATTTTAAAGCACACCCAGCCAAACCCAGAATGAAGAAGGCAAAGCACCAGAACAATAAATTTTAGGTAACTTTGTGTCCAATTCATGCACAGCCACACAAGCCATGTATATATATATATATAGAAACAAAGAGCTTTCTCACTCAAGTGACACATGTGTGCACCTCTGATCACTAAAAATATGATGCAAACAGTCATGTGTTAATTGGTACAAAGTAGTCCCAAGCTGCATCTAAGAGTTGAACACACACAGTAGTCATTTTATGCTTTAAAATGCTATAATCTTTCGTTCAAACAGCAAAATACTCTTGGATTATTGAAAAATAATGATCAATAAAGTGATTTTTAAAGTAATCCCAAAATTTGTTTTTTTTTAATTTACAACTACAAATGGCTGTAGTGCAAAATTAATTATAGCGACTTTAGCTGGGCTTTCACAGGCAATGACACAAATGGTACACTCATACAGAAAAACCCATATACAAAAATTACCTCAAAGGGAGCTAATGAAATCAAAATCAAGACTTTAAAAGTTTTTATATGAAAAAGAAATCCCTACAGAGCAGCATATTTACGCATTTAATATGTCAGTGAATTACAGTGTATCCAAGACCAATAAAGGTCACTGTATCTAAGATCTAGGTCACTATTCAAGATTTAATATAGGTCATTATATCCAAGGTTAATATATATCAGTGTTCAGAATAGCAAAGATTCTGAGTTGAGCTCAGACCAGCGGATCATTAATCTTCTCTGGACCAGATGTTTGCTTCCCAAACCAATCAATTACTGGGACCAAACATTTATTCTACACATATGAGGGTCTTTAAGACACTATTCTTCGGTGTATTATTCACTTGCAAATTTATGTAATTTAATGTACAGCTATGTCCTTATGATTTGAATGGTTAGTAGTCTTGCTTTTAGTCTGAACATTTACCTTATTGCCAACTTGTCAGGATCTGGGATAAAGCTGAGAGGATCAGCACCGTCATCGTCTGTGGCAAGAACAGCTTCTGGTTCATCTTCATCAGCAGCCTGCAATAAAAGGAGAAATTAAGATGAATCAAAATATAAACATCCCGAGAAGGAGAAGAAAATAATCACTGCTGTTCATTTTTAACAATAAATACATGTTTTCACCAAGGTATCTTGTGACCCTTAGAAACATCAAAGCGAACCCAATTTGAATTCAGGGGGATTTGGGGGAAATACTAATATATCAATAGTTTCAACACATGAAAGAAAAAATATATATCTGATCTATGTGTTCTTCAGCTTTGAAAATGCTAAGCAATGCAAAGTGGGGAGTTGGGTTTTTCTTGAACTGAATCAATCCATTCACTGCTAATGTCAGCAAATATTGACATTTCTGCCTGCAAAGGGGTTGTAATTACCAATCAAAACAAATGCTGACTGGTGGGTTTCAATAGCTTAATCAAAGATACATAATAAAGATACAAGTTTCATAATTCACATGAAAGAAGACTGTTATTAAAGGTAAATACTAACTTGTAAACAGTTTATTTAAATGGAGACTGTTACAGAAACTCAATCACAGTTAAACAAAATATAATAATATCATATAATAATTCAAAAACATTCAACAATCATTCTTCACTGTGAAAAACTAAAAAAAACTTACTCGTGTTTGCCCTTTTTCTGCTCTCTTCATTTCTTTTCTCTTTAGGCGTTCTTCCTGATAAAAGAATTAAATCCATGACCAATCTCATGTAATGTCAATAATTGTTAACTCTGCTTTGATTTATATATATGTATTAACTATTACAAGCAACATTTCACTTTATGTTTACAACATATCTCTATCATGCTCATGTACATTTTATTTGACCTCATATTTATATAAAATTTTTGTCTTCCTTTTAAATCCATGACCAATCTCATGTAATGTCAATAATTGTTAACTCTGCTTTGATTTATATATATGTATTAACTATTACAAGCAACATTTCACTTTATGTTTACAACATATCTCTATCATGCTCATGTACATTTTATTTGACCTCAGATTTATATAAAATTTTTGTCTTCCTTTTAAATTAGGAAACAATGACCTTCTACCACATAAATTATAAGTTTTATAATTTTCCTTCAGTTTTTTTTTCTTTACTTTTGAAAATAATTTTAAGAAATTCAGAATAAGTTCTATAATTTCACAGCTTTTAAGGATTTCTCAGTTTTAAGAAACTGAATAACTATGGCTATATTCAAACTTTCAAAAACCCAAAATTTCTTACCTTGTGTTTTTGTTTGATTTTCTGTCGATACAGTTCTTTGTCACGTTCATCTTCCAATCTCATTCGTTTAGCTGCTGCTTCAACATTGATACCAGAGGAATCATTGTCATTAGCATCCTCATCTGTTGCTAACTGCCTTTTATGTGCATCATACAAAGCCTGCAACATTCAACAAGACACAAATCCTGCAAACTTGGCAAAAACAGTTATCCAAGCATGCAACATGTCAATAATATCCTACAAAGCCTGCAACACTCAACATGAAAAAATCCAACAAATTTGGCAAAAACAGTCATCCAAACATGCAACTTATCATTAACATCAAAAATTGTCAACACCCTGTCAAACAGCAAACTATATTACTTGATAATTCCTTTCAAATTCATAATTACATTTACCTACTAAATAATGTACTTCTAAAGTGGTGTTTCAACAAATATGAATCAAGAATTAAAAATACTAGTACAAAATCAAGATGAATTCTCCATGTCTTGAACTACCCAGTCTGCTAAAATGACAAGTTAAACATTAGTCAATACTAATCACAAAAAAACCTTTTGCCAAAATCTGTTATGAAAATCCACAATACTCAAGTATAAATACATTATAAGCTGAGGTATAGTCAAGACAGTATCCTATCCTATCAATAAAGAAAGAAACGACTGATTAAGCAATAGTTTATCCACTGATTAAAAACATTTTAAAATAAATATTTATTGATTTTTTTCATACATTGCCTTCGTCATCAAATGTGACCCGCATATTCGGCATGATATTCTTCTTTAAGATGCGTTTAGCAATGGCTGCTTTAGTAAGGGTTCGCTTCCGATTAATCTTGTCCATTTCATCTGCTGCTATCTGGCAAAATTTTTGACACATACAAAAACTAATAAATCATCTCTTGAAAGAAAAGGCATGATATTTTTTAATCTTATAATGACAACAACTCTATGAGAAGACAAGATAACTTAATGACAAAACTCTATGGAAAGGCATGATATTTTTAAAAATCTTATAATGACAACAACTCTATGAGAAGATATGATAACTTAATGACAAAACTCTATGGAAAGGCATGATATTTTAAAAATCTTATAATTACAACAACTCTATAGTAAATGTAGATATTGTTTTTAAATCTTAATGACAATAACTTATTGAAAAAATATTTTTATAATATTAATAACAGTAGCTCAATGAAAAGTTATGGTTATTTAAATCTTAATCTTAATGGCAGCAAATTAATGAAAAGCTATATTTTTTTCATCTTAATGGCAGCACTCAGTATAATCTTACTGACAACAACTCTTCTGTCACCCAAAACTAAGTGTAGCAACATAATACAGTGAATTTATTTTAAAGACAGAGTTGTAAAATGCGCTGAAAATCACTTGTTTGCTTTCTAGGATCTGGGATAAATTACAGCTATTTCTCAAAAAAGAAAAGGAGCTAGATTTCCAAATAAGCGTTTCAAATAATATCTGAAACTTACAATTTCACAATTAATGCATAAGTGTTTGTTTTTCCATTCAAAAACACTAGCAAATATTCTACAGAAAATAAAACATGAAAACTAAAATATACATAAATCAAAGTACCTAATAGTCATAGTTTTCCGCATGAGTTACTAGATTCCTGTTATTTAGTTAGCACAAATAATATTTGTATAAATTTCAGCTGATATTTGGTCAAAACTATGTTAATATCTTACTAATATTTGCATTGTTTATAGTCATATATTATTATAAATTATATATATCAAAAGCAATACATGCTCACAATCAAATGAAACAGTGGTAGTGTAAGGGAGAAAATCCGAACAAATAACTGCTAATAAGCTTTTCGTCGACTTATCTCCCCTAGAATTTAATCTACATCGCCGGATAATATCTACTGTATTAGGAATGTTGCGTGAACTTTGGGCAGGCAGTTTAAAGCTTTTAAAGCTTTTCATTCTCTAAACTTTAATCACATTAGTGTTTAGGTGCTTGTAAGAAAGTCTAGATAATTAATTCAATGATTAAACTGTACTCACATCTTGTAGCTGATCAGAATGAAGGGGTTCCAATTTTCTCTTCACAGTGAAAAGTTCACCATCCTCTTCGCTCTCATCTTTCAAATCAGCACCAAAGTTTTTGTCCACCTCTCTATTCTGGACTTCATCAGAATCATCTGCACCTTCACTTTCATCTTCCACATCACTCTCTTCCAATTCTTCACCTTTTTCATCCTCTGTTTCTTCCTCATCACTGTCACTGCTGTTTTGCTGAGCAGCCTTTGTTTCTGAAGTTGAAGCTCTGGAGCTTTTTGCAGTAGCAATCTGTTTATTTTCACGCTTCATGAAACGAATTTTCGGAGGTATAGCCAGGCCCAGTGATCTGTAACAATCAGTGCTTTGATTTTATCTTTGCATATTTACCTTGAAAGAAATGTAGTTAAGGAAATTAAAAGAGACAAAACCCAAAAAATCTTTTAATCATTCTTCTGAATTTGATCCTATATTCAGAGTACTGAAAATTTAATATAAGATGAATTCAAAAGGCACAGTATTATAAACAATGCAAGCAAATGAGTGTTTTATTAATTTGTATGGAACAGAAAAGCAATTACTTAGCAACAAAAATGCACCACCACCACCCAAAACCCAATTTTTTCTTGGTACAATTTCATAATATGATCACCAACACTAACTTGATATCATCAAAACTAAAAGCAATTTAAAAAAAATAAAATGAAACAATCAAACCAAATAGAATAGTTGTAAGCTTAATAACAATATAGGTTTTTATTTAATTTAAAAATCTGAGAAATGCCTGACAAAAATTAGGATGCTTCTCTTTTTAAAAATGTTCTGTAAATGTAATTATTCCCTTAGAATAAAACAGATGAAAAATTTAAAAAGAGCAAAATATCTCACTATAAACTAAAATGAAAATTACACTGTTACTACAATTAATATTCTACAACAATCACAAACACAAAAAAAGCATTAAATTTTAAACAAAGTATAGACACGTCTAACTGTATCAATATATAAAGTGTCTTACACAGAAAATGCATCTGTGTTGAGCTTTCGAACATCAAACACCTGTTTGTTCTTCATCAAGAAAATGCTGCGCAGGTATGACACAAATGCCTAAAAACCCAAAACAAATATCTTATCAATACTTTGTTAACATTAATGAGCATTCACCAACAAACAAACAAATTCAATACATGTGCTTTAAAATATCAAATACCAGGTGATGGCCACAAAGAATATACATTTTAAAAACAAAAGCTTTCATTAAAAAAAAAAAGTCATTTTTCAGCTGGGTATTAAATGTGTAACATAATGTCATTAAAAAAAATATTTTTTATAAAAATTCATTTCTGTGTGCTGTATGATGATTATATCAGGCTGCAAAAACATTGAAACGTTGCTTTACGTGAGTACTGAGCAAAATCTTACAATTATGAATAATCAGTTGACGCCAGACAAGTTGATGTATGCTGGAGAGATCCAATTAACAAATCTTTATGTCCATTCAAGACAAAATAGTTATAATGAACAGTTGTGTCAAGAAGTGTACAACAATAATAATGTGCTTCACTGAAATTTGCTGCTAGATACAGAATAAATGTGTAATGCATTTTGAATTTAAAAAGCTGAGACTCATCAGTCGATTTTTCTAACAATTCACAAAAATGAGCTACTGTAACCACAATATTCATCAACTAAAAGAAAAAGCAGCCAGGCGATATGTAAGTAGCAGCTAAGCAAGACAAATGAGAGTGGGCAAATAAAAACTATACACAAATGAATAGTTTTGTTTTCTTATTTATCTAATCAGCTTTTTCACTTTCAACTTCAAATTATATTTTCTATCATCCTGTCAATTGCCAGACATTAGTCGGCAAAGTGGTTCCACTTGATTATCTTTCTGTTATGAAACTAACATTTAATCAGTTCAGCTTACATCAAAATGAGGTAGCAAAAATTTCTGCGACACAAAAATTAAAATAATCTTTATATATATATTTTCTCTAGAGAAAACCAAACTAATTTTGCTATTCTCTAGAGAAAACCAAACCAATTTTGCTATTCTCTAAAGAAAACCAAACTAATTTTGCTATTCCTTATGATTTAACTATGGGAACTTAACAATGCTATAAACTGAAAAAAATAATGTGTTATGTAAGATTTGCATTGAAACTTTGCTTGTTTTCTATTTAAATAAATTTTAAGATAAAATCAATAATTAAACAAGGAAGTAAGAGTATGATTCTTAATACTCAACTTCATTTGTTGATCACATTACATACAAACATTGTTTTGTTAATCATCAAACATTTTCAGATCAATTATTGTGTCAGCAATCAAGATACTCATATAAACTTTATTTTAATTTTATTTCAACATATAAACTAAACATATATGTACCTTTCAGAAATTTTTCAGACTGTAATAGAAATTAATTTTTAAATCAGACACTTTAGGTCACCAGCTCTTTGTCTAACATAAATTTTGTAATGAAATTAACTGATGTATGTGTGAAACCTGGCAAAACTGAAAACATCCCTAAAACATTCACTCATCATGCATATGAAAGACAAAATTAACTTCATGTTCAACAGTTCACTATCATTTTCACTGTAGCAGATGACATATTAAACTAAAAACAGGAAAAGAAACAAAAGTGTTTCTTTGTTTAGTCAATTCAAATTAAAATGTTTAACTGACTTTTAATAAAGTCTAATAAAATTCAAAATTGATATCATAATCATGCCTTTGCTGTATGGGTTATTTGATTTTAAGTCTAAACAATATTTCAAAATACATATATTTACTCTATTATCGTTAAATTTAAATTAAGAAGAGAAAAACAACAAAATCAGAAATAGCAATGAAGGAAACAGCTATGTAAACTTCTAGGTAATGTATGACTGGTTTTGCCTTATTGACTGGTTTTGTCAGACTGTTGTCTTTGCAGGTGGACAGTAGGAGGCAATTTTATGGAGCAGAAAAATCTCTGGTATAGCAAAAATTTTGTATAATGAATGATTGTAAAAAAAGACTATTATTTTCAATGCTAAATATATAATTATTAATCACAAATAAAAATAATGCTCACAATAAGTTAACAGCAAATTACCTAGGAAAAAGGTGTGCTTTTCTCATGAAGGTTTAAATGGTTAAAGTGATAAATTTTATGGTTGTTAATATTAATGGATGATAATGTAAATTTTCTGTTTGTTTTTTAAAGGGTGCTGTCAACTCTGCTTGATTAAACTATAACCATAGACATATATAATGAAGGGGGGAAATAATCTGTGAAGATTACAAGAGGCTTCAACATATTATTTCAATTCAATCTGATAAAATGCAACATTCTTAGATTTATTCTCTGTGCAGTGGTTGTGTTGAAAGTAAAATTAATTCTTTCCCAAATTTATCAATGGAAGACATGCTGATAAAATTCAGACTGATAAATGAGATTACATTAAAACAAAATCCATTTAAACAGAACAGCATTCAAACAAATAAAATACACCTGTATCAATAAGCAGTTGGACTAATATATATATATACATGTATTTACATTTATTATACATTATATACACACATAAATATCCAACAGATAAACTCATAACCCAGAGAAGACAGAAAATATTTCAGACAAACATTTCTTTAAAACAACAATGCATACTCTTTGTGCCATGCCTTTCATGAATGTGTCTGCAGCACACATTGCCTGTAGCTTTGGGGAAATGTCTATTAGTCTCTTCTGGTTCACCCTGTAAAAGACAAGGGTAATAATAGTAAAATAGTATAGCATTTTACAATGGTCAGTTGCCAAATTTATTATTTCTTACAAACTATAAAAATAAATAACTTCAGTTTTTGTTTTCCCTGGAGATATTATGCAAAATATATTATATGAATTTGATAGTTCACTCTATAGCACTCAAAATTCTGTTCACCACCAATTAAAAAAACAATTCTCAACCTGATTTTGTTGATAGGTATTTTTCTTTCATTCAGCTGTTTGACCATGTACTCCTCTTCTGAGGGCATAAGAACTAGTAGAGCTTCACCATCATGTTCAAACCTGCAAAAAAACGTTTTATTATCAAAAAGAAGATTTAAGAATCCTAAGTTCTATACCAAACAATAATTCAACTGTTAGAAAGCAGATCATGAAGTTAGTATGCATCACTTGCTGTATGCCCTATACAATACACAAGAAATGTTATTCTGCTTGTGATGACAAAATTCTAAACAACTATGCATCTATTGAAGAATTAACTCAAATGATGGTTTAAATTGTGAGAAGGCAGACCATAATATAAATACATAATCAACTAAGCAGTCAAAAGAAATAATTAATTATTTACATAGTCAGAATGCAAATCAAGAAGTAAAATATATCACAATGTAAAACCAGAAGGGTGAAATGCAACAAACAATAATTAAAAATGCTAGAAAACTGATCAGATTTAAATTCAGAAATAACTTTGCAACCAACTGGTAAATAGGTAAACAATTATTTCAGCTGCCAGAAAGCTGATCATGTGGTTAATACAGATCTAACAGTGTAACTGTTTAGTGAAAGTTGGTCATGAGCTAAATACATAATTAACTGTGTAGCTGTTCAGTGAATATTCAACAATGATTTCAATGCCATTAATCTGGTCATAAGTTAAATACTTAACTAGCCGTGTAGCTGTTTAGTAAATATTTAAACAAGGATTTAAATGCTGGTAATACATAATACATAAATTTCTGTGTAGCTGTTTAGTGAATATTTAAACAATGATTTAAACTGCCAGAAAGCTATCATAAAATTAATATATTAAAGCTGTGAAGCTCTTCAGTCAATACTTAAACAATGATTTAAATGATCATGAGCTAAATACATAACTTGCTGTGCGGCCAACTCGATGAATGTAAGTGCTGGCATCTTCTGGACAGTCCAGCTGCACCACCCAGTTGACTGCTGGGAAATCTGCATACAAGAACAGAAACTGATAGTAAAGAACCATAACTCAACACTGGCACACAAAAGCACTTCAAATATGAAAGCATAAAAAAATGTCCATGTGGAGATAAAAAGAAATGCAATATTCAGTGCTGATAAAGATATGTCACAGTGGTACAAGGATGCCTGAAGAGGCTTGATTCACCTATCAATGTGAGCAGGATCTTTTGCATTATGTATACACAACCTGAAGGCTTTGTATTGCTAAACATAACAAGAGTTTTTAAATTACCAATTTCAGTGCTTGAAATGCAGTTTTCACTTCTTCAAAAAAAAATGAACAATTTTTCCATTACAAACAGGACACTTCTCTTACATCTAATAAACCTAGCGCTATACTCAATAAACTACATCTTATTAAAGAGCACACTTAAACTCCCTAGAAAATAACACTAAATAACATGCTAACTTATAAAATTCCCATGACAGGTTCAGTATGTGGCAAAGTTCTAGAACAAATAAATGTATATGTAATTAAATTTAAATATACTGTATGAAACACACTATAAATGGATAATATATAGCATGGATCGGAAGGGTGGTTGCATATATTTGCATGTTAATGTACTCCTTTGCTATACTGCATGTGTACAAAGGTATAGGAGGGTCAAAGATATAGCACCCGCTTTATCACAGTATAACTGAGGTCCTACCCACAATATGTGTACTAAAACAAATCAGGGTGTTTCAGTTATTTTATTTTTGTTTGCATTTTATAATATCAAAAACAAATATATTTTAGATTTTCAATTCGAGCATTTAAAATGATACTTTCATTTATTCAACAATTGCAAGCCATCGTGTTGTGCATATATTCTTTTTTATGTATCATGAGCACCATTCAGTTAAACTTATCTACAATGATACAAAATTCAATTGAAGTTCTGCATTAATCAAAATATACTTTATACTGTATACATCAATTACAACCATGATTCAGGGGTTGGTGGGTTCACTGCACAAAGCAGGTTCCAAGTTAAAAGAAGGGAAATGCAGTTACCCATACCTATGAACGAATTCACTATTATAATTGACAACGATGTACTTAAAATCAAACTAATCATGGTGCAGCATGTGGTCTATTATTAAAACAGAGTGGTCAGGTTGACAAGAACAGTAACCTCTAGATAATAAATAAACTATAAAAAATAGTAATAAATTATATTAAAATCATTAATCAGTGTGAAGTAACTATTAAAATAAAAATAACAATAAATTGGATATAGCAAAAAGTTAAAAATTAATAACTTTTAATTACAATAAATTGGCTAGAGCAAAAAGTTAAAAATTAATAACTTTTAATTTTGAAAGAAACAACTTAATATAGAATCATTGGTCATACCCAAGCCTCTAGCAGCTATGTCAGTTGCAAAAAGAACAACATGTTGTTTGCGACAAAATTCTTCATAAATAGCAACACGCTTGAGTTGGTTCATTGCACCATGGAGACATATCACAGTCATTCCTGGTTGTAAGTGACGCATCACTTCATAAACATACTTGACCTGGATAGTGACAACAAAATAAATTTTGCCATTCCTATATAATACATCTCTCAATAATAAAACTAGCATAAGTGACTTCTTTGACTTAGAAAATTTTCAAACATACCAGTCCAAACTCATCAGAAGACATTAGATTCAAATGTAACTGTTCTAGCTACATCTTAATTTTAAATTTAAATCAGTGAAATACTGGTTATCTACACTAAATAAAAAGTTCAAAAAAATTAAAAAGCAATGATACTTCTACATAAACTAAAGATTATATGCTCCTAAGGATTCTCAAATATGGTTAGAGAAGATCATGAACGCTACAGAATGACCATGATGACAATACATCAACAATAATGACATCATACTAAACATGGTGGCAGCAGATGGATAAATGGATGGATGGATGGATGGATTTGGGGAATTTTGTTGATATTCTACACAAACCTGCTTGCAGCATGTAAGGAAGACGAGTATCTTGGAATGAAGATGATTTTTCAAAAATGACCACAGCATCGACAATTTCTCGTGGAGCTCACACACAATATAGCTCTAGAAACATGAAACAATAAAATTATAATAAATAAATAAACTTATATATTATTTGCCAAGTGCAGAGCCAATGTTACTAGATTTTCTGAGAAACTATGAGATGACCACTCCAAGATACTAACAGTTAGACCTTCATAAGCCAATGAAGAGAGAGACAAAATGAGATTAGCTTCTGAAACAGTACTTTCCCCATACAATACTAGCACAAACTCCTTCTCTTCACTGTTTACATGTATAACTATTCAGCTGAACTGATGTTAAATTACAAACACATGACTAGTTCTATAAAATTCTCTCAATGTATCTAACTTTGATCTAACACAGAAAAGGGAGGGGCAATAAAATTGAGGTGCTTTATAAACATTCCAGAAATACTTATTTTACTTTCTTTTTTATAAAGTTACTGAGGACATGTTGTCACTAGTCTAAGTTTGGAATTAGAGTCAATAACTACAGACAGGTAAAATGCCATAGTTAATGTATTTAACCGCTGGGTTTTGTTGCTGTTTTTATTAAAATAATTTAAAATAAACATGAAAATCAAAATGGTGCAACAATGAACTTGTGGAATTTGCATTATAAACATAAATTATAAAAACAGGAAATATGTTATCAATTATAATAAGGGAAACTAAAAAAGTTCTAAAATTGACAGGCATTGCATGCATCACCTGATTTAAAACTGGACCAGTGATAAGTTGTATTATTAATGAACAGAATGCATCTCTTAATGTTCAAACTCTGAATATATCTAGTTCATATATTATATAATATTATATATTATATCTACTTCATATATTATATAATATTATATATTATATCTACTTCATATATTATATAATATTATATATTATATCTACTTCATATATTATATAATATTATATATTATATCTAGTTCATATATTTGTACATTTTACATGCTCTAAAAACCAATACACATATATATGACGTTATGATTATGCAGTTTTCTAAAATATGCTACATCACACATGGATGATTATGTATAAAGAACACTTTTTTAAAAATGTACTTTGGAACTCTGTGATAATATATGGTACCACTGGGATGATATAAATGATACCACATGTTCAACCTGCCTTGGACACTATGATAGCACGTGAAATGTACTTAATCATAAAGTTCACCGGCTGTTTGAGACATGCAGGTGTAGTGTGAGCATGTTGTACAAATTTTGAGCACTGTGGTAGCATATGAAATGTATTTGATCATTAAGCTCAACACCTGTTCGATATGTGCTAGCATAGTGTGAAAATGTTCTACGTGTTGAGCACTACAATGACATATACATATATTAGATCACAAGGCTCAGCACCCGTTTGAGACATGCAAGCATACTGTGAGAATGTTCTACATGTTTTGGGCACTATGACAGCACATACTGGTATTAGATCATAAAACTCAGCACCTGTTCGAGACGTGCAGGTGTACTGTGAGCAGAATGCTCATGCACAGATACATACATTGGCTCCTTAAGGCTGAGTCTTGCAAGATCTTTTACTGACCTGAAACACAAAGCCAGACACAACATAGTCAACATTCCTTAAAGCAAAGCTTATATGTTAAAGATAATTTTTTTTAATTAAATAATTTTTACTTGCTAACAAACAACTACTGCAGTAAGTCATTTCTCATATATTCAAAGATAAGTCATTAAAACAGTTCTTCAGATCTGGTGTGGCTGTTTTCTTCAAAACACACATCCCCACTACATGAGGCCTTATAGAGGTTGCATCACCTGAGAATAAAAGCTTTACTGTTAAACTACGTATTTTATATTGCTGTAGGTCTCTGTTCAAAAGGTCACTGTAAGGCTTTGTATGCATATATATTTGTTATATTTGTGCTGATTTCATCCCTGACAATTGTAGTAGGTTATGAATTACAAATTCAATAAAGTATCCTCCTTAGTAGTGGGAAGAGAAATTTTAACCATGATGAAACTGGTAGAATACATATGGTTTGATTATTCTGCTGATTAATCTGAAACATGACTAAATCTGTTGTTACAGAGATTCAGCAGTATAATAATTATCTTTCTGCCATGAAATAAAGAAATTTTTACTGTCAAGTTTAGGTGGACAGCTGATACAGAAAGAGTTCAATTAAAGTTTTATTCATCAGCAGGCATTTTCAACTGTCCACTTTATGAGCTGATAAATACAGTTACATTTTATCTTGGCATACTTCAATGCTGTGTCAAATTCACAATTGCTCTCACTGATATCTAATATAAAAAATAGTGATTTAGCTGAACAGCCTGTATCAAGAACACTCTGACAATCAATAAAATGACAGACTTTTATTGTAAAATGGATGAAGTGGCTTGTTAGTGAAGAGTAATAAAACTACTTAAAACTATTTACAGAGACAGGACATGAACAACAGATGAGTGCAGTGATATGAACAAAACAATCACATACTTAGTCTGTGTGGCAGAAAACAGCAGGGTTTGCCGTTTAGATGGAAGATTTGAAATAATTGCATTCATTGTCTTGGCAAATCCCATGTCCAAGATACGGTCTGCTTCATCTAACACTGAAACATGAAGCAGATGGATGGACGGATGGACGGATGGATGGGTGAGTAGGTAAGTAAGTAGGTAGGTAGGTAAATAGAATGACAAAGATAATTTATCATAAGGTAGATAGATAGAGAAACAGACACGTAAGACATATTTAACTGCAAACAAAAAAGCAGAATTTTTCACAATGATTAAATTTTTTTTTTCCATTTTGACAAGTTTATACAGAAAACAAAAAAGACTGCTAACAACTATAAATCTAAAATGTATATGTAAAGAAAAACATCACCCGAGCATTTATAACACACACAAAAAAAAATTGTAAAAATGGAAATTAAATAGTTTGGCTTTCTACCCAAAAATTTACTCACCCACTCCACCCCCCAAAAAATCAGTAGGTTCTTATTAAAAACAAAATCTGTGCATTAATTATGAAGTGCAGTGCAGTGATATGAAGTATTATACAACAGGAGAGCTTACCCAAAATTTGCAGCCCATCAGCATTGAAGTTGTAAGTTTCATCCAAGTGCTGTAGAAGTCTACCAGGCGTGCAAATCACAATGTTTGTCTTGTTAATCTGTGCAATTTCCTCTCTCAGAAACTACAATACAAATCAGACAATAAACTTCGTATACCCCAACCATTAGACTATTAAGTTTGTGTCAATACCAGAATCTGTAACTATAAGAACCCTTGTTGAACTCATTCATGCATACAAAAATATTTCAAAACCGTGAAATGACTCAAGTGATAAAGCAGAAAGTGTCAAAACAATTTTTTTAAATGTTATATCTGCAAATGTGTAATCACTCTAAATGAGCAATTTTTTTTGTCCTGTGATTGCAGTTTATTTATTTTCTTTTTTCTTACCTTGCCACCAATCACCAACCCTGCAGAGAAGTCATGGAATCGCCCTACTTTCTTCAATACTTCAAATGTCTGGTAAGCCAGCTCTCGTGTAGGAGAAATAATCAGAGCTCCCATGCCATCCATGTGACTCCATTTTAACTTAAACAAGGATTCTAAGACCTGATCAAAACACAACATGATGACTCTAAAATCTAGTGCATATTCAAGATATCATAATATTCAAACAAGTGGCTTAAAATGTACTTTTTTATTTTATTTAATACACAATAAAGTACAAGGAGTTTTAGCCCAATTTTTTCTAAAGACACTGATCTAAAAGCCAGTGATACATGAGGTCTCAAGCATCACCAAACAAGAAAATTTAACACAAAGAACTAAAGATTAAGACACAGAGTGTAAAATATCACATCTCTGAAACTATATATCTTACAGACATGGTTTGAGTATTAAAAGAAAGAGGAATTAATATACAATATATAGGTTACCTAATTCTAAAAATTGACTAAAATACATTATAGTTATTTGAGAACCTGTCTGATTAAAATACAAGATTTTATTTATAAAATATATTGTACAAAACAAATAATACATGGATTCTAGGACCTGATTATAATATATCATATGGTACCTAATTTTAGGACATAATCAAAATACAAAAAAAAAGATTCTAAAAACTGATTAAAGCATACAATGGAGATATTTAGGATGTGACATAAACACATATTCTAATACCTGATCTGACATGACTAAAACATAAAATAAAGGATCCTTAGACCCCTTAAAACACAAGAGATATTCTAGGACCACTTTACAACAAATCAAAGATTCTAAGATCTGATTAAAATACAGAGCACATGATTAGCCACTGTGCAGTGAGAATAATTTCCCGGTAATAATGAGGTGCTGACAATAATCTTTACAGTATAGACACTAACTACTAAGAGGCAATAATTTACTTTTTTTAAAATTCACTTCTAATCAATAACTAATACTTTAATTCTCTTACTGGAATAAGGAAAGCCAAAGTTTTTCCAGATCCAGTCTTGGCAGCACCAAGAATATCTTTGCCTTGAAGTGCCAGACAAATGGATTCTTTCTGTATTTCTGTTGGCACCTCATATTTGGCTTCTTTCAGACCTAAGAAAATGATAGGATATACCGTAAATATTTTTTAAAAATAATATCAAAAAGAAACATTATACTATATATGAAATACTAAAGACTGAATTTACTGAAACAAACATGGACAGTTCTTTTTAATGGTTAAAAGTAAACTTTCCTTAGAATGTGAAATTATTATAGTTTGAGATATGTTAGAATGTTCCAATGAATTATGTCCTTTTCATGATTCTGGCAAGCAGTGATCAGTGATTCCAGATGTTTACATGAAACCTGCAGATCCATATGTGGTTTAGTAAGATGGACAAATGTAATAACAGGTAGCTTCATGCAGGTGTTAATTTTTTTCTTCACAGAATGCATTTCAAAGTTGTATTTCAAATGTGTACAGTGATTCTCTGCTTGTGTGAGTTTTGCATATTTGAATCTATATGACCTATTATTTAGGCATTTTAGATTTTTACATGCCAAATTTAAAGTTATGTAACTGAAGATATTGACCTGAGGGCGAGAGATGACCCCCATGTTTTCAGTCTCTTAGCTCTGGGGCGGGCAACACATTGACTGTTGTGCCAAAGTAATATTAGGAAGTGATTCAGCAAGCCAGCCCCCACCCTTTTTTTCTTTTATCCAATAAGCCTATTGGTTTATGTTTTAAAGTCAAAATATGAAATAAAAAATTAAAATGTTAAATATTTTCTGCAAAATATTATAATTATTTCCCATTGTTTCATTTTTTTTTTTTTGTTTTTCTATTTGCCTGGAATTTGATGAGTGTCTTTAAAAAAAAATCACTCTGCATGCAAGCATGCCAAAAGTTGCTGACCCCTGCCTTAGTCATTAATTGCTCTATGCAGACATCAAACTAAGTGCTCCAGTGTTATGCTACTATGATACTATATAGGTACATACATATGTATTTCAATGGAAATTCTGTTCCATTTATGTGACTTTTGTATGAAGGGTCTTACTCTTACAGTCTTAGGAATATGTAAACAGAGAACTCATTGTATTTCAAATAATTACATTTGTAATTAATAAGAATGAAAGAGAGAACAAATGTATTTTTATTTTAACTATTTGCAAATAAAATATTTCATAATAAAGCATCAAGACAGAATCTAAAAGTAAAATAAATGAGAGACAAGGAGCAACCTGTGGCTTACACAAACAAAATAAAGGAAGGGCTTTGAATTTGTGTAATGAAGTGTCTTCAGTGAATGAACTGACCTGAATAAACAACTCCAACACAATAAGCAAAAGCAAATGTATTTAATGTACAGCAGAGGAAAATCTCCAATGGACTACTTTGAGTGTGAACACCTCTCCTGGGCCCTAGGATCTAAATGAGAATGGGTACAACTACAACTACAAGCAACATTTCTTATAGATCAAATACAATTCTCGCAAGTTATAATTAAATCAATTAATAAACTAGCTTATAATAATATGAATTATTATATTATAATTTATCTATAAAGTCAAACTTACCATCCAATGTTTTTCTACTCAATGGAAAATCTGTAAACTTTTTTATTTCTGATGAATCAATCTGAAATAAATGAGGAATGGTTATATTCGTCCTTTCATTGTGGATCTAATTATGAAATAATAAATGACTGAATAATATAAGCAAGAAAGTAGTGATATAAAATTAGTATTTTCTTTTACTTCAAGTATTATATGCTTGAATCACTATGTCATAATGTTACACATACACAAGATCAATCATTACAAATACAAAGATTTCATTCACAAGCAAAACTTTACAAATAAAAAAGATCTAGCTCTGTAAAGATGATTCACAAACTTTAGTTTAAACAAACAGAACATTCTCTTTTGTAGTATTTCATTTTTAGCAATCAACTTTATCAAGCTCTGGTAGTGAAACTGGGAGCACTGCATCTTATATTTCTTTCTTTGAAAACAAAACAACACACTATTATTACTAGTATTAGTATTAAAAGTAAAACTGCAATGATTATGTTTATAATAAATTAATTGTAAAATTAGTTGTAAAACTTAAAAATTAAGTCTTGAATGATTTATTGATTATGCTTTAACTTTAAGTTTCAATTGCAATTATAGTTGTTGGAATAATAATCTGCCATTCAAATTTGTATTTCTTTCCTTTGACAACTAATAAAAGATTGCTGTCATTTATTATATATATATCACTGTATTAGATCAAGGGCAGGAAACTGTATTTACTTACCCCATCGGATAATCTCTTGGCAAGATCAGCTATTTCTATATCAACAAGCTGCCATTTCTTCAAAATAGCTTTCTGATTTGGTTTCTTTCCTTTTTGAAATCCAATAGTTTTTTTCTTTTTAAAAGTAAATGATTGTCCATAACTTTTACCCATATTTATCGCCCTCGTGTTTACTTATATTTTTACGGAACAGGAAATACCCAGTCTAATGTTCTTTCCCAGAGAAGAGTTACTCGTGGCTAAACTTGGCGCATTTATCAAAAAACTATCATTAACTAATTTTGCTCCACAGGAATTGCGTGAAAACTGTTCATCTTCTTGTTCTCGGTTTTTTGGTGGATTCCTGTGGAGCCTTCCTCTTCTCACTTTTTTTCCCAAGAGGGTAGTTAGCGCATGCAATTTGTCAACTATATTAATAATTATCTTCCTCTCTGTCGGTTTCTCTTCTTTTCATATTCGCGTAAATAGCCCATTCTTATTAGGAGTTCTCGGCTGAGATCAGAACTTTTTTGTTTCTCTAACTTTAAATTTCAGTAATAATTCTGTCTTATATAGTTGTTTTAATTTTTTTCTAATGTAAATAAGTTTGCTAAACATTATATTTAGTGTTTTATGTATTAACTGTTTCGTGCTGTTGTAGAGGATATAGGAAGGTGACTAATGTGAGTGTAATTATATGTGGACAATTTGTTTTGTGGTGGTGTGTTTCAATAATAAGGGACAGTGCCGTCTTAACGCATGGGCACGCTGGGCGGTTACATGTGACTTGCTGTCAATTTTTTTGTTGTGGTTGTCTAGGTAGGGGCCCCAGTTCACTGCTTTGCTCGTGGGCCTGTAATGCTGTTAAGACGGCCCTGATATGGGACACTGTTAAAAGGTGTCGTAATGTGTTACTTTTTCTGCAGTGCGTACAACTACAAGATTTGGTGCCTGCTATTAAAAGAGATGTGTTTGGTTTGGTCTGTATGTTAGAATGCAATGCTGACTAGATTTTATTTGTTGTTTGGTCTTGGGAGTCCTTTTTGTTTGTAGGGTACGTTTGTATGCGAGTTCTGTTGTGTATATAAATGCATAGGTGCTCTGTGCTTGACGCCTTGTGTGGTGACATGTTTGACTCCACGGTCGATTGTTCCATTATCTGGACTGCCTGTGTGGTTGGGAACCCATAATGTAGTCTGTCTCCTTTGATTGGAAGTAGGCCTATTTGTATATAACGATTTTGTTTGTTTTGGTTATATGGGTTTTGCAAGTGTTTTTATGGAGGAGAGAGAGTTTGTAATAGTATTTATTGGGGGAGGGGGGATAAGTGCTTCTTATATTCTTTCCTTGAGTGGACTGGGTGTAGTTCATGTGTTAGTTCCTGTGTTATAGTAGCTAGCGCGGTGCGCCGCTATTTTTGTGTCGGATTACGGAATCTGGATACGAGTGTAAGCGATCTATGTCTATTTTTTATAATGGTTTTTTATCTGTCGGTATAGGAAATCTGGATGCAATGAGTGTATGCGATCTATGTCTCTTTTTTTTTTTATATATATATAATGGTTTTGTTTCTGTGCTTGAAAGGAGGATTGTTTCTGTAGTTGATGGTTTAGTAACCGTGCTGGGTTAGTGACTGGATTTGTTTGGAGTGTTTCTGTAGGCATGTTCGTTAAGTCTAGTTTGTGTATTAGACATTTTGTGTACTGCGTTGAGCGGTCCACCTGATGGGGTCGGGACCCCCCAGTAAGCGAGCCGTGCAAATCCCTCCAAGACCTACACATAGAATGTTTAATCGAAGAAAAGTTTCTGCAGGCCTTGGAGGTGGAGGGGGAAAGAATGCTAGCGAAATACACACACAAACGCACGCACACAGGATAAAAATTTCTTAATGTGATGGGGTCGGTTCGATTCGTTCACACCAACGAGCAGCAACGGTGAAAGAGGACGCCAGAACACTTCTGTCAGTTTTCTTACATACTTTATTCAGCCCTCGTACAGCAATCCCTCTCAGACACATGCACACGCTAATTATACTATCAGATCGGCCTTCCCTGAAGACCCCGTCGGCCAAACACAAAACTCTGGCAAGAAAGGCTTCTAAAAATAATTTCTGTGTTTTCTTACTTCTATTCCAATATAAATTTCATTCAAACTACTAAGAGCTATACTAAAAATAAAATATAAAATAAAACTACTATAATTATACTTTAATACACAAATCTTTTCATATATATATAATCTAAAGAATTAAACCTTTAATAAAATAAAATCTGTGTTGGCGGGCTTCAGGAAAAGCATTCACACACACATAAATTGCAAAATACACAAGTGTAAAATCATTATTCTTCATATAAAATATATCAACTAAAAATATAAACTATTTCCTATCTGGATATATACTGTCTACAGTAAAATAACAAATGAATAGCATAATAAAAATAAATTCAAATATACACACTAGCACAGCACTCTAAATTAGTAATGGTAATGTTTACACATACACTGCGCGCGCTTTGAAACAAAGCAGCACCTCCTGACCCATTTGTCCAGGCGCTGTGCAGATGATGTCTGCCCGCTGACATAACACACACAGAGGCAAGTGGAAAAGGCTATACCGAGATGGGCGGCAAACGCCACGCATACGTGCTCGCCCCCTTCCTGTGATAGCTGTTAAGCGTTAGTGTCCGACCTACCACATTTCCCCCCACTTTTTATAGAGACCAAGTCCTCTTGGTCAGGACTGATTATCACGGTATACTTGACAGTCATTTATTAACCGCCACGCCTTTTCATAGACATTACAAATGAAAACATTTAAATAGGCATGTTAAGGTTTAGGCTCTTATTATAGAATACCTGGCCTTGGTTTGCCTCAGATAAAATATCATTGTTCATGTCTTATTTCCAAAGAGGTGCCATGCTTTTCTGATGCCAGGGTGCAATTTGTTCCATATCCTATGTACAAAAGTGTAAACAGGTCTATATATAAATGTGAGCATAAAGTTTAAAAATAAAATATATACATATTTTGAGTAAATACAAGTCAATAAAAAGTCCAAATACCGTCGTTATACCCATACTTAACACATTGAAGTTACATTGTTTTTCTTAATCAGTCGAATAGACCGTCGGGGCGCAGGTACTGGTTGTGGCCTAATTGGCTGGCTTTGTTCATCAATCTTTTTTGGTTGCTCATCATCTGGCTGTTTCCTTTCCATATCTAAAGGATGAGCAGGCAGTAAATCTGTTCTGTTTAGAGTTTTCACTGTCCCTTCAGTGACTGATTTCACTGTATATACATTGGAATTATAGGGCGAGTCAATGATCACATAGACTCCAGGGCACCAGATGTCCTGAATTTTGCTCCTGCCTCTGTTTGTGTGATCTTTTATATATACAAAGTCACCGATATGTAAAGGTGGTGACATGGATCGACCATTACCATGTCTAGCATCACGTTTCCTGGCAGTCTCCTCTAATAATTTGCGTGCCTGGCGGTGTGCATCCAGGAGTCGTTTCTGGTGAATTCGAACCCATTCCACAGGTCCGGCTGCTTCGAAAGAAGGCACACATAGCTGCACGTCAACAGGGAGATGTGGCTCCTGTCCATATAAAAGAAAATGTGGTGAGAAACCAGTACTGGCATGAGGGGTGTAATTATATGCCTGTACTAGTTCCGGCAGGTGTTCTGGCCATTTGATCTTTTTCTCTGGGGGCAGACTTCGTAGCAAATCATGCATCGTACGGTTAAAACGCTCGCATTGTGCATTTCCCTGGGGGTGGTAGGGGGTTGTATGGGTTTTCTTTATCCCATACAAATCACAAAGTTCTTGCACTAGGGTAGATTCAAAGTTGCGGCCCTGGTCAGAGTGTATCCGCCTTGGCACTCCAAACCTGACAAACCATTCACGATGGAGAATTTTCGCAACTGTCTCTGCACGCTGGTCTTTAGTTGGGATGGCTTGGGTAAACTTGGTAAATACATCTGTCATCACCAACACGTTTTCACGGCCATCAGATGCTGGTTCTAAGATGGTAAAATCAATTGCTAGAGTCTCCAATGGTCGTAATGCAAGTAAGTGGCCCATGGGAGTTTTGGTATTAGGTCGCCTCCCCATCAGACACCTTGAGCATGCGGCAACATATTTCTTTACATCCTTGTGCATTCCTGGCCAATACACTCTTTGCTGCAGCAATTTGGTCGTTCTGTCAACTCCCTGGTGACCCATCATGTCGTGAAGTGCAGCCAACATTTCTGGCTTCAAGACTGCTGGCAGGACCAGTTGGCATAAAGGACCCTGGTGTGGGTCCCGTACTTTTCTGTAGAGCACTCCCTTCTCTATCACCAGCCTGTCAAACTGGTGGATCAGCCTTTGCACATCTGGCTGCATTCCCTTAGGGGCCGGACGTTGGGGCCAGGTTTTGAGGAGCACACCTACGATGGCATCCTCCCGCTGCATGCTTGCCAGAGCTTCTGTTGAGTATCCTGAACGTAAGTCTTTACTTACAAGGTCATGTTCAGACTGCTCTGGATGTTGGTGTGGGTTGGTCATATTGTCATTGGCTGATATATTGTGACACCATGCCTCCTGAATACAAGCAATGTGTGCAGGAATAACAGTTACATTGTCTGTCATTGTATCAGAACTGGGCTCTGGAAGTCGTGACAAAGCATCTGCTGGATTCTGCTTCCCTGGGCGATATTTAATTTCAAAATCAAACTGGGACAGCTGGGCAGCCCAACGTTGTTCAATGGCACCCAGCTTAGCTGTTCTAAAGTGTGTCAATGGGTTGTTATCAGTCAACACAGTAAACTGCCCTCCTATCAAGTAGTGGCGGAATTTGTCTGCTACAGCCCATTTCAAAGCCAGCATCTCCAGTTTCATGCTACTGTAATTTGCCTTTTTCTGTTCATTAGGATGTAATCGTCGACTAGCAAATGCAATAACCTTCACTCGCCCATCTGGCTGCTCCTGTGACAAAATTGCACTAAGACCTTCATGACTTGCGTCTGTCTCCACAATGAATGGACGGGTGAAGTCTGCAAATCCAAGAACTTGGGCGCTGGTGAGAGCTGTCTTTAAGGTGTCAAATGCACTTTGATGGGATGAATCCCAGATGTGGTTAATCTTGGTCACATTCTTGGTTTTAGAGTCAATTTGGACACACTTATTGACCAGGTTGTGTAGTGGCCCTGCAATTTGTGCAAAGCCTTTCACAAAACGTCTGTAGTAACTAGCAAAACCTAAAAAGGATCGCAGTTCTTTGACAGTCTTGGGGATTGGCCAGTTACTGACTACTTCAGTTTTCTCTTTTTGGCAACCCACACCATCTGCAGAAATTGTGTGACCTAGGTAAGTCACTTCTCTCCTCAACAGTTGACACTTCTCCAACTTCAGTTTAAGCCCAGTCTCAGAGATGCGTGAGAGCAGTTTTTCCAGATGATGAAGGTGTTCATCAAATGTACGTGAATAGATGAGTAGGTCATCTAAATAAACCAATAAAAAACTGAACAAATAGTCAGACATCACTGTCTGCATCAGGCGCTGAAATGTAGCAGGTGCTGATGCCAAGCCAAAAGGCATGCGGGTGAACTCGTACAACCCAAAAGGGGTAGTAAATGCTGTTTTCAATTGGTCCTCTGGATGCATTGCGATCTGGTGGTAGCCACTGGCTAAATCTAGGGTAGAAAAATATTGTGAGCCAACCAAGGCATCAAAACTCTCTTGGATGCGTGGCAAAGGAAAAGCATCTGCAACTGTTTTTGCATTCAACCGCCTGTAGTCAACACATAAGCGAAGTGTTCCATCTTTCTTTCTTACCAGCACTACAGGAGCAGCATATGGACTGTGGCTTTCCCTGATGATGTTTTTGGCTAACAGGCTCTTGATGTGCTCTTTAACCTCTTTGTACTGGGTGGGTGGGATCGATCGATAAGGCTGTGAGACTGGGACTTCATCCGTGGTTATGATGCGGTGTTGTACTGAATCTGTGTATCCCAAGTCATCACTGGAAGTGGCAAAAACATGCTTGTATCTCTGGAGTAACCCCTGCAACTTCTGTTTCTGTTCTGATGTGCCATCGAACACAGGGACTGGAAAAGTGGCACTATCTGTGGATTCATGACTTGAAGGACTGGGTGCCTCCCATGAGACTGTCTGTGTACAGTTCAAAGTCGTGAATTTAAAACCCTCATTGGATTCAACTCCACTTATAGCATGTAGGAGTGCTATGGGTGTGCCTGGGCGCAGTACAACACCCTGAGGTGTTAGGTTCACAAGCCTCACATGACGAGAGTTACAGTCGGAGGTTGTGAGCGTAGATACCAGTAGCAGTCCCCCTGGCAGTGGTTGCATGAGTGGTTCAGCTATTAAAGGCTTTCGTGTAGTATTAGGGCCAGTCACTCGAACGCAGCGCCTGGACATGTGCTGTTGCCTGAGTAGTCTCTTCTTGTTCCTCAGCCTCTAAGCGGATTGCTTCATCCCTTACCATTCTGAATGACTGATGAGAGGGGCCTGCTTGCTTGTGTAAAAGGAACCGTCTCATAGGCTTGCGCAGTGTTGGCTGCAACCCCTCAACAAAGTGTTCAATCATTTCTATTGACGAAATGGCCTCTGTGTCAGCCCCCACTTTGTCCTGGAGCTTTGCTTTTATAGTCATCAAGGCATGGCTGTAGTCACGGACTGCTTCACGTTTACCTTGTCTTCTGGAGAAAAAAGCATCCCGCAACATGGCTGCAGTGCGTTGTTCCCCGAATGCAGCAATAACAGCACTACAGACTTTCTGTGCTGTGTTGATTTCATGTTGTTGTAGCGAGAGGACTTCTCGTCGGGCCTGCCCTTCCAACAAGGAGATGGCAAAATCAGCTCCATCTGCAGCACCCATTCCTTTTGCTGCGACGTAGCGGCGAATTTCAGCTGCCCATTCCTCTGCTTCCATTTCGTCTGTCTCATCTGCCCTGAAGCTAGGGGTGGGTCGTTCCCTTGGAAGGAAAACATATTGCACCTGTGGTGTCACTTGTTGTTGGGATTGTCGGCTTTCAGTCTCATCACTGTCCTTCACTGTTGTGGTGTTCTTTTTATCATGTCGTCCCATTGTTGCTTGTGATCCTGCTCGCAGCGCCAATTGTGATGGGGTCGGTTCGATTCGTTCACACCAACGAGCAGCAACGGTGAAAGAGGACGCCAGAACACTTCTGTCAGTTTTCTTACATACTTTATTCAGCCCTCGTACAGCAATCCCTCTCAGACACATGCACACGCTAATTATACTATCAGATCGGCCTTCCCTGAAGACCCCGTCGGCCAAACACAAAACTCTGGCAAGAAAGGCTTCTAAAAATAATTTCTGTGTTTTCTTACTTCTATTCCAATATAAATTTCATTCAAACTACTAAGAGCTATACTAAAAATAAAATATAAAATAAAACTACTATAATTATACTTTAATACACAAATCTTTTCATATATATAATCTAAAGAATTAAACCTTTAATAAAATAAAATCTGTGTTGGCGGGCTTCAGGAAAAGCATTCACACACACATAAATTGCAAAATACACAAGTGTAAAATCATTATTCTTCATATAAAATATATCAACTAAAAATATAAACTATTTCCTATCTGGATATATACTGTCTACAGTAAAATAACAAATGAATAGCATAATAAAAATAAATTCAAATATACACACTAGCACAGCACTCTAAATTAGTAATGGTAATGTTTACACATACACTGCGCGCGCTTTGAAACAAAGCAGCACCTCCTGACCCATTTGTCCAGGCGCTGTGCAGATGATGTCTGCCCGCTGACATAACACACACAGAGGCAAGTGGAAAAGGCTATACCGAGATGGGCGGCAAACGCCACGCATACGTGCTCGCCCCCTTCCTGTGATAGCTGTTAAGCGTTAGTGTCCGACCTACCACATTAAGATGAAAGGCCGCATGCAGATTCTGGTGAGGTAGGAATCCAATAGAACTGCCACCACGCATACATACTTTATCTATCTGATAAGCCTTCTTTTTTTTTCTTTCTGATTTTTGGGGGGAGGGGGTGGGGGGTATTGCAAAATATATGGAGGGAAGTTCCTCCAATTCCTGCAAGGAAATTACCTCAATTAAAAGGTGGCAACAGTCTAAGCGAAAGCGATAAAATCAATACTATGGCCGCACCAGCAACATATATCGCCACACTGAACAATACGAAACGGAAAAGGCGAAAACAACGAACTGCACACACACACACACACACACACATACACCCGATGCAGATGTCTACAGCCACTCAAACAGACCACACAAATTCGGAAAACGAGACCCAGACCCCAACAACAAAAAGGAAAAAATAGAGCAACACTGACAAAAAATAAACACCGACGACAGCCACAACACACCAAACAATAATTACCGACATAAACAACGCTACCCACAGAGGATAAGTCACACCAAACCGGCCAAGCATACCAGAAACTAATGCTGTCAGGACAGCAAACACCTTAATTCAAGAAAAAAACAAACTGCAAATACACAAACGGACAAGAAGAAGAAAAGAGAAAGACCACGCAAAAGGATTAGAGGATTAGGATTAAAAAATAGAAGAACAAATCAGCCAGAGTAGATTGTTTACTTCAAATTTCGTGATGATAATTTTCTCGTAATTAAAGAGACCTGCTCATAATAATATAAAATAACCTGTTGAGATGGAAGATAATATAATCCTCACTATTAAGGGGCTCTTCTTAAATTGGGAAATACCTGTCACACTAACTTCATTGACTTGTGATCAGAGAAAAAGTAACAAGGATACTATAGATGTGCATTGTAGTCTGAGAATCTCACCCCGATTGAATTTTATTTTTAAAGAAACAATTATTAAATGCCATGTTAAATTTGATCATTGACTTCTTTTCTCGTCCCGTCTACGTTTATATGTGTCATAGGCACTTCATTCATTAAAAGGGGAATCTGAGGGGGCTTAGGAGCTTGGCTAATTTATGATATGTTTTAGCATAGGCTAGACATTTGTGACACGGCATTTCATTGTGCATCTTTTATACTGAAAGTGGAAGCGTATGACTGGAAGATCAGGTTAAATTTTCCAGCAAGTAAGGGAGGGATTCATTAAAACAAGATTTTACTCTTTTCTTGTCTCTCTTCTTCCCCACTTTGCGCGCACACACCACAGAATCCTACAGGCCGTTTACGCAAATTCCAATGTTGTACGGTCAGCATTTATAATTCCACAGGTATTTAAGCAAATTCCAATGATGTATGATCAACATTTATAATTCCACAGGCATTTAAGCAAATTCCAATGATGTATGATCAACATTTATAATTCCACAGGCATTTAAGCAAATTCCAATGATCTATGATCAACATTTATAATTCCACAGGCATTTAAGCAAATTTCAATGATGTACAGTCAGCATTTAGAACCACAGCATTTACAACAAATAAAGATCGGCTGACGATTATTGCAAACAATAGGTATTGCGTGGGCGGGGGGGGGGGTGATTGTTTTCGTTTCTTTAGGGTTCTTTGTTTTTTCGAGCAAAATTGCAATATATTAGGAGGGAACATGTAAATGACATATTATATAATTAAATATATCCTCAGATAAAAAAAAAAATGAGTACACTGTTGAGAAAGGGACTTTGCAAAAGCAGTTTTGACCAATTGAAAAATACCAGCAGAAACTAAACCACGACTTTCCTAAACATATAGCTGAAATAGTATGCACGCTGCTATAACTGTAATAAAGTAGATTTGTGGTCAACTTCCGGTTTTCATTGCTCAAGTTATAATTTTACAACGAACCATTTACATTTAATATTGGTTCTTAAAGCTATAAACCATGAATAAAAGCACTGGCGCGTTGAAGTACATACAACTGGAGAACATTAAAAGAGACACTACATCAATCTTTAGAACATTAAAAGAGACACTACATCAATCTTTAGAACATTAAAAGAGACACTACATCAATCTTTAGAACATTAAAAGAGACACTACATCAATCTTTAGAACATTTTACAATCAAATGTTGTGAGTGTCAGTGTGATGCACCCTTCGCTTTTTATCGGAGCCAGAGTGTTTAAGTGTGTTTTTATTCATTTAAAAGATCAAAAGTCTTCCGTTGACAGTCATGTTACCAGAGTCATTGCTCGATAGTGAAAGGAAGGCAGTTAAAAAGTGCTGAGTTCTGGTCAGAGGTCCAGCGACAATGTCGTCCTCTGCAAATACAAGTAAATCAGCCAGAGTTGGAAAAAAGAGTTATCTGCTGACGGATGCGGCAATTCTAACCTATCTGATCGTCTCGTTAACATTATATTGATGATCCCATCTTACTTTCAAAGTATTCATGTGGGTTTTTTTTTTAAAGATTCTAACAATGACTAACTTCTAATGAACTGCTCAAGCTGGTATACTTCCTCAATAACAATTTCATAAAAGCGGAAGCTGATCACAAGAAAAACCTTGAGAGTTTGTATCACCGACCTTGACATATATTTGATGTAAGGTCGAGAGAGTTGCAGTATACACTCAAATCGGCAGTCTAAGCACAGTGAATTGGATTACGGGCTGAATCTAGTACTAATTTAGCACGAATTTGAAGGCACGCTGCTTCGAGGATTGCAACGAGAAAATCAGTTTGTAGGTCAAGATGAAGCTCTCCGAATTAGAAAGATTCCGAAAAGTTTCGTTTTGTATCATTGCTTTAAGTGTGTGTGCAGTTTGGGTTGTGTCTGGGTTTTTTCTTATCCGCTCTCATCTCGGGACAAATTCTAGCCCCATGTTTACAAATCGTACATGTAGTGGACTGTGTTAACTCTGTTGTACATTGGTTAGCTGCGCCATGCTTTTCTTTCCACAGTAATCGCAATTACTGCCGGGGGTGGGTGGGTTAGCATCCCTTATAGGCCTACACGTTAATTGATTTCGCAGATATGGTCGCAAAATAGCCAGAGTGACGTCTTTTTTCTGCAGTTGGTTCTGTAAGCACTGAGGGCGTCAGCAGCCAGCCGCAATGGTTAGAATCTGTAGACTCCAAGATGTTAAGATAGAGTCTAGACTCTAGAGACTTCGGTGACAAGAAAGAAAAGAAAACTTGTGTGGCTGTAGTTTTCTGTAAATAAATAAATAAATACTTTATTGCACGAAAGATCTGGTGTCAAAATAAATGGCCTCTTGGTGCATGCGAAGATCACGTGACTAGCCAAGTTGGATAGTACAGCGAAGTATATTTATATAAATGGATGTTTTGTTCTTTGCATGGAATGTATCATGAGTCTTTCCCTCAGTGTGATGTCTACCGATCTTTTGCTTCATTGGGCTGTATACCGATTTTTTCCATCACTAGAATGTTTGCCAATCTTTTCTCAAAGTGGGATGTATGCCGATCTCTTTCCTCATTGGGATGTATGCCGATCTCTTTCCTCATTGGGGTGTATGTCGATCTTTTCCCTCATTAGGGTGTATGCAGATCTTTTTCCTCATTGGGGTGTATACCGATCTTTTTCCTCATCGGGGTGTATGCCGATCTTTTTCCTCATTGGGGTGTATGCCGATCTTTTTCCTCATTGGGGTGTATACCGATCTTTTTCCTCATTGAGGTGTATGCCGATCTTTTTCTTCATTGGAATATATGCAGAGCTTTCAGCAGTCGGGTTCAAAAGACTGCTACGCTTAGACATTCGGCTCTGCTGATTAATAATCTAGCGTGGTGCGAAGCAATTCACCGAGATCAATTTTCAATAGCTGAATGGCACAGTGGTTCTGCAGTCTGCCAAATTAATGTCACATGTGAATAGCTGATAATTAAATACAGTGTACATGTGTGTGGCGTGCACCTGAATTAATGACGAAGTAAAAATTGTTCCTCGTGGTGTTGAGTGTTTATTATTATTTTATTCAATTGTTTATTTGTGTTGAGTGTTTATTATTATTTTATTCAATTGTTTATTAAATTTAACACGTGTTATAGTTTCAATTTAATTGCTAATTAGATCAGTACACTAGAGTTCGTATACTGAGATTATGACGTCTACAACGCAGCGGAACACAGCTCGTTTATTTATTTGGAAAATTGTTACAAGAGCTCGTACCGCGTCATCAACCTCTTCACAAGCGTATGTCACAGTTGTGTCCCTTTCGTATAGAATGCGCACTCTGGACGATGTATATTTCAACCATAAAGATTACATTACCGTCGGCATTGAGTTTGCCCATATGATATTATTATCGGAGTATATGTGACACATAATATAGAAATACAGTCCCAAACGACACGTGTTTGCAGCTGAATACGCATGTAAATATATATGTTTAATGGCTGCAGAACCTGCGAAGGTAGGCAAATCAAGTTACCTTATGTGTGTACTCGTCTCCATAGTGAGTGACTCTCCCTAACAGGTGTTATATTCATCCGCATGAAGTTTGTTTAGACTTGTCACAATGTACAACAACTGTTAACAGTAAAAATACAATTATCTGATAAAATCAACTCTTTCAAGAAGATTGTTTAAATGACTTACTATACAACAACACGCAAACTCCGAACTACTTTGTCACTACGTGCGCAATAGTTTTATTCGTGTGGTGAATGGGCTCCCCATTAAGTATTCTCAGTCGTGATGTTGAAATGAACTAAGGGGGTTCAAACGTCCCGTGTAGACCCCCGAAGATCGGAGTCTAGCACAGTTTATGTGTACTGTGATCAGATAGACTTCATCAAGCCATGGCAGACAATGAACAAGAAGTGGTTGCCGCCGAAAAAGAGAATGAACAAGAAATTGCACCTCCTCTCATCAGTAAAGGTAAGTTAGTGATCGCGCGCGCCCCATAATTTTCTAGTGCCAGTCTGCGGGGTGTCCGTTGCTGTCAACAATGAGGAAACAATCATTTCGAGTAATGGTCTTATATCAATGAAGAGGTGGTTATTCACCAGTTAAAGCAACAACAAAATTCTGTTATAAATTATTTCGACGGACATCACGCCAACACTGCCAGTGAGAAATTGCGTTTAGTTGTAATAATACGTGTATGTGTATTGTTATTAGAGGTATTCAGGTATACAAACTTTTCGATAAAGTAGCCACTATTTAACTTCGTAGTTAACCTCCAAGTCTTAGAAGACTGGTTAATAATTGTGTCCACTATTTACCTAAAATGTTAACATAAAAAGACGTCACACTCCTAAGCCGTCACATACTTACAATGTTAAATTAAGACGTCACACATAAGATGTTAACGTTAAAAAGTCGTCACATACCTACAATGTTAACGTAAATAAAGACGCCATACACCTAAAATGTTAACATAAAAAAGATGTCACTTACCAAAAAGAGACGTCACATACCTAAAATGCTAACGTAAGAAAGACGTCAAATACCTAAAATGTTACAACAATCCAATAAACATGGTGTGCTTTATATACTGCCTTTAAAGTATAGCGTGCGTACAGCAGTAAGTTCATTTAAGTCATTCAATTTTCACGTAGTGGGTTCAGTATCAGTCAGAAAGTTGTATAGTATTCAGTTTTCACTTAGTGGGTTCACTATCAGTCAAATTGTATAGTATTCCGCATGTCATTGAAATACCAGGTTCGAATTTAAGTAGAGACTGGTTGTCTGCTCTGCACAGCAATATCATAACTATTCTGTATTTACGAGACATTGTCACTATGCTTGAGGTTTGTCAACGTTACTAGGTGAACACCTGTATTACTGATTACATCTTTAGTACTTTGATGCCGTTCATCGTTACAAGGTTTATGAGTCACCAGCTGGCAGTTAAGGTCAAGTTAAAGTTGAATTCGGCTGTCAAGTGTGAGAATAGATGTTGTTCAGTAGTTGATGTTGCACGGTGATGAGGGCTTAAAAGAGTGATACCGTTTCTTATATAAAAAAAATCTTCGTACAAATTGCTCAAACACGTAAGAAAAACGAAGACAGTACAATAAACAACAACAACAAAAAATAATGATGGATCTATAAGCAAAATGAAAAAGTACAAGTAACTGTGTGCACAAAACGAAACACATAAATGCAATAGATTTACAAAGCTATTAGATCCTGATTAAATAATGATACGGAAGAAACTGATATTCTTGCTGATTATGGCTCGAGAGCCGTTCCAGCACCAAAGAAGGCATACTGTAGTCTAGGTAATTGATCCTGATAACCCACACACTTCTGTCTTTCTTTCGGCTTGTGGAAATGCGCTTCTAGGACGAGCACAGATCTTTAGCCGAGTGAATCTATGCCTGAGATCAGACATTTCAGTAAAACATAAACAGATAGAAATTGTATATTGCACTTGCATTGATTTGTCAATATTTTCAGGAGCTTATCCATGTGCATATATGTTTTTTTTTCTCTTGCAGCTAAGAGTTAAAGAATTTTTTTTTCAATTTCATACTTATCTGGCTGAATATAACCTTTTCTTGAACAGATTTATGGCGTAATATTACTCACCATAATCAGTGTGTGTGTGTGTATGATAGTGTCATTTTATTTTTAATTTATTTGAATGGCATCATTTTGACAGCTTAAATGAAAAGCTTTTATTGTAGGACTAGGAGTAACATAGCAGATTTCCATCCAAAATGGTCGACCACTAAAAACAGTATTGTGAGACATCGCCCAAAGAGTGTGTGTGGTGATTGTTGTTGGTGGGGAATAATAGGATAAGTAAAGCCGTCACGTTCTGTAAGTTTGACGACAGTTGGAAGTAGACGTCTTAAACAGAAATAAATCAGTCACCTCGCATAAAACCAAACCAGACACCTGAGAACTATCTTGGAGCTGAGGATTTGGCAACGACTATATTTATAAAGTGTGTAACAACACTCGGGTTATGGCGCTCTTCGTGGCAAGGATTGTGTCCAACGTGTGTAACAACATTCAGGTTCTACACGTCAATGATTGTATCTGTAACGTGTGTAACAACACTCGGGTTATGGCGCTCACATGGCAATGATTGTATTTATAACTTGTGTAACAAATTCGGGTTGTTACGCTTTACATGGCAACGATTGTATTTATAAGGTGTGTGACAACACTTGGGTTTTGACACTCTGCATGGCAAAGACTGTGTTTATAACTTGTGTGACAACACTCGGGTTGTGACGCTGTACACAGCAAAGACTGCATTTATAGCTTACACTCGGGTTGTGACGCTGTACACGGCAAAGACTGTGTTTATAACTTGTGTGACAACACTCGGGTTGTGACGCTGTACACAGCAAAGACTGGACTTTTAACTTGTGTAATAATGCTCGGTTGTTGACGCTATATACGGCAAAATCTCTGTAAAATTTGTGCAGATAACACTTCGGGCTTAGTACCTTTACACAAAGTCTCTATTTATAATCTGTTGTTATAACACTCTACGCGGTAAGGACTGTATAACGTGTGTAATATAACACTCGGTTTATCATGCTCCGCACGTTACATAAACGTCTGACTGTATTTCCTGCTCATATCACACTTGCTCTGAGTTCATTTGCTTCAATATAATTATTCTGTCACAACGCTTTTGTGAGTACATGAAAGAACAGGATAGGTGATTTGTAGCAAGTAGTTTTCCACACCCAACAACAACGCAACTAAAGACTTAATTAAAGTCAACACAACTTAAAGTGATAGAAGCATCATGACAACTTAAAATAAATTCAGTACAACTTTAATTCATAGAAAAATCAAAGCAACTTATAAAAAAATCAGTGCATTTTAAACTGGTAGTAAAGTCAGTATAAATTGTAGATAAATCAACACAACTTTTATAATATTTACCGATACACAAATACAGAGTAATATCAATACAGCTTATAGTAAAGCAATATAATATATACTGATGATTAAGTCAACACAACTTAAAGTAAATTCAGTACAACTTTAATTCATAGAAAAATCAATGCAACTTATAAAAAATCAGTAAATTTTAAACTGGTAGTAAAGTCAGTATAACTTATAAATTGTAGATAAATCAACACAACTTTTATAATATTTACCGATACACAAATACAGAGTAATATCAATACAGCTTATAGTAAAGTGATATAAATACTGATGATTAAGTCAACACAACTTAAAGTAAATTCAGTACCTCGTAGAAAGTTTATAATATAAACAATTTTTTTCATTCAAATTGTTTCGTGTACATGAAATCAGACGCTCATTGAAAATTTCTAAATAATTTTAAATAGCCACAAAGCAACGTTAGGTAAGCCTTTAATTGCCGTATGCGTATGCGTTATGTAAGCCTTTAATCGCCGTATGCGTTATGTAAGCCTTTAATCGCCGTATGCGCTATGCACATAAAAATCATTTCATTATGTGTATGTTCGTGTGTGGTTTTGTGTATGTGTGGGTGCGTGTGTTAGAGTAATGCATCAGTTTGTAGATTTTTATTTCGGAACAGTCACACAACGAGAGGGAGAGAAAGCAGGTTTGAATTAAATCTCTAATAAATAAAAGAGATAAATCAAGCAATCTTAGACCCTCGTTTCAAAGGTAAACTATGAAACAGCCTGAAAAAACTTATGAGGCATTAAGAATTAAGGCTATCAGGTATCATACTTTGTAAAGATTTTAAGGTGCGACTGTGTGTGTGTGTGTGTGTGCGCGCGCGCGCGCTTAGGGGAAATACTTTTTCTTCAAGTGCTTACTCTTTTGTCAGTAATGCGTACTGTAGCAGTAAGTGATAGCTGTCATTAGATAAAAAGTTAATTGTTAATGACTAAACTATTTTAAAAAAATCATGTATTGTTACAACATTATTGTTATTGTCTTCATCTCACTAAGATAGCATAATATGTAGCAAACTTACGCCACTTTGTCTTGTTCATCATAAAACGTGTTTTTTTTTTTTATATAAAAAAATTATTGTTGAAGTATTGCATTTATAGGATTGTAAAGGTTACTGTGCACTTAGCTAGTAAGTTTCATGGCTGTCAGCTGCGATTACTATGCCAAGCCCTTTACCCATGTTCCATCTGATATCTGACTCTGGTTAAATTTATCATCATTGGCACCGAGGAGAAAATAATCCTAATAAAATCAATACAAGTTATATCAGCCATATATCAGGTCGCAGTAACAAAAAGCTCACTCCAAGCGGCTGTATCACTGTCAGTCATACCTTATGTTACCTTTCGTTAGTTGACGTACATAATCATCAGTATTACGTCATTCACAGACATGCTCTTCGCGTCTTGAACTTCTAGGTCTCTAGTTATATTCATTTTGATTTTATTACTTAGGCACTTCGGCTTGTGCTTAGCCATAGACTTTGGCATTCCACCAATGAACGTCACGAATACGTCATCTTCCAAGACGATCCATTTAAACAAGGTGGAAAACATTTTCCATTTTAGTCAGAAGGAAAAAAATAAGCGACTCGTGAATGATTCAAGCCGTATTCAACGACCCATTAAAAGAACATTGTATCAATCGTAACAATAGAGCTGTATCTCTTGTTGCATTTCCCCCCTTGATTCGCGTAAATGGGTCACAAGATCATCGGTTTTCAATGGCGGACGCTCTAAGCGCGCAGAGCAGCTGGCGATTAGATTTTGATAGACAGGGACCACTTGAGTGGAATGCATGCCTGTCGATATTGACACGTTGCTATGACTCTATGAGGACCTACTGGGACAGCAGTCTTGTCTGGAGAGCTTCCAAGAGGTCTTTTTTTTTTTAATAATGCGCCAAGACAGTAAGGATCGAAGCGTCACGATATGAATATGTTGCTGTTTTGTTTACTTACAAGGACTAGACTAGTGTTTGCTCAAAACCTGCCATATTTGGTCAAGCGACAAAACGCATTGACTATATTTGCATAGCTTTTAAGCAAAATCTCTGTTCACTGCCCCACCATAGATTAAATGTGAGAAATTACAAAACGGAATTCATTAATAGCAGGCGCCGATTTTAGTCACAAATGTAAATAATTCAATGTACTTAATTCATATTTATTATCATTACAATATATGCCATCAGTACAAACAACTTGAATTCTTATCTTCGCCAACAGTGTTTGTTTACACATTGTAACCATTGGGCTTTGGACATTTTTGTTTTGGGGGATAATATTAATTACTATATTTTTAAAAAATGCAAATTAATATAAAACGCTGCTTGTTTAATAAACTAAAATAATTTTTCATTTATATGAGGTTCCTTGAACATTTGTCCACATTTGAACGTGTGTTCTGAGGAAATCCATTGCTTCAAAAGTTATATTTGCTTCACTGGGATTTTGATTTATGACTTTATTACATGTATTGTTAAAGAATCATAGTTGTATGATAGGATAAATTCATAGTATCTTGTAAACATTAGTATTTTAAGAAAGTTGATATTACAGTACACTATATATATATATAGAGAGAGATTAGTGATATATCTGCTCGATTATGTAAATATATATTTACTGTAGATAAGTTTTAAAAAGAGAAGTTAATAAAGTATAATATGAATAATTTTCTACAGGGTAATGACATAATTAATACCATTGAGATACACTACTTTAAAGTAATAAGGTAAATTGTGACAAACCTTTACAGCAATAATACTTTTAGTTTTAGGCTGTTATTTTTATTTCTTTAATCCAAATGAGGCAAACCATGATCTTAATCTATTAAATCTGCCAGCAAGAAACAGCATTATTATTTTATAAAAATGCATAATATATTTAATCATATGCATTTTTAGGGTGTTCATGTGCTTTACAAATGTAATATTGTTAAATTTTCTTTTTACTAATTTACTTTAACCAGAAAGAACATATTTCATATCTATCTGTCTGTCTATCTATATATCTGGTTGGCTGGCTGACCGACTGACGGATTGACTGACAGTCTGTTTATCTATCTGTCAATCTATCTATCTATTTATCTTAGTATCTATCTATCTATCTGTCTCTCTGTCTGTCTATCTATCGGTGTCTGTCTCTGGCTGGCTGGCAAGAACAAAAGTGATGAGTGACTGCTTCTTTTCTGTTTCATTTGCTGCCATTGGGCCATGATATTTGATAATGGAATATTTATTTGTTTCTTTCATTTCCAATTATTGCAGATGACAAAGGTGGGAAAGGGAAGCCCCAACAAAAGCCACAGAACAAGGTGTGACTATTTTCAAACTTGATTAGATTTGTCATTTTATAATATACACCCATTGAATGTTAAAATCATTTAGACCTATTATTTAAAAACTATAAATTTTCTATGCTAGTTTTATTTCCATCCTTTGCAATCATACATCAGTTTTGTAATATATATTTTTATATCCATGTTTGACTTTAAAATGTTTTAGAGATTTTATATGTAGTTGAGATGATTAATCTAGCTATTTTTCTTTTGGCTTTAAAATTTATAGAGCATCATTAAACAAAGGGACAACCAGAGAGTAGATAATGGTTATTGATTTAGAGTGAGGTATGATGGAGTCTTGTTTTAGAGTATGGTGTCTTTGGGGGATTTTTGTTTGTTTTATTGTTAGATGTTGTAATTACAGTGATTATGAGATTGTTGGAGAGAGTGAATATAGTTAGTTTGTTATGGATCTAAATAGCATTTATCATTTTGTTGTTAATTTTAAAAACATATCAATTTGTATTATGCACTTTCTAGGCAGTGGCTTCCAAGACTAAAAATGTGGTTCTCTCTGGAGAGGCCATGAAGGAGATGCAAAAACAGGCCAAAGCTAATAAGGATGAACGACGACTTCAGGTAAGTCACATTTATTTATCTGTTGTGGAAAAATATATTTCACTTATGACTTATAACATTTTATAAATGTTGGTTTGATGTGTATATATGCATTTTTTCTTAATGCAATGTTGTCACATAATGGCTAATGTAGCCCACACCCATCTCTCCTCTAAACCTACTTTATGGAAAGGCTGACCCTTAACCTCAGGCTGGAAACATACCAGAATGTTCCAGACAACTCACTGAAATAACCAATCAAAGCACAGCTCAACCATACAAATGAATGTACCAGAAACTCACTTGTAAATCGTCAGTTGAATGCAGCTGACAATTGACGCAACACATATTTTGTCTCCCAGTGTTAACAAAGTATAATCACACTACTAACTTTATTGCCAGTTATCAACACAGCAGGAAATCATCCTCTCTATATATATTATTGCCGAAAGTATGTGGTTTTGCTTGCCTAACTAATATTCATGTTTATCTCTTGACATTAACATAATATTTTTTTATAACTAATATTTTATTTTGCTTATGATATTAAAATTTATGATGACCATGTAAGTAAGAGAGTTCTGTCAGAGAACCAAATATGATGAAATCTTAGTCCATGTGTTTTTTACTGGCATTTTGGCACTTTAACTGATAACTTATCTGAGATGTTCATCAACAAATGTTGAGCCACGAAACAACACCAGAATAGGCCACTGTATCTTGGGTGTTAACTCTGATGAGTATTGCCTTATAGTTTCTGTGTAACATTGTCTCAGCAAAGCCACAATAGTCCTTTCACCCACTTTTCATAACAAAGTCACAAGTTTATTGTTCATGTTTACTGTCAATTCCATGTGTTTCCCTCTCACATTGTAGAACACTGATTTGCTGCTATTCTCTCGAGGCTAACATGAGTGCTCCTGCCGTATTAGCTCTCTCAAGCAGAACAACAATTGTAGCAATTTTCAGTGACTTCCCTGTACCAGAAATTGCTTGATGTATTCAGCATACCTCGCCACCATACATCAATGGAGTGCAGTGTATTCCTTACACTTACACACTTCAGTAGATGCTTCTTGCACCTACCACAGTTGTAGCAGTTTATAATCAGTAAACTGGAAGACTCAGGTAAAACAAGGAAAGGTCACTTATTCCCTGTAAAATACAATCAGGGAACAAACATTAAGTTTCCAGTTTATTCATCTTTAACTCCATTCTCTCTTACATTCAAGTCTCAACTTACAGTTTCCTGCAACAGTACTTATTAGACTGATACACACACACACAGCATAATAAATATAGCATATCAATTTTAGAGTGCATTCACTAGAAACAATGTCAAGTGTTTAGCATACTATATATGAGCATCTTACTTCAAAAATTTGTAAAAATTATAGTCTATTTACATAATACATCTATATGTAAAACACAAGTATAACATATCAATAGCAAAATGCACAAAATATTTCTTAGTCCATTCTCTTTCAATCAATTAATTCACCATTAAGCTAACAGCCACCTTTCTTGACTGGACTACTTGCCACTCCAAAATTCAAAGTGATTAGAAATAAAATTCTCTACAGCAACTTTCGATCTCAGCCCTTTGGCTGGTCTTGTTCCCATAAATCTTAACCATTGGATAATAAAAACTACTCATCCAGTTGGAACTGGTTTGGATTGCATCAGCAGTTTCTAGCATATTCTCAACTCGAGTTGTTTATTTCAACTCTGACACATACAAACGTTATAAGTTGTGCCCAAGGTCAGATCACTTCAACAATTTAACACTTTATATAACAATTAAGTCTAGAAGCATGGGTAGGTAAATTTACTCCACCATAAGTATACAATAAAATAATTATATAGTGTGCAGTAACAATAAATAATAATAACCAATGAACAACAATAAATAATAATAATTGCAATAATTTATATACTGTAGCATCTATTGTAAATAAAAATGTATAAAATAAATAAGTAAACCCCCAAAATATATTTTCTCTCTCTCTCTCTCTCTCTCTCTCTCTCTCTCTCTCTCTCTCTCTCTCTCTCTCCCCCATATATATATATATATATATATATGTGTGTGTGTGTGTGTGTGTGTGTGTGTGTGTGTGTGTGTGTGTGTGTGTGTGTGTGTGTGTGATGCTCATTAGTATTCTTGTATGTTGTATCGTCATATGTGTGTGTGTGATGTATAGTAATTATTAGTACAGAAACTTAACAACCCTGTATCTAATAAATTATAAATTATAATTGTTGGTGAACTTTTATTTGCTCTTAACACTAAACAGAAAATTAAAATTGTAAAGAAAAATTGTATATAATTTTTAAGCAGACATATTAAATCCATTTAAACTTTAAATAGTTTGATTAAATGTTGGCATACACTATATAATCTGTTTTTTTATGCATGTGGATAATGTATTTGGCACATGAAATACCCACATTTGTGCAGACACATAGTTCTACCTCTGTTGCCATAGACTGCAGTGCACCATTTCAAAACCTGTGTGCTTATGTGACAGACTTACATTGTACTGGCCCCCCCTATTGAGAGTCAACTTGACAGCCTGGGGTGGAAATGACTAATTACCATTTTAAAACTTGCCAGTAACCCACTTAGTTCCCTTTAGATTGTGGCATGTGTTTGTGCCTAAATGGTTGTACCCATATAATGCACTCTGTTTATTCTGAGGCCATTCTTTACTTCTGTCATTAGCAAGATTAATGTGTCCATTTCTGAACCTGTGCATTGTTTGTCTTATGCTGCCTGCAAGGCCAATTTTCTAGACATGTTTATTGATTAGTCGGCCAGGGAACTGGTTTGTTGGCTGCTTGTGAATACCTTCTAAGATAAGGGACAACTAATGAGAAAAGGTGACATGTATTGAGCTGTTACAAGCTATCAAAGAAAAAAAAATGATACCTGATATCAGTGTTTATGTAATAATGACATTATGCATGCACATAGACATGTTAGCTTGCATTGAAATAAATTATACCCACTATCAGTCTTGATCATTCACATAGGTGGACACATGCAAAGCTAGAGAGAGAGATAATACAAATTAATCGCTGTATTTGTAAACGTAATTTGTTTTCAACGAACACATTCAAGCTCAAGTATATGGGTACTCCAAGCAAGTACAAGCTCTGTTAAAGTCATATTACATGTATTGATTTATATTTAAAGGTGATATTACAGGTGCCAGCATGTTAGTGTATTTAGTTGAGGACTGTATATGTTAAAATAAAAATAATAATACACTTGAATTTACAAGCAAAACTTCCTGAAAGACAATCATCTGTATGGATCAACACTTATGACAACTTGCATTTAATATAGTGACCAAACAGATTAGTCACTCAAAAACTCAATACTTGGGGTTTTCTGTATAAAGAAGTTTGCTGTAAAGAAAATCTTTATACATTTTAAACTTTCCTTAATACATTTTTTGGACACTTTAAACTGTTTCTTTACTGTGTAGAGAAAACAAATGCCATGAATAATAAAATAGCATATGTTAAAAATAATTTGCTTATACTCTTATATGAATTTATTTTTTTAAAATCGTATATGTACTTTTATTGTAAATAAATACATTAAACTTAAGCAGTAATATAGTATTTTTATTTAAAATTTTCTGTCACCATGCAGTCATTTGGCTAACACACAAACACATGCAATCAACAGAATCTGTAAACCAGTAATGATCATTGTAATTATGAATGATACTTTTTAATGTTTAATAATGTCCATTTTTTGCAACACCTTTCCCTTCAATCATTCATTAAAGATGCAATAAACTTCCAATTGATTTTGAGATGACCTTCAAATTTTTCATCTAATGAAAATGGCACTTTTGTTGTTTTTAAAATAAACAAATGCTAAACATTGATATTTACAGCATCATTGGTAGAATGAATGTTTTTCAATTTTGTTTGAATTGTTAGAGCCAGAAATATGAAGTCATCACTGAAGTCAAGTATATAGTCATAAATTTGGCATTTATTTTATTTTTTAAAGGAAAGAGTTCCATTTATTTATTGCTGAACATTTTCAAATCATTTTAAACAGCCTTATTAATTTTTTTGTTAAAAATCCTTGTGAATGATACATACCAACAACACATCTCTCAAAATTATCATTACTGTTATCATTTCCAAAGACTTTTTAAAAACTACTTAACTCTAATTATATGTTGCAGCTGGATGCTAGGTACAAGTACCTTTTTGAGCAGGTAAGATAATGTAGTGTTGTGTGTATTTAAAAAAAAAACACTGTATGAAAAGCTAAACTTGTTCTATTAATATGGCCCAATTTATGAGAAGATTTGAATACCAGTCAAAGGATGTTTGTGTCAGTGAAAAAAATATTCTAATGCTGTCAATTCTTTTTCATTTTCCAATTGCCAGAAGTGAGTTTGTTGGTTTGTTTAGATGAGATAATGCAGTTATGCTTTTACTTAATGAAAATATTGTGTGAAAGATTTACTTCATCTTGAGTGATACAGTTGAAAACATTTCACACATCTCAGTGCTTGCATGATTTCAGTAACGAACATCAACCCCCAAAGGGTTCTTATTAATTAAAGAGATGCAAAATAATGTTTAATTGATCAAACACAGCAGAATTTATTATTGCATGACTAAATTTGGCACTGTTTGTAGTTAAAGATTGTTATGACCATTTAAAATATTTACTTAGATATATTTAGGCATGTAGAGTAACTCTAAATATTTTGAAAATTTTATAGAAAAATCCAAAGTCAGGAATCCAGTAAAATGGCTTTATTTCTGGGAGGTGTTTTAAGTGTGTCAAATAGAAGAAAGTTGACATAAATTCAATCATATAAATTCTAGTGGAAGTATACAAATGTTAAGCATTTAAGATTATTGTGGAATCTTTAATCATATTATTAATTCTCCTAGTGTGCTTATTTTACTTGATTTGCTTATAAATATCTTTAAAATAGTGATTGAATTTAGATTCTTCTTGCAATTTACAAAAACAAAAAAAAAGACATGTACTTCTGCATAAGCATAAGCACTCATGTACACACACACACACACACACACACACACACACACACACATAGATTCATGCACATGTGCATACACCACATTATTGCACATACATGTGCATACAAGCACCACACTACATAATCATGAGTGGTTGTGATATGAAATGTCTTTCAATATTCACATTATAAAATCTTGTTTGAAAAATGGTTCAGAAAATATCTAATTTATAGTTAGGAAGACTTGATTGCAAAACATTTATCTCTGATATTAAGCTTTCTTTCTTTCAGAGAGCTGAAGGAGACTTTAATTAATATTTAGAAATTTTAAAAAAAAATTCCCTCCCTATTCAGTGTGCACACACCTTCTTTACCTAGCAAGCTTTTCAAATGGACTTGTAATAGACATTAATCATTAGTTACTTCTCTTAATTTTGGACAAAAGTTGTTGTGATTATGATATTATAAAATCTGAATGCCTTAAATCTTCAAATCAGATAAGATACACACTGACAATCCAGTATATTTTCAAATGATCATGCTGCACAGTGTATAAGAAGTAGTTTGATCTCTGTGTCTGAGAGATAATGGCAAAAGAATCACAGAGTAAAAGTTGTAACTCTATCTATACAATTGATTGATGAGGAAGAAGAAAAGAAGGAAGAATTAATTGATACCAATTAATCATTTACTTGAAGGCATGGCTTGCGAAACTTTGTTTGCTGCTTCTCTTTATGGATGTGTGATATTATGCCTGCAGTATGCTGCTGTTAAGTCCCGATAAATATTCTACATGAGGACAATAGATCATTTAACATGAGAGCAGTAAATCTTCTTCCTATGCTGGTACTTTGCATCATGTTTTAAATATATTTTCCTTTTCACTAATAAAGTATTTAAATGCTTAATGACAGGTGACATAGCACTTGTTGCTTTTTGAAAATCTTTACATAAGGCATTTTGAAGGATGAGTTTTTGTTTCCGTCAACAGATGTCTGGTGTGCTGAATGTGGATGTAGCAACTATCGAAGATTTCATTCTGGGTGATGAAAAGGTATACTAATTGATTATGAACAAACATCTGGTAAATGTGTGTGTATATAGAATATCTTTATGTTGTATCTTGTGCATAGATTGTATATATTTGTGTGCATGTTTAAAGTCTTCACATATGGTGTTTGTATGTACAGTGAATCATTGACTTAACAACCACAATTGGTTCTGACAGAATGGTCAGAAGTCAATTTGGTCATATGCTGAACTACCCTATATTTTATATCATTTTTCTACACATTTTACAAATGTACTGCCAGATATACAGGACATAATCAAATTCAGGTCACAGTCGTAAATTCAATCAGTCATAAGTTGCATAGGTTGTAAGTCGATGACTAGCTGTAATGTGTGTAGACTGTTCATATGTGTATATTATGGTGTGTGTTTTCATAATAGAGATTATGTATGTGTAAAGAGACTCTGCATCTGTATATCATGTTTATGTGTGCTTATGTAGGGAGAAAGAGTGTGTATGTGTGTGTGTGTGTGTGTGTGTGTGTGTGTGTGTAATGTGTGTATGTGTGGTAAATATATTTTGTGTGCATCTGAATGTGTAAAGTACAGAGTGTATGCACACATATCTCTGAATATATGTATAGAGAATATATGTTTGTTTACATATGTGTGTATGAATGTGTGTTTGTAGGGGGTGTTGTTGGTGGCAAACTGAATGTTTAGTCCAGTAAATAGTGATATTGAATAGGGAAGCAACTTGTAGTGATTTGTGATTAATTTTTGCTTTAGTAGAAACTTGATGAAGGTTGTTTGCGGTAAATATAATTTAAAAGCTCTGTGGACCCACCCATACTGTGCATTGCAGCTCATTTGCCTACATACTTCTTCCGGTATCTGTATCAAGATAAAGAGGGTCACTTTCACACAGACAGTTCAGATAAGTAGCTTGATGTTCAGTGGAAATCAGTCTTAAACAGTTTAGGCTTACAGTTCCAAGACTGGAAACCCTATTACAAAGGGCAACTTGACCATGGTACACAAGGTTGTGGGTATCTCACTTGTTACCAACTTCATACTTATTCAGAGACCTTTAGTAAATAATGCAAATATATTCCCACTCAAAGTTTGCTGTTAAATTCACAAGTCATAGCAAATATATTCCCTTTTCGGTTACTTTCCAATGTTAAAACAGTGAGTTAGCTTTGGCTGCTCCTTCCCATAGCATGGTTGGTCATGGGAAGGACTTGAGAGTGAAGACCTGTTCATGTTTATGGCTTTCACATTGTTCACAAATACTGTTCATATTACATACGTTTCACACACTCATTAAGCACACATAAAACACAATATTTTCTCAACCAAAAGCGAACATGAAAGTGCTTACAAATGATTACTGTACAGAGTAATGCACAGAAAAAACAAAATTTGTAACATTACTTTTCTTTTAATAATAACTGAACTAACAAAGTTCTATTTGAGCTTTATGTCACAAAATGAAATTGTAGAGAAATCATGAAAGTGATGCTATTCCATGAAAATTAAGTAGTAAATACCAAAGTTTTATAAATATATTCAATGCGTCCAATAAGTATGAGCAAAGTATTAAAGATTACTTTTGTCATATATCACACATTGGTTGCTTCCTTGTTTCATTTTTTCCATTAGAGTATGTGCCAGCAATTACATTTTAACAAAAAAGGCAACTGCTTTTATTAAGCTGTGATTATTTTTAATGCACCACTTACAGACACACAGTTTAACTTATTTTAGTAGCATTTTATCTTCCTAGTGTTGAATCTAGATTTTAAAATTTTGTTTAACTAAACAGTTTCATTTGGATTTCAGTATTTTACTTACAAAAGCTGCATTCTTTTTTTCAAATTTGATTACAGTTTGACCTCATTGAAAGCTTCTTCGCAGCCAATGGAGCTCGAAGGCTGATGTTTTTCTATCAAGAAATAACAGTGAGTTCAGTTTTCTGTTTAACCTCACAACAACAAAAATTGCTCTCAGTAATTAAATATAAAAGCAAAGCCATAAATGTATGAGAAGCAACACATTTTAAAAACAGATTATATGAGTCAAGAACATATCTTTTTGAAAACATTATAAATAATATGTCCTCGTTAGACTAACACACTACAACTTTACAGCAGTTTTTATAATTAATTAAGTCCTAGCTTTTAATTGTCATGTTTTGGTGTAACAATGATAACATATCATAAATATGTTTAATACACAATAGTAATGAGATTTGCTTTGTTTCGATTTTTATTAAATGACAGAAATTGAAATTATAAAAGAAAATAACAAACATTATAATGAAAACATTTGATGCACTCATTAGTGTCTTCATAAGTTGTAAGTTGTTTTTTAAAACTTTTTCTGGATTTCTGTTTGAAAACAAAAAAAATGGGTTTTTTCTCGCAAAGAATTTTTGCTAATATAATGGGATGTGTGAGATTTATTTGAGATTAATTTATTGATTTTTTTCCAGAGAATGACTCAGGTGAGAGAAACATAAAATACAAATTATGTTTGACACAAATCTAATATAACTGTACCATTAACATTAATATGTTATATTCTAACCTTTATGCAAGTTGCTAATTCTAATGCATGCATAATAATTAAAAGAAATATTACTTTTGATTGTTGAAACAGTTATAACTGATTTAAATTATAAAAGGAATGCTTTAAAACTAACTTACTGTGCTGTATTTATGGAATTTGGTTGTGGCAGAAAATCTAAGAAATTTTAAGAACATTGTTTTTTTTTAGGCGAGGGTGTCTGATTTTTTGTTTGTTTGGGGTTTGTATTTGCATTGCATTACTTTTAATTGAATCTGAAATAGACATTACTAATCACATCCACAAACACATATGCATACACACGGATATGCGTATACTTGTTGATACTCATAAACATATATTTTTATTCATACATGTACACAATCTTGCATAAGCATGCAATTACACACTAGAACAGACATATGCACCAACACCCAAACATACACATACACAAGCACACCACCACACTTATGCAAACATGCTCACAAGCACATGTACACATGCATGTTCATGTGCATACCTATATCTATCTATATGTGTGTACATAAATGCACATGCACTCATATAGTCAAACATAACCTGTCACACTCATACAAATACATATCGGCACTCACTCGCATATCTACTTTGGTACTAAGTTATTAATATGAATTTTGTGAGTTTAACATAATGTTACAAGCATTGAATGCTGGAATGATTTTAGTTGAGAAATGTTACTGCCTCATGAGCTATTACTGAACAGTTCACAAGATATTTTGGCTAAGAATATTGGAATAGCTTTTAGAAATTCATCACAACAAACTGCATTTAGATTATTTCAAACTCTGTATAAGCCTTTCAAATTTGTTGTATATATATTCTGTTATTCTCTGTGATTTTTCTGTCTCTCCTCATACCTTCTCTTTATCTTTCTCTCTCAGTTTCTAATACACACACATACACAATATTGGTTTCCTGCATTACCTGCTGAGTTTGAGGGTTTGTTTTGTTAATATTTATTTTATTTCAATAAATTATTATTTATTTTGTCTTTTACATATTTTAACCTTTGATTTCTTGTAATCTGAAAATGTGTTCATTCACTGTTAATCTGTATTAATTATTACTTTCTACATATAATTGTGTTGATTGTTTCATTTTTCAAACAGCGGACAGGTCCAAATAATCCCAACCAAGGAAAGAAATTGTTTATTTCTAATGGTGATACTGAGGTTTGTAGTTTATTTTTAATATTTTGAAAGCATTAAAACATTAATAAATGATCATTATAATTACAATTTATTGATAAAGTGTGTGTGTGTGTGTGTGTGTGTGTTTAAGACTAGATGTACTTGACCAGAAAGTAACTTGAAGTAATAATCATATATTATTCTTTTAAACTTTCCCATTATTATTTACTTACATTAGCATTGTCCTGTGAGTGAAAATGTAAAGTTGTATCAGTTGTAATTGAGTAGGCATTTCTTTAAAATCTGAACTTCAAAAATGTGAATTCACTGTGGTGTAACAGTAATATATATTTCAGATATGAGTTAGCATCCTGTTAACACACTAGTAAATTGTTTTCATTGTTAACATATAGTTTCTCTAAATTTATGTCATTAAAATATTTTTTGGTAGTGATCATCACTTGTGATGACGATAGTCTCACAAACCAAACTCATTTTGTGTTGTACTTATAGTTGTCATCTCAAAACTGCATGACAAAGAACCTAAGATTTCTACATGTGACTTTGTTTTCATTTATGTTCATTATTTCCTAGACTCCATTTTTTGTTAACAATTGTTCCAGTATTCTTATTTTGCTGTTTTGTGTGGCACATTCCTGTATTAGCACAAGTTATTGTATGTATTGTTAATATGTTGCTGTCATTTATTAAAGGGTCTGTATGGTGTCTGCCTCTTCTTTCTTCGCACCTCTTCAAAAGCGGTCACCATCCAGAATGTTGCGCAGGAAGTCAACTTTGGCACCTTAGACTGTTCTGATGGAAAAGTTCTAAATGGGTTTGAAAAACACCTTTCACAGATTGTCCTGCCAGCACTCCTGTCATTAGAGGTATGACAGATCATGTTGCGCTCAAGAAAATTTGTTGTACCATCAGAAAACAAAAAATCAGCTCTTTGCTTATGTAGTACTGTATATATGAATGACTTTATGGTTCATATTCATAGTACAGTTGATTTCAAATTAATGTGTGTGTGTGTGTGTGTGTGTGTGTGTGTGTCTTGTTTATGAATTAATAATTTCGCTTGGGACCTGGATAAATGACTACCATTTTCATTCTATACATTTTACTCTGGTAAATTTTATTTATAAATGTTTTCTCTTCTATTAAATATTTTTCTTTTTTCTTTTATAGCAGACTAAGCATTCACCCCCCAAAAAAAAAAAAATAAATAAAATAAATAAAACAAAATCATCATAATCTTATTTACAATGTCATTATTTTATTATGTTTTTATATGTGACTTGTACTTTTGAGATGTTGACACCATCATTGTGATCATCATTTTATTTATGCTGTAATTATTTTATTGTGCTGTTATTTGTGAGCATGTAAGTATGAGATAATGCTATCACCATTGACAATCTAAAAAATAATGATATCTATGATGTCCATAGATGGGTGGACAGATAAAAATAAGAGAACATTTCGACAGATTTTTCCACTGAAAGTTGTCCCAATGGTAGATCCCTGGTCACTTTTAATATCAATTTTAAAATCATACAATACAGAGATTGTATCAAATTTAAGCTAAACAATTCTTTATGTTGGCAGAACTAAACAGCACTTGTTTGTTAGTATTTAATTTTCTCAAACTCACTAGAATGATGTCATAAAATAACCATATGTCTCACGGTTGTAAACTTTATCTCTTTTTATAGCAATGGGGTACATTGACCAAAGAAATTTCACGGCCTTCAGGTGAGGCTGGTGAAGAAGCTGCACCTGTGTCAGAAAGCTCACGTGGTAAATTGAGCACCCAGGTAGAGGACTTTTTAGAGCAGCTGCAGAAATTTGTCACAAACCTAAAATCTGCTCGCAGCAACATGGAGGGACAGGTAGAGTTAGCTGAAAATGGTGTTGGACCCATCATTGATACTGTGAAGACACCTGCTGACTATCAAGATGCTGGTGAGAGTTGTAGCAAATTAGTATGCAATTGTAACATTACTACTAGTTTTTCTTCTCATTTTAATTTTTTTTTCTAAATTTTATTTGATTTATTTTCTGTTGCCATTTTCCTTATATAAATTTTGCAGGTTTTTGTGTTTTATTTTTGTTATTGATGCATCATTTTAAAATGATTTAAGGGGGAAGATAAATAAAATTAAAGGAAACAGAGATATGTAAGAAAAGAAATGAAAATATTCAGTATAAAGTGTAATAATTAATTCTTAATAGGCAGTTCACTTTCCTTCATTAAAGTTTAGAAATAGCTGAATGCAGTTTGCTACCTGTTTAAGTTTATTACAATAGTAAAAGTTTGTTATTTTACAAAAAACGTAATTTTCCCATATTTTCGAGTATCTTTCAGTTTGTTTGCTTTTAAAAAATACATAATTAACATAAAAACCTCATGACCTACATTAACATGATTTCTTTTTGATTCAGGAACCAAAACAAATCACTGCTCAGTCACTGATATTATATATAATGATCTGACATAATTTGATTAAAAAAGATTATTAATTCATTCAGTCTAGTGGAGATAATCAATTGAGAAAGACTTTAGTTCACTCAACCATTTGATTATTCATTGTGAAAGATTGATATTTCATATAATCTAAGTGTAGTTGATCACTGGGAATGATAAATTTCTATGGAATCTCATTTCCAAGTAAGGGTTGATGTATACACATTGCTTAGAGAGAAATTCTAATAGTCATTATTTTTGTTCATTTCATGTTGGTCTTTGTTTGGACAGTAAATGGCTTGAGCTATCATTTCCTGTGCACTATTGCAGCTTCTTATATTGCAATGGGTCACAACCTTACCCAGAATTGATTCATGAGAGATTTTTAATGGGTCACATCATGTAACTAGATAAATAAAAAAACTGATTTTTGGGGGGTGCAGTATTACACTTTTATACTTCTGTTAATATTAGAGGTGTATGAGTGCAAGCAATGCGTAGTGAACATGTATCTTCAGAATTTCACAATATAAATATATTTATATTAAACTATATCAGTTTTGACTAAGGTTTAATTTTTTAAAACCCTTTTTCCCACTTTTAACTGACATGTTGAGTCACCATGCAAAAGTTTCAAAATTTGGGTTGTGAGCAAAAAGGTTGAGAAGCACTGTTCTAATATATATTTGTGACTTTTTAAAATAAACTGTTGTCACATTTTGTCCTTGTTTCGTGTTCTTGTTGTGTAATCAGAAGGTTTGTATCGATTTTTATAGAAAGTGCCTTTTGTTTCATGATCTTTGTATGCATAACCTGACATTATATATTGATTTTTTTATGGAATTTGCCTAAATTAAAAATTAAATAAAAAAATTAAAAACACTCCCATCAACCTATAACTATCAAACACATGCAGACTAGCTTCTGCAGAGATCTTTTATACAGCTTAAATATTTTCTGCTCTACATAACAGCAAGCAATACTGAGAGTCTTGAAAAGATGGAAGATCTGCTGGCAACATGGACCAAACAGATTGAGCAAGTCCTGGCGGAGAGTGAACAGATGCGTCGTGAGGCAGACGACATTGGCCCAACTGCAGAGCTGGCCTACTGGAAATCTCGCATGGCTAAGTTTAATAAGTGAGCATGACAGCTTTGTAATCTTTGTAATAAATATATTTTTGGTTAATTTTTATGTTTACTTTAACTAATAGTGCCTCTTCTCCCATTTGCAATCCTTATTAAAGATTTAATTACTTGACCTGGCATTTAAAGTTAAAAAGGAAAATAGAATTTGTATAGTCACAAATATTTAGGCAAAGCATTTAAAAAATATTTTACCACATGTGAACTTATTTCATATTTTATTGTTACATTTCCTTTCTTTGAGGCATTTTGTTTGTTTTGTATCATTCTAATAAACACTGAAGTTAAAAATTCATTAATTTCGATATGTAAATAAATAGCTTGCTAACACTGATGTATTTTTGTTTGTTGTTAATTCTTTCACTCTAGCCTTCTAGACCAGATGAAGAACCCAAGGGTGAAAGCTGTTGTTGGGGTCTTGCAAGTGGCCAAGTCAAAAGCTTTGAAGAAGTGGAAAGACTTGGTATGTTATTTATAGTTCTGTTTGTCCATTTTAATAGATTTCATATTTCATATTTTAGAGTAACTGGAACATAAATAGTTTTCAGATTCTTGGATGGATGGGGATATGAATCAACTGATTGAAAGCAAAACATCAAAGCTGAAGATTTGCCAGATCAGAAGCTTTGAAGAAGTGGAAAGCCTTGCTATTTTAATTATAGTACAATTTAGCCAATTCATATAGATTTCAGATTTCTCTTTCTTCAGAGTAATTAAAGCATAAAATGAAAAGACAAAGTTTTTCAGATTTCTCTTTCTTCAGAGTAATTAAAGCATAAAATGATAAGCCAAAGTTTTTAGATTATAGATGGTGAAAGCATGAATGGATATTCACTGATTTAGAATAAAACATTGTACCTAAAGGTTTTTAAAAATTATAATACTGATGAAATGATAAAATTGTAATGAAAATGTTCATGTTTTTGTAGGATGGACGCATTACTGATGCAGCTAATGAAGCAAAGGACAATGTGAAGTATTTATACACTTTAGACAAGTTCTTTGGCCCACTGATCAAGTGCACACCAGTGCGTGTTTGGTTTGCTTATTCTTTCTTTTCTTGTTTTAAATTTTATCATTTGTGAAAATAGGCCTAGTGTTTGAGACTACAAATATCTTTCTAATAGCAATATTGCTCTTTTTTCAGTAAACAAGAAAATAATATATAATTTTGATCTAATCTCTTCTTGGTTGAATATATAATGTAACTTGTGCTTTATTGATTTAAATAAATATATGTATTGTTGATAATTTATTTCTATATATTTTCTTTTTTAATGTTCTTATTAAAAAAATTCTTTTTTATGCACAGATGATTAATTTATTATTAGATCTTTAAATATTTTGCATGCTAAATTAACTAAATAATAAAAATGATTGTTTTTTATGAAACATTTTTATTTTAATAGAAGTATGTGCTGTTAGTATCTGTATTTTTGTTGTTCTAAATACTGGCATAGATTTTATAGTTGTAAATCTTTTCTTCAATTGTGTTTTTTCTCTCAAAAATATTCAGGCTTCAATGGTGGAACATATCCCAAGCTTGATGAATGCAATACGTATGATCTACAGCATCTCACAGTATTACAACACTTCAGAACGAATGACTTCACTGTTTGTGAAAGTGACCAACCAGATGATAACCACGTGTAAAGCGTACATCTACCAGGGCATTTCTAAAGTCTGGGAGCTTCCAAGGTGACCTTCAATAAGTGTTGTTCTGATGTGAATTTCACTGCTTATTCACATTTACAGTTTGCAGATAGATATATGTAGTAGCTTCATTTGTTTGTAAAAATGGTTAAATACATGAACAGGGATACTTACAAGTGAGGAATACATGAAAATGAGGGATACATGCAAGTGAGGGATATATGAAAGTAATGGAGATACATGCAAGTGAGTGGGGATACATGCAAACGAGGGGATATATGGAAGTGAGCAGGATGTGTGCAAGTGAGGGTATGGGGATACATGCAAGTGGATATGCAAGTGACAGGGGGAGATATGTGAGGAGATATGCAAATGAGGGATACATGTGAGGAAAACCATAAAAATGATACTTCCATTCTTACTTCTGCTTTCTGTTTTCTGTAGACTTACTTTCATTGTTTGTTTTTTTTTGTACCACATCCATGTAATCCATGTAAGGAAGATAACTTTTCTCTGTGTTTTATTTGACACCTATTTTCTTAGGTATTAAATATCTTTCCTTTGGATTTATAAGCATCTATACATTTGAATTTTTATTTTCATTGATTTGGTTTGTTAATACTTTGAACTTTACACAACTAACTCTTAAGCTGACTATTCTCATATCACAGGACTGTTCTTCTGGAGCGTCTTGGAGAGTGTATGAAACTGAATGAAGAATATCAACAAAATTTCCAGAAAACAAAGGAACGTCTGCGAGAGAGTCCCAATGAACGCCAGTTTGAATTCAGGTATTGTGGACATTTTTTGTCTGCTTTTAATGTTTTTAGGGAATTTGAAATTATGAGTTTGATTAATCTAAGTACTCTTTTGGAATGAATTCCCAGAATAAGCTGCATAATTTCTGTCAGTAAGTTGCTAAGTTTTGAATGCATTATGCACACATGCTACTTAATTCAGATACATATATTAAAAAGTAAATTATTGTGTATGTATGCATCATCCCATTTACTTCCATGATTCAACAGCCTATGTGTAAACAATATGTATATCCTGCACATTTATTTTTCAACAGTGAGAATTACATCTTTGGTAAGTTTGACACTTTTTGCAAGCGGCTGGAGAAAATTGCAGACATGGTCAACACAATCGAAATGTTCTCGGGTTTGCCTGACATCAAGATTGAGGGCATTGACTCCATTGCTGTACGATACAAAACCATTGTTGACAACAGCAGGAAGAAGAACTATGACATTCTGGATCATCGCAAAGGAGAGGTTTGTTTCAAATTTGTATATTTTATTTCATCTTTAGAAAATATGACCTTTCAAGTTCCTTCAACAAATAAAATTCATTGAGGAGTCTGAGTTAATAAAATAAAATTCATTGCAAAGTCTGAGCATATTGCAATTACATCAGGTTTGCTTTCTTTGCTCTTTAAAAAGTATGTAGAATAATAATATGTAGTATTTATTCTTGCATATTTGTAAAATTTTGTGAAGGAATATCTGGTTAAAAGTGTAATCAGATGGTCATACAAGATTGAAATTTTGATTGTTGGTTCATTGCCATATCTACATACAAAATAATAATCCAATATTTCTTTTAGTAATTTTTTGAAAACAAGTGAAAAACAAATCTGACCATAATCTAAGTTTGTATCAGAGTATTATAAACCAACACAGCTAAAATTGACGTGACATTTTTGGTATTCTTTTCTCTTTTTCACTAATACACGCAAAACACATACAAACATTGCATGTATAAATACACACACACACACCATACATCCACATATCCACATGCTACTCACACAATACATACACACAACCACATACACAAACATACACACAACCACATACACAAACACACACACAAATACACACACACCATACATCCACATGCTACTCACACATACATAACACACAATCACACACATACACACACACATGCACTTGCACACTCAAAAAGTAAGAGTGCTAACTAAACCTGTAACAGAGAAGCATAAACAGAAATATCCAAACTATGTTTTAAATTTATTATTAGAGATCTTAATCTCCATGTTTTCTCAAAAAGTTCAAGATTTTTTTCTTACTTGAGAAAGTGATGGCTGATAAACTTACCTATAGCAGAGTAAAATTCAGTAGTAAATATTATTTTCATGAAAGAATTCAATTAAATTGCTTTCATTAATGAGAATTTCATTGGTTTACAAACTTTGAAAATGTGAGACATGCTTTAGTTTTAGTTTAGTTTAATTTGGGTATTAATGTTCTTGTTGCACTCTTTGCGACTGCTTTTTTTAAAAATTGTTTTTGTAACATGTACCATACATGAAATATAAGAGTTGCATTTTAGAGCACAAGTTGTTAAATATTTGTACAGCTTTATGCCTTGAAAAGAACAGTGGGTGTGATAAGTAAATACATGTAGTCGAAATGAAGTAGTCAGAATATCTCTGACAAATAATGTCAGGACAAGAAGGCCTGTTTGCCAGATCAAAATCTTGGATTCTGATCTATAGGTTGCATGTTGGACAATCTGCCAGAAACCTGAAGCTTATTCCAGTTTTGGATTATTATCAGTCATTTAAAATTTAAAGTATTATACCTTTAAAGATGATTGGTATGAGAACTACTGCGCTTATACAGACAACCCCTGACTTAAGAAAACCAATTTTTTTCCCAAAAAAGTGAAATGCTTCTCAGATATCTCTTTTAAAATCTGTGACAGTGACAATTAAAGTTTCAAATTAATTTTTTGTTACTTAAATTCATATTTAGTGTTGTTGGTTAATAAATGTTTAAAAGCCATTTGTTAGTGTTGTGTGTAGTTTTCCTCTATTTCCTTAATCATTGTTAATGCTTTGTGTAGTTTTCCTCTTTTCTCTTGGTCATTGTTCTTTTCATACTTTTTTTTTCTTTTCTCTTGGTCATTGTTAGAGTTAGCATAGTTTTTCTTTGTTCTCTTAGTCATTGTTAGTGCTTTGTGTATGTTTTCTGTTTTTTAGTCATTGTAAGTTCTTTGAGTGTACATTTTCTCTGTCTTAGTCATTGTTAGTTCCATATGTAGGTTTTTTCTATTCTCTTAGTCATTGTTAGTTCTTTATGTAGGTTTTCTATTTTCTTGGTCATTGTTAGTGCTTTTTTATGTAGTTTTTCTCTATTCTCCTGGTCATTGTTAGTGCTTTATGAGTTTTTTCTCTGTTCCTTAGTAATTCTTGATATTTTAACACTCTGAAGTAGGTTTCAGGAAAAGAATTTGACTTGCATTGTTACATCTGACCCCTGCTTATGATAGAGTTATAGAAATTCATTTTGTTTTGGGTGAATGGGTTGCCTGTAATATTTGTTTTATTATCTTATTGTGTGTAGATGTTAGAAATGTTTATATTGCTTACTCAATGCATGGACTTTTTGTTTCCAGTTTGATCAAGACTATCTTGATTTCCGCAACCAGGTAGAAAATCTGCGTAATTCCATCCAGACTTTTATGGATTCCTGGTTTCAGCGTTCTCTGCCAGTTAGTAATCTTTTTTTTTTTTTAACAAATGATATGTTATTAGTGTAACAGTTTGAAATAAAACAAATTTAATTGAAATAACGGTTTTAAACAAAACAAAGTTGAAATGAAGTTTTAAGCGAAGCAAAGTTAGTTGAAATGAAGTTTTAAACAAAGCAAATTTAGTAGAAATGAAGTTTTAAACAAAGCAAAGATATAAAAATAACAGTTTCAAACAAACCAGAGCTAGTTGAAATAACAGTTTCAAGCAAAGCCAAGTTAGTTGAAATAACAATTTCAAACAGAGCCAAGTTAGTTGAAATAACAGGTTTAAACTAAGCAAAGTTAGTTGAAACAACAGTTTTAAACTAAGCAGTTAGTTGAAATAACATTTTTAAACTTAAACAAAGCAAAATTAGTTGAAATAACATTTTTAAACTTAAACAAAGCAAAGTTAGTTGAAATAACAGTTTTAAACTTAAACAAAGCAAAGTTAGTTGAAATAACAGTTTCAAGCAAAGCAAAGTTATTTGAAATAATACTTTCAAACAAAGCAAAAGTTAGTTGAAATAATAGTTTCAAACACAGCAAAGTTAGCTGAAATAATACTTTCAAACAAAGCAAAAGTTAGTTGAAATAATAGTTTCAAATACAGCAAAGTTAGCTGAAATAATACTTTCAAACAAAGCAAAAGTTAGTTGAAATAATAGTTTCAAACACAGCAAAGTTAGCTGAAATAATACTTTCAAACAAAGCAAAAGTTAGTTGAAATAATAGTTTCAAACACAGCAAAGTTAGCTGAAATAATACTTTCAAACAAAGCAAAAGTTAGTTGAAATAATAGTTTCAAATACAGCAAAGTTAGCTGAAATAATACTTTCAAACAAAGCAAAAGTTAGTTGAAATAATAGTTTCAAACACAGCAAAGTTAGCTGAAATAATACTTTCAAACAAAGCAAAAGTTAGTTGAAATAATAGTTTCAAACACAGCAAAGTTAGCTGAAATAATACTTTCAAACAAAGCAAAAGTTAGTTGAAATAATAGTTTCAAACACAGCAAAGTTAGCTGAAATAATACTTTCAAACAAAGCAAAAGTTAGTTGAAATAATAGTTTCAAACACAGCAAAGTTAGCTGAAATAATACTTTCAAACAAAGCAAAGTTAGTTGAAATAATAGTTTCATTTGGTTTACAGCATGAATACATTTCTATTCTCTTTTTCTTGTCCTTTGATATAATTTGTCAAAATTTATTTTCATTTTGGTTATGAACTTAATCCTTACAATAGCAAAGCCCAAACATTAGCAAACAAGCCTTTGAAATTAAAACTTAGTTATGTGCAAAATAAAATTACAGTATAATACAAGTAAAATATTCTGTCATTGCGAGGCATAATGACCAGTCATGGCTAGCTAAAATAATAATCTTTCGCCTTGTTAGTTTTAATCTGGTTGTTAGATATTTTCAAATGGTTATTGACATTTTGCTTTGTTAATTACTTTCTGTATTATTTTACTTGTTTTAAAAAAACAAAATATTTTAAATCGAGATATTTATATTGCAAAATTGGATAAAATGAAGAACTAGTCATTGAGAAAGATACTGTTTGAAGTGAACTCTGTTATTTGCGCTGCTCTTTGTTCTAGAATGCCACTTGGTTAGATACTGTTTATAGTGCGCTCAGCTGTTTACACTGCTCTTTGTTGTAGAACACACATATCATTCTTTCTAGTGCTAAGTATTATTGTTGTCTTAACTGCATGGCCATAACCTTGCAGACTGAGAAGGCACTGGAGTTGCTTGATAAGTTCGAGGCCATCAGTGGAGCACAACTGGACCTGACAGAGAAGTATATGCGCATCATGATGGGGTACGGCAAAGACCTGGAGCAGATCAGGAAGATATACCAAAAGCACAAGGCTGACCCCATGGTCCCCCGCAACCTCCCACCTATTGCTGGTAGGATTGCCTGGTCACGTCAACTTTTTCGCAAGATTGAGTTGCCCATGAAAATCTTCAAGACTAAACCTGAAATACTCAAGGTATTCTAACTTTTATGTTTATTATTTTTGCTTATATTATTCATTTTAAAAGAAGAGGTCTTAACCAAGGGTAACCACTTTGTTTGGATTATTGGAACAGGGTGTCAATTTTTTTTCATGTCTCTATTCAATAATTATACAGTAAATCAAATCTGGTATATTGTATGCATGTGGGAGAGATGGAGTGGTGCTTGCATGGATATCATGGTTTGCCTTATGGATCTGCACAAAATTAAGAACTCCAGTTTAAAATGAAATACTTCTTTCTGAGCAAATTTTGGTGTGCTTTAAATTTAATAATGGTTCATCAGTACTTGTAGTATACATAACATCATTTAGTAGTATTTACTTGATTTTAAAAGTAAACACTAAAACAGAATTTGTACACATTTGTCTGATTGTAAATTTCCTTTTGGTGAACACATCATTTGACTTAATTACAATTTCAGATAGTATAAACAAATTTTTAAAATTTTATTTAGATTTTTGGAAGGGTTTGTTTGGGTAGGGTATTTTAGATGGGCATTATTAATGTGTAAGAATCCAGGAATCTTTTGTGGTAAAGAGCATACACATTTGAAAATAATTATTTGTTCATTAATTACATCCAATCCAAATTTATTGTGTTTGTATTTTTAATATTTTATTTAGAATCCAGAATCCAAGAAGATCATACGCAATTACAACAAGATGGCAGGCGTTCTTCTTGAGTATGAAGTAAGTTTAGAATTATTTTCAGGTACTCCTTATGCACTGATTGATTTTTGATAGTGATTGTACAAAATTGCATATGTTTCATATACCTAGAATTTAAAAAAAAAATATAACTAAAGCTGTCTGAAATAGTTATGTATGTTCTTGCACAAACATCTTTTTAAAAAAATAATGTTGATCTTATTGATTGTCATGGATAGTTACACAGTAGCAAGATGCTAAACAGATAAGAAATAATTAAGAGAATTAGGCATCTTATCTTTTTACCTATTTGAACTGACAGAACTAATGTTATTTTATTGCATTAAATTTATTTATCACTTGAATTACTTATGAGATTTAGCACTTTACAACAAATATTGTGTTGTATCTGTACTTTGTGTGACTGTTATGTTAACGTACTTTTATATGTTATGTAAATTGCATGATATCACACTTTATTTTTATGCATGCTGTTTATATGTCTCATTTCTCATAATATAAGAAGTACAATTCACATATCACACTTTTTTCTTTAGTAGATGATATTGTCAAACTCTAATATATACATATTTATTGCTTGACAATTACACATCATTATACTAATGTTTTAAATGTATGATATATATATATATATATATATATATATATATATATATATATATTTATTTATAATACAAACCATTCAATCTCACACTGTTCACTTTTGAAGATGTTGTACCATCGAGGGTGGTGCCGTGCTGTTGAGGCAGCTAGGAGTGGAATGCAGGCCTCACTTTTAGTGAGACACCCAGAGTCAAAAGAACTGTTTGTGAACTTTGACATCCAGATTCTGGAACTTATTCAGGAGACTAAATACCTGCAGGCTATGAACCTAGAAGTCCCTGATGCTGCTAAGGACCTTATTGTCAAGGAAACCATGATCCGAGAAAATCAAGTGGCGTAAGTATTCTGAAGAAGCAGTTTTCCACAATTTCTTTTATTGCTGTATGGTATACAGGGATCCCATAAGTTACTTTTAAAAATATTTTCTTAATTTTAAATGATTGGATCAGTACTGCATTATGTCTGTGATAATTATTATTATTTTGTATTTATGTGCAATGAATCCATTTTCTTAAAAAGTTTTAATAGGATATGCCCATCATGATACTTTTGCTTTCAGCAAAATTGTTCATATCTTTTGTTGACATATTTCACTAATGTTTATTATGCATGGATACAAATGAAGCATGACAGGTTATAATTTTGACTTACTATCTACATCCCCACTAATACTTTGAAATGGAATTTGTATAAAATATCATTGCTTTGTATCAACAACTAATAATTCTTTTTCCCCCATCATAATACTGTTAAGAACTAATCAGCTTAAAGTTGAAATAGAAAAGAATGCACAACACATATTATAAAGAACACAATGCAGTTATTGTCATAGTGCCATTAGTGTCAGTGTCATTGTAATCCTAAGATCACCAATAAGCGAAAAAGAACAAAGAGAAAAAAAATGGACAGAAAATAGGGGCAATTAAAAGAATGTTCATATGATTGCAGTTTGCACGAGATGCTCCTGGAATATCAGCGCATTAAGCAGTCCATTCCACTGATGTTGCTGCCTCTCATGCAGCCTTTCATAGATCAGGTGGAAGACATTATCAAGCCTGGTGTCACCACACTCACCTGGATGTCATTGAACACAGATACATGTAAGCAGAAAAGCATTATCATACTCACCTAGATGTTATTAAATGTAGACACTGTGAAAAACATAATGTTGTCGTTCTCATCTGATATCATTAAAGATAAACAAGTAAGGAGAATAATTGTACCATGCTCACCTGCATGTCATTAATTGTGGACACAATGATGAGAATAATGTTACCACACTCACTGGGATGCCATTAAATGTGGACATAGGTAAGGAGAATAATGTTGCCACACTCAACTGGATACTAGTAAATGTAGACACATTGAATATTGTTGCCTATTCACTGGATATCACTAAATGTGGACATGTGTAAATAGAATAATAATGCCACAAGAGCTAGATGTCATTCAATAGATATTTATACTTCTAGGGGAGAATACTGTTACCTACTCTTACATGGATGTCAATGATTTTAGACATATAAATAGAATGACATTACTACTCACCTAGTTTTCATTGAATGTGAACACACATAGGCATATAACAATACATGCAGTTAATCCTTACTAATTCAGGCTGATCTACTGAGTGATAACCTTCATTAACCTATGTTCTTATGATAGCATGTTTCCTTAACATGTGTTTGAAAACAATAATTTGCAAACAGTTTTGAGTTTGGCTCCCAACCAACAATCAAAGGGTGGTCAGAAAGCACATGAGCAGTCACTACCATTATCATTATCATTACACATCATCATCATCATGCAATATCTTGCTGCAGTATCCACATCGGCTAGATCTGTAAAGATTTATTGCACTAGCTTTCTCATTTATTTTATTCTCTTATTTAGTTTACAAAGGATGTGTTGTATTGCTTTCTCAGTATTTTACTCTTGTTCATATAGGTTTAGTTCAAGTGCATTTTATTCATCATCTTTGGAAAATGAACTTATTATGTAATTTTATAAGGAATGGTAGCATTGTATTTACACAAATAAACATTTTAAAAGAACCATACATTTCTTCAAATCTACTTGCCTGATTTTCTTACACAGACATCCAGAACATCTACAAGGCAATGTCTGACCTAGAGAAGTTGAACAAGACAGTAAGTGACATATTGGACTGCCGCATTGAAGCAGTGCTGAATGATATGTCAATTACAGCTTTGTGCGATCTTCCAGAAGAAGAGGCAGTCACAGCAGAGAAATTCTTGGAGCTGACAACTGAAATAGTCACAGCTGCCTCTGAACAGCTTGCTACGTACGTTACATGTGTGTGTGTGTGTGTGTGTGTGTGTGTGTGTGTGTGTGTGTGTGTGTGTGTGTGTGTGTGTTTGCACGCTTGCCTGCACACATCTATTATGATTGATATGTGTGCTTATGTGAATGTTTGCATGCATATTTGTATGTTTATCTATGTATCTAAGCATGTATACATCAGCTTGTGTTTTTGTTTGTGTATACCTGTATGTGTGTGTTTTAAAATGTGTTTTGGTCTTTGTTTGCATATGTTTGTACATATATTTGTGTGTATGTATAACTGTGCACATGTGTGTATGATTGTATTTATTTCAGTGTGTGTATTTGTGTATGTTGCATGTGTAAGAGTGTTTTTTTAAAAGAGAGCTATAAATTGTGTTGTAATTTATTTCTTTGCTCAGACTAGAAGGCAGCACAAATGATTATTCATGTAGTTTCCATGTCCAGCTATTCATCCACTTATTTGAAGCTTCATATTCTTCCAGCTTATCTGCCCTTGTTTAGTTCAACAATCTCTGATTTTATTTTCAACAGTCAGTCTGAGCTAGTGGAACGTTCAGTAAATGACCTTATCGGAACACTACGTGAAGCTTTACCTCCTCATATGCGCACCAACTTATCACCAGAAGAGGGATATGCCTGTGCTCAGCCTGATTCTAAGAACAAGAAACAGCGTTGCCAGGACTGCCAGCCATGCTCTTACTACAGTCTTCTGAACTACTTTACACAGCGCAACACAGAGGCTCTGGTCAAATGTAAGTTATATTCGCTTGCATGTTCCTGTATAATCACACATACAAGATGTGGAGAGGGGAAGGGTTAGACTTTTAACTATTTTGGCATATGTTTTGTGTGAATAAATTTGTTTATGTTCCATTGCTGTGTCAGTACTGTGAAGTCAAGTATTGATGTGTTTGTTTAACGTTTTGACTGTGTGTTATTAGAACCATTTACTAGTAGTACACTTTAGGAAATCTTTCCTATAACTCATTTCTGTCTGCCTGTATTACATATTAATACTTTATACCCACTATTATGGAACCAGTATAAGATATCCACTTTAATAGATATATTTTCAGTTCAATCAAATGATATGTGCTTTCCTTTACATGATTTTCATATATCCATGGATATCTTCACAAGTATACATATGTATTTGTGTTCATGTGTTAGTGTGTGTATGCGAGTGGGATAGAGATAATAAATTATTTATCTTTTGTTGCTGTTTGAATGCTTATTTTGCTCCCAAAATTTAAGTTTGGAGAAATCTGTTACATTTATAAAGGGACACATTTTATGCACTTCTTCTTTATGTATATTTTTTTATATATGCAATTTTGTCCAGGAATGCAACCCCACAGTGATAGAATCAGATTCATCATAATGAATGCACTTTGATAAAACTATTATGCTGTTTACCTATAAAAAGTATTGTTAAACAGATCTAAAATAAACCCACTATGATAATTCCATTATAATAGAACCTCACAAAACAAATTCATTGCAATATACCCACAAAGATAGACAAATATACCCACAAAAATAGACATATACCCACAAAAAAAATAGACAAATATATCCACAAAACTAGACAAATATACCCAGAAAAGTAGTCAAATATAGCCACACAAAAAAATAGACAAATATATGCTCACAAAAATAAACAACTATATCTACAAAATAGACAAATATACCCACAAAAATAGGCAAATATATCCCCCAAAATAAACAAATATACCCTAAAAAGTAGTCAAATACATCCACAAAAAAGGCAAATATATAAAAACAAAAATAGACATATACCTATAAAAATAGACAAAAATATACTTACAGGAAATAGGCAAAGATACCCACAAAAATAGACAAATATACACACACAAATAGGTGAATATACCTACAGAAATAGTTGAGTATAATAACTGCACTGAATGGATCCACTAAAATAGACAAATATATTAACTCCACTAAAATACCTCTGCTGTAATAGACCTACAGAATAGACCAGTTTAATAACTCCACTACAACAACCCCATAAAAATAGATAAATATAACTCTACCATTAAAGACCACAAAAATAGGTCAGTACAATAAATTTAATTAATTTAAATGATGACCCATAAATAATATGAGCACACAACTCCATGACTTAGTTTGATATGAAATATCTGCAATCTTAACCTTCAATAATTTAAACCATATATAATATGAACATAAATGATATGCAAATGAAACCTGAATATGATATTTGCTGCTAGTTTAAATTTCTGCACTTTGACCTTGAACTTTACTATGAATGGTGTGCTCAGTGTGTGAATTCAAACCAAGCAATTGTATTGCACAGTTTGGGATTTAAAAAAAATGTTGTAAATAAATATCTCCAAATTAGGCATTCTGCAATCATAATACTGCATGGTATTATATTCTAACTGATTCATTGTAACAGACTCATTTCTTTACATCTACTATAAAATCAGTACTCTAATAGATCCAGTACTCTAATAAATTAACTGATGTATTTCTGCTAATGAGTTCCATTATAATAGATTTCTCTATAATACATCTATTATTTAAAAAAAACGGCTGTAAATGTAGTTGAGTCACCATTATAGATCCACTCCATAAGAGTCATTAAAACAGATCTGTCTCTCTTTAACAAGAATTACCATTTAAAACTCAGAAATAGGTAACCCAAGAGTCATTCATGAATGCATTTAAAGTGACTATGACTACAATTACTCTTTTCCAAACTAGCATCTCATAGCATTGCTCAGTAATCTCAACAAGAAGTGAAAGAAAATAAATTGAGAATTTAATTCTATCATTTTATTTTGGGGGCGAACAGTAAACAAAACTAACCCAGGTTTATTTATTGTTATTATTACATGTACTTTAATTGACAATACCCTATTATAAAATTTTGGCTTTGGAATTTAGAGAATGTTATTTTACAGGCACACGTTTGTCCCTGGATGCCATAAAGCGACGTCTTCAGGCTGTCCGCTACTCATTGGGTGATGAATCCAAAGAAGATACCAAGCCACCTTTGTTCCGTGTTGATGTTGTGTTGGCTATTCCCAATGTTGTGATGCGACCAAATCTTGAGGAACTCCAGCAAACCCTAAACAAAGGGGTTCAAATCATTCTCAAGGCTTCCCAGGTCAGTGTACTTGCAATACCACACACATACACACTCGCACGCACGCACGCACGCACGCACGCACACACACACACACACACACACACACACACACACACACACACACAGAGGCACACATACATACACACATAGAGAGCAAGCCTAAAATAAATTAAGTAATAATAATTTTTTTAATTTTAAAAGAAAATTTATATTTGTTTTAAATGCTTAACAGCATATTTTCATTTAGCTTTACAGCACCATATTGGAAATCAGCAAAAAAAGGGAAACAAGAAAAGATACATTGTCTTATTGCTATCAGTATATGTAATAGAATGTAGAAGTGAAAATAATAGAGTTCTTTAAAATCATGTAAAGTCTTTTATTAAATTGAGTAAAGTTTGTTGTTCACAACTTCAGGTATTAATGAGGATTCAATAAAAAAAATAAGTACATGTACTTTGAAGTATTTTGTGCTCAAAAAAAAGTGTTTGAATAACATGTATGAGTTTCTGCTTGAGGCCTGGAAAGGGCATGGTGCACCATGAATAATGCCAATTTATATTATTTCTCCACAAATGAACAATGCATAAACATATAAAAGCTTACATTAAGTAATTTGTAAGTTTCTTTATTGTTTTACTAGGATATTCCTCAGTGGGAACACCAAATACTTCATCAGCGTCAGCAACAAAAGGTAATTATCTGCCTTTTAAATGTGGCTTAACATTACTTCCAATAATTATGATGTTTTAAATTATTTATATAACTTCTTCAGTCTTGTATGTGTCTATAGTGTATTTTAACAGTGGCTTGACTTCTGTAAGAATTTTCACTGTAACTACTTCAATTACTAATATGAATCTGTTGAATATTCTTATAGATGGACTCAAAGCTTCTTTTCAAGGAGGGTCTAAATAATTTCTCTTTTGCTGTTCTTAATATTGAGGCCTGTCTGACATATTTTTTGGTCTACAACTGACCTAGTTATCTCTTGAATATGGTCATGATTTGTCAGCACATTTATTTTTAGAAAATTATTATGATAGACAATAGTGCTTAATAATAATATATGTGTTTCTGCATTAACACAACTATTTCATTAAATTTAAAACAGTTATGAGAGCTAGAAAAAAATTGAAGAACGTTTATGATTACAGAGGTATTGTGTGAAACTCTTATTTTATCAATGTTGAACTTTTGTGGGTTTCCAAAATTATTTTGCTGTAAAAGGCAGCCTTTCGTCTGAGTTGTATACTACAGTCAGTCAGATCTTCAGTAATTAAATGCAGTTAATATATATATATGTCTACCTGTGAACCATATTTAGCATGGCATGATTTGACATTTACTATAATAGTGATGTTTCTCAGTTCCGCCAACTGTAAATGACTTTTTATTGTTTCATGGCCCATGGCGCTTCTTGAACAGAGCAAGGTTAGTTTAGTGTGTCCCTAAATTTATTTTCTTAGCTTTCACAGCAACCTGTGCCCCACATACCACCTAGTGCACCATTTAGGCAGTTTTTCAAATGACAAAATATGTTATCTTATGATCTTTCTCCATTACAAAAGCAGTGTAGCCAGATGCACATGAATGATTTGCATTGTTTAACTGTTCATTAATAATAATAATGTATTTCTTACTAAATATCTTTTATCAGATCATAATACATGTACTTATTTTCTAATTTACTTAACTAAAAAAAACAGCGCATGATTTTTTCCTTTGGCATATGGAAGCAACATAAATGTTTCTGATCATTTTCATTTTTGCAATTGCAGTAGTTAAGATTTCTGTTTTCTTGTGCACAGATTTTCCATTTAGAACACATTTCTTAATTAGTGTTTCAACTGCCATAATTATAATAATAATTATTGATGCCCAAATGGTGTACTTGGGCCTTTTCTATTATCTTCCTCTGAGTGAAAATTCAGTTTGAAAATTTAAATTGCCTTGCCTATTCTGGTTTTCATTTTTTGCCAGAAATGTTTTACGCAGTGTGGAAATGCTGTTTTGAAACTGTTTGTATGACAGAGAAGATAGTCAGTTTAGCTGTTTGAAAATTGACAAGTCTGTCCTGGTGTCTTCTAAGCCAGAAATGCTTTATGCTGTGAATGCGCTGGCTGAGAGCACATGGAAGGGTTGTTTTTATGATATGGTCATATGTGCACTTGTGCATGCTAAATTACCACTGGCATGTGCCAGTGAGATTGTTGCTGTAAATAAGACAGCTGTTCCAGAGGGACTATTATGTTTACCACTTCAAAGATTCTTCAGTTGTTGCTATAATATTTATACCAGAGTGACTAGACTTTTATAAGTAGTTTAAGTATATATATCCAACTCTTCTTTATTTTTAAGATATGAAAGTATAACATTTTAAAGTATTCTTTCTAGCTGACACTACATTTTAAAAATTATTACATAGGTGTACAAAATAATATCAGTTCTGACTCATATGTTTAATTCTAAAGTTTTAATTCTTCTGAACTTTAAAGAAAACAAAAGAAAGAATATTAAGAGATGGTGGACATCTCTGTGCTGTTCAGGCTTACTGTATAAATTCTAAAATGAATGAGGAGTGTACTACGAAAAGCTGTAGTTAGGACAGTTATTTTTATTTATTTCTCAACATATGCAATTTTAATGTGTATATAATTTTCAATAACATATATACATTTTACATTTTAAAAATGGTTTTACCCACTCACACGCATTCACACATACATATTTCATACCGACACACATATGTACATTCGCATTCGCATGCACACACACACACACACACACACACCACATAGTGCTGCTTCAATCAAAATAAATTTTGTGGCAAGTAGAAAATAACTACATCATAATTAATATACAACAGTGAAAGCTGCTTGTGCTTCAAGTCTGTAACACATTCCCATGCTTAGATGTCTGGTTTGATGTTGCCATTTACTAACGCAGTTTTCAATACATTGAATTGCTAGAAATGTTGTGAAATTGTTCTATTGTTAGTGTGCATGCAAAGTCACTGAAGAAGAATGCATCTTATGTGACATGCTTGATTGACATTTGGCCTAGGGAAGAAAACCTAGCATTTGAAAAGTTCATTAATAAAACTTTCTAAATTATCAATTATGTATTCATTAACAAATAATTTTGTACAGTAACAATATTGATTACAATTAAGATTAAATATGTGTTTAATAGAACTAACATAATTTTTCAAAATATTCCATGTTTCTTGATAACTACATCTACATTCTGTCTCATTTCTATAAGCCTGTATATTTATGTCTACATACTGTTTTCCTACGTCCATTTATTGTATATCTACCTATCATATATGTACATATTGCAAATTTACATGCTAATTATCTACTTATTGCATATCTACATATTATTTTCTACATACATCATACTTCAAAACTGTAAAACTGCCTACTGATTGTCTTGGTACATAATGTCCAAACACTGTATTTCTACATTCTACATATTTCTACACACAATGTATTTATTTAACTCTCTCTCTCCCTCTCTCTCTTCACATCATGTCTATATGCAAATCAGTGTACATTCATATACATATAGCTGAAGATCTGCACACAGCATATTTGCCTATACATCTGTAATCTCATTTCTACATATATAAACTACATACCTACATATATGCATTTTTCTACTTATTGCAAATATTTACTTTTCTACACATTTACACCATATTTGTTCTGCTAATCAGCATATCTTTATGTGCACATCTACCTTATATACATATAAACTGCTTTATAGATGCATGTTACTTACTTAAACTTTACACACTGATTTCGCTTGTGTTATGTAAATGTCAGTGCCAGGTATTGGCTGGGATAAATATAATTGGAATAAAGCTAACTTACAAAAAACTAACAGATAAACCTGGCATTGTCCAGATGTAGATAACAATTGATACGAGGTTGTGAATTCCTGTAAATGGCCTGTTTGTATATTTAAAAAGTGAAAATGATAAATATATAGATGAAGGGAGGTGTCCAGGGAGGGACACAGATCCCAACATGTTTATTCCTCAGAGGAAGATACCATCCCCAGGCATAACTTCACTTATTTTAAATCCTACCTTATATATGGAGTTGGTACTGGTGGGAAATTAATATATAATGTGATACTGAAAATCTATAGATTGAGTAATATTTATTGCCAACCTAACTGCAGAATTCAGTGTCATACTGCATGCAGTAGCAGAAAGAAAAATATGACATGTAATAATGAATTTATTGTCTACTTAGTGAGAGAGTTAGTTTGTTATGCAAATAAAACATAAGACACATTTTATAATTTTAATTATTCAGTATTACATATTGATGTACACCTATCATGATATAATGTGGTATTTGGGAGTAAAAATAATTTTACCACATTGCATTGTGCTTGCAAAACAAATATATACTTTCAGTGGCATAAACTGTCAAAAGATTTAAATTGTCAGTATTATAACTTTAATCTCACAAGATTTGCAGACAAGACTGGTTTTTTATGCAGTTAAAATCAGTGTGAATGTTTTAACAGTGTGTTTCAACTTTTGATCCAAGGCAGTGTTTTATAAATATATACATAGAGTGAAAATATATATAGTGAATATGTATACAGTGATCCACTGATTCATGTTACCTTTCATGCATCGGGATTTTTTCCATGGCACCCAAGTCAGGAAACACCTACCAATTGAATTTGTGTTAGTGTGATTAGGTATATCCCACAGCACCCATTTGAGTTACCCACAGCACCCAAGGGCACTGCAGCAAACACTGAATTTGGGAAACACTGAAGTAATCATTAAATATTTAAACTCTGATTAAAAAGAATAAAAGTTGTTGTAGATGAGACAGTAAACCAAATTTGTATTATATCAAATCATGTTATATCAGGATAGAGGCATGTTGAATTATTTGATATATTGACTGGGTTCATTATTACATATTGCTATATTGAATGAACTATTGGTATTGGAGAGAGTTTCTTAAAGAATTTGATTTTTCATAGGGACACATAGCTGCTGCTCCCCCATGTTCTTGTAGTAATCCCAATTTTAATTGTAACTATAGTGGCAAAAGCATTGATCAAAGAATGTTGTTGCTTTTTTTAGTTTTGACTTCTGTACCTTCACTCTTGTCATTGATCATAAAATTGCATTTATTTTTTTTTCCATGCAACCTTATATTGAACTTATATATGCATGTGTTCTTGACTGATACTGCAACTTGGATTATAAGACATTATATACTGAAAGCATGCAAGGGTGTTTGACAGTTATATTTTCGCTCAAAATAACAACTCATTCCTGTTTACAAGACATTACATATTGAATGCGTGCTTGGATTCTGTGTTAGAGGCATTTCACTAAAAATAGAAACTAACTTGTTTTTATTTACAAAAGTTACATATTTAAAGTTTCTTTTGATTATTTATCGTAGATATGTTCACTTAAATTATTGACTTGTTCATTATCATGCAACATTACACATTACATGTGCTTGAATTCTGTAACTACAACATGTACACTAAACATCAACTTGTTCATGATTGTTTACAAAACACTACAGGGCATTGCATATTGAAGTGTGCAGGGTCTCTTTATCACAGACATGTTCACTCAGAATATTGACTTTTTCATGTTACATTATTAACAAGACATTACATATTGAAAATGTTCAGGCCTTCCTTATCACAAAAGTTAATTTAAAATAACTGTTCATTCATGCTTGATTAACATTCAGGTTTTTATTATAAAAGTGTAATAATACTTAACTAGTTTTTGAAAGTATTTATTTGTACTATATAATCTTAATTCAGAATAGTTTTATCATGCAGTAAGATTAAAATTAAATCATTTCGCTTCAGAAGTTGCTTGAATTGTATAACAGTTGACATTTTTTCTGAAGGTACTTCAGTTCTTTCACAAGAGACATTTAATCTGTTGTGCAAAATAAAATGCACAAGTTAATTTTAAAATGAGTCCTGATTCTTTAATAAATTATGCTTCATGTTTGAATTCTTTCACAAAGTGTGATGTGAATTTAACTTTTTGACATGCTGAGCAGGTAACTGTGAGCATTTACTATGTGTGGGTAACTCTGGTATCTGCCCTTCTTTCTCTGACTCGCAGGAACTTGAGTTGTTGGCAGCGGAAACTAATGAAGAAAGCGCCAAGCTGGTTCCAGCCACTCAGCTGAAGCCACTCCACAAGATTATCAGTGAACACAAGGACGTTGTGAAAATTGTCATTCAGCTCAACTCCATCATTGCAACCTTCAAGGGTGATGTAACAGAGTCACTGGATGCTTACACCAAATACTCAGAATTGTGGACAAAGGTAAGCATTGTTATTAATGCACCTGCTTGGTGTGCTGATTGTTTTTACATGTTATTTTCACTCAATTAGCAAAAGCTGTGAATGTATGTGCATTGTGAAAGTTTGTGTAAATGTGCTACATCTTCAGTCATATTTAAGAGAAGGATTTTGAGCATTCTCACCATATAGTTAATGAGAGGCAGTTCTATACAGATTGGAGCTTGTTTTGATCAAATATGACGAGAAGCCTAAGTCTCAAGTGTATAATAATATTTTAAATAACACTATTTTAAAAGTATTATTTATTTTAGGATATTTACTTAGTCATTGCTGAAGATTATTAGTGGAATTATAAAGATGAAGGAATTTATAATGAGAAGAAATAATAAAAATATTTTGAATAATAAAAAAATTGTCATGTTAATACTTTATTTTGTTGAATATTATAATAAACTTATTTTATATATATATGAGTGAAATAAATTACCTAGAATTAACTATTATGAGTACGTTTAAAAAATTGATTAGACCTGATTAAAAATAAGTTAATTTTGTTTTTATACTTTAAGGAACCAGAAGTGGTGGTGAAAGAGTTCATGGCCAGCAAACCAATAATGTCAGAGATTGAATCACAGATCAAGTATTACCAGGTACTGTAATCTGCCCACACCCATCCTGACATACCCTGCATATAAATACACAAATGCATGCATTCACACCTATACACATGCCCACATAAACACACAGGTGCACATATGTACAGAGCACATCAGCATAAAAATATCCAGATTAACTTTTTCCATAATTTCCACACACACACATATACATATTATGTTGAATGTAATCTTTGTGTTCAGAAAAGATCTCTACAAGTATATTTACTGTCGTATAGATTTACAGACATGCAGTGATTACAGAATCAGTTACGAGTGCATGGTTTTTTGCACACATGTATTTTAGTATACATACAGTATTAATCCAAAAACTATTTGTGACAAACATTTTATAGCAAATATTTGTGAAACCTGAAGATCATGTTATTGCCTATACCATCCACTGATTTAATTATAAGGGGAATTTCTTGTTTTACTTTAATCATGACTTATTTCAGAGGCTACAGCATGAGATTGAGGAGATTCAATCATCTTTTCGTGTTGGTTCTGTTATTTTCCTAACGGACCCACTCCGCTTGGCCTTGGTGACAGAAACACAGAACTGGAAACAGACTTATGCCAAAGCACTGAATGAAAAGTGCGCTCTTGAAATGGATTCCATTATGGAGTTCATCGATAACCTCATGAAACGTCTTAATAGACCTATCAAGGATCTGGATGATGTTCGTGCTGCAATGGCAGCTCTAAATGAAATCCGTGAAAATGAGGTGACTCTTTTTCTTTAAAAATTGTAATAGTTCACCTGTTGCATGGAGTAAAATGTATATTTGAAAAAATAAATCAGCTCAATAATAGTTCATTTTGATTTCTTTTGCCTAACAGTTTTGCACTATCTCTGTTATCTCAGCTTCTTTTTTATGTTGTACTTTTGTTAATTGTATTATGTTAGTTACATTAAAAACAAATAATCAGATTATTGTGATTATGACAATAATTTTCCTTTTATTTTAAGTCAAAGTGCATATTTTTTAAATGGACACTTGTTAGTTTGTAGGTTTATTTACTGATTTGATCACTGGTCTGTGGAAGAAAACCATGGTTTTATTGACACAAGATATGACACATACTTATTTTCCCCTTTCTATAAATCAAATTGCTTAGTGTTTCTATGGTTACATGTTGACTTATGTGCAGATTCGCATTGACATGACCATTGGTCCAGTTGAGGAAACATACGCCTTACTTAACCGCTATAACATTTTCTTCAATGATGGCAATGCAGAGCGGGTTGACACTCTGTCCTATGGCTGGAAAAAGCTGATTGCACAGGTATAAATGAGACAATTTTGAAATATTTTAAACATAAAACAAGGAAATACAATGTCTTGTTTTAAAACATTTTTTAAAAATAATAATTAATTCTGAGGATCTGAGTGAAGGGACTCATTTAGGACTCAACTCAAATGAATTTCTGAATTAATTCATGAATTCATTATTCTGAGTATAGAAATAAAGGTAGGATATGATTTCTGTGTAAAGAAAATAGTTAAGATTGATGACCTTTAATATTGTTTGTGAAATATTCCAGTTTAATTATTAAATTAGAATATTTTACCTCATATATTTAAGCAATTTTTTGTCATGACATTTTGTTTCATCGTTACATGGATAAGATAATCCATCCTGTGGTCCAAACCAAGTGTCCTAAGGCAAGAGGAGACAATCAGAGCTAGATTCTGGAAGAACAAAACAAGAAATTTGGTTGTGCTTTTTCTTTGCTGATAATAGTAAAATATTTTGCAATGATTGTTTGGGTTTTTCTTTCAAAGGCACACCAAGTGCAAGAACACCTTTTGGCCATTCAGCCCGCCTTCAAGTCCAACCTGTTAGCAGGAGTTCAGCAATTCATCAAAGACACCAATGAATTTGTTGGCAGCTATGACACCTCGTGAGCATTTAAAATATTTTTATTAGCAATGCCAATTTAATTATACTTTATTTATAGTAGTGTGAACTTAAATCAAAATACTTTCATGAGCAATTTATTTTTAGATCCAGGTACTTTAGGTCATGTGAATTTAAATTGAAATACTTTAATAAGCAATACAAATTTAAATCCAGATACTTTAATTAAAGTAGTATGAAATTAAATTGAAATACTTTCATGAGCAATATGAATAAATCTGAAACTTTAATTAATGGTCATGTGAACTTAAATTAAAGTACATTCATGAAGAGTATGAATTTAAATCTGAATACTTGAATTATAGTTTGTGTGAAATTAAATTGACATACTTTCATGTGCAGTATGAATTTAAAACTGTAATTTAAGCATAAAAATGATTTTTTTTGTATCCCTCACACGGTTGGGATGAATCCTATAATGTTTCAGGACCAGAATTGAAATCAATAAGCAGAACATCTTGCATTGAATATAAATCTGACTGTACTTTTCAGTGGTCCAATGGAGCAGGGCATTCCACCAAGGGAGGCCTCAGACAGGTTGAACATTTTTCAGGCCAAATTTGATGAGTTGTGGAGAAAATACCAGACTTACTCGGGTGGTGAGGAGCTGTTTGGTCTGACCGTGACTGAGTACCCAGACATGTTCCGCATCAAAAAGGAGTTGAATCTGCTACAGAAGTTGTATCAGTTATACAATGCTGTGTTGGAGGACGTGAATGGCTACTATGACATCCCATGGGCTGAAATCCAGATTGAAAAAATTAACCAGGAACTCATTGATTTCCAGAACAGGTGAGAATGCAGTAGGCAGCATGATTTGATTTCTTATGTAAATATATATATACATATATACAGAATCAAAGTCCTCCAAACCTCAGTCACATTGTGAGTATAATCATTGTTTAATTGTAGGTTGGATTAGTAATGTATTGGAGCAGTAAGATATATCCAATTTTCATAGAGGATGCAAACTCCTCACTTACATTGTGAGTATAATCATAGACTAAAGCAGGTTGGATTAGTAATATATTGGAGTAGTAAGATATATCCCATTTTCACTAGGTGTTGCAAGTTACACAGTCATTACACCTGCATTAGATTATGAAGTAGATGGGGACCTAGAGTGGTAGTACTGGGTCATAAACATGAGGACGATGGTGACGAACGATGATAATGATGGCAGTAACGGCAATAGAGATGACAAAACACTTGGTTGTTGTTACATTGTCTTTATTTTCAAATAGACACACAAATCCATTCAAGCCACATGCACTCATTATATTCTATGGGGGTGGCCTTCCCCAATGACCACATAGGCCAAAAATAAAAATCTAGTGTAAAAGGCTTCTAAAAATAACTTCTGTTTCTTTACTTACTTTCAAATATCAATTATAGCTAAATGCCTAAGAAATATATAACAAATCAAATATACAATAAAACTACCATAATTATACTTTAATATACAAATCTTTCCTAATATATAATCTAAAGATTTAGACCTATAATAAAATAAAATCTGTGTTAGTGGGCTCTAGGAAAAGCGTTACACACACACTCACACACACAAATTTTAAAATATACAAATACAATAATATTCATCCTATAAAAATACATCAATTAAAAATATAAACTATTTCCTTTTTGAATATATAAATGTCAACTTTAATTACTAACTACCTAAAACAGTATACAACAATAAAAGCATGCACTCTAAGACAGTTTTATAAATTAGCATTGACACATTTATGCGCCAACATACTGCACAATTTAAAATAAAGGGGGCGGTCGTGAACTAATTTGCAGAGTCGTGGTCCTACTTGTAAAACAAAACAATAAGCATGCAAATGCAGCGATACACAAACATACACTATGATACACACACAGAAATACCTGCACACAAAACAGTAACTAACATGGACTACAATTAGTAATGGAGTTATGAGATAAATGCCATTTTCTCTAGGTGTCGCAAGCTACTCATTCACAATGTGAGTATAACTCTTAGTCTAGTGCAGTTTGGATTATTAATGTATTGGGGTAATAAGATATACTGGTTTGTCACTAGGTGCCGCAAGCTGCCCAAGGCACTGAAAGAATGGCAAGCTTTCTTGGATCTGAGCAAAACCATCAATGATTTCAACGAGACTTGCCCTTTGCTTGAGATGATGGCACACAAAGCCATGCAGCCACGTCATTGGGAGAGAATTTCGCAGATCACTGGCCATACCTTTGATGTTGAGTCAGAGAGCTTCTTACTGCGTGACCTCATGAAGGCACCACTTCTGCCGTTTAAGGAAGACATAGAGGTTGGAAGATTTTCTGATGATTGTTAGAAGGTGCCCCTTTTTAGGATGACATCATTTCAAAGTACATAACCAGTAAAGCAGTTTCCATATGATTAATAATATAATGCAAATATGAAGAGTTCATATTAAATTTTGAGCAGAGGTATCCGCTTGAAAATTAGCATAATCTCCATCGCAAATGGTGATCTCTACACAAAGCTACTTAACCATTAAGCATATGCTCTATTTCACAGTAGCCAATGGTATGCATCTAGTGACTTACTATTAACTATGATCTTTATATGTACAACACAAACTTTAATTTTAATATGATCAATCATTACATAAACTAAACTAAAACTAAATAAAATATCAACATCAATAACGTATTTAAAAATAAGGCATCAAGTTCAGTCGCCCTTTGCCAACAGAATTTTATCACACAGATTGCATTTCACCATGTCACTATCCAATCACTTGGGCATGAAGACGATGTCTTACCCATATTAAAAATATTACAGTGTTATTTATTGACGTTAAAATACTGACAAGTTTGTTTACTGAGGTCTTATTAACATGCTACACATGTTAACGAGCACAGGAAATGGTGCAAGCTATGGTGATCTCTGTCGTCCATAATTACCAGGAGGGGGGGAGTGTGCTACATCAAGACAACCAGTGTGTCAGTTCTCTCATCTATTGCGTGATTGGCTTGCCTCTGTCATTTTCCCTTACACCCTACTCTATATTACCCATTTCTGTGCCAAAGACCACGTTATCACGGGTACCCAGTCCACAATTTTACTACCCTGGCACCGGGTACCCGTTGACACCACTACTAATTATTACATTTGGTATTAAGGTCTCAATTATCCTTCAAAACTAAATAGGGTCTCCCTTTAAAATGTTATGTAATATTTAGAATATTACATTAAGTTTAAGAACATTTGCAATTATTGCATGTATTATGGAACATTTACCCATTTAATAAACTTTTCGATTATTTTTAAACTGTTTGCAAATCAAACAACATGCTAATTTCGAATTTACAATTTATAATTGTGAATATGTATGATTTATTGTCTGTGTGCTTAGTCCCTGACATAAAATGATGATTCTCATTGTTGCTGTATTCAACAGGATATCTGCATCTCTGCAGTGAAGGAGAAAGACATTGAGGCTAAACTGAAACAAGTAATCACTGACTGGAGTGTACAGAACTTCCAGTTTTCCAACTTCAAGTCTCGTGGAGAACTGCTTCTCAAAGGTACAGTAGACTGGTGTGATGCAATAGTTCATTGGCTAACAAACAACAACAAAAATAAAACTATTTAAAGTCCTGCAAAGAATTGCTTCTGAAAGATACAATAGACTGGTGTGATGCAGTATTCATTCATTGGTTAATAAACAACAAAAATAAAACTATTTTAAAGTCCTGCAAAAAAACTGCTTCTCAAAGGTACAGTAGACTGGTGTGATGCAGTATTCATTCGTTGGCCTTACTTTGTAAATGTCTTCCACTTTAAATCAAACAGCAACAAAAATAAAACGATTCCTAAAAAGCAAAGAAATGAAAATAACAGTTGCTGGCACCTAAATTTAATCATTGAATTTGCAACAAAAAGTGTGCATGCATTTCTAAACATGTCGTGTTTTAACAGTCATCCCTTGAATCTTCATCAGCATTTTGCATTCATTTTTTGCAGGAGATACAACTTCAGAGACAGTGGCTCTTATGGAAGACAGCTTGATGGTTCTTGGGTCTTTGCTCAGTAACAGGTAGAACTTTATTCAGAGTTGTCTTTCCTAGTTTTATAAAAATTAACATAAACTTAAGTGGACTGTTATTTCACATTATTTATGTTTCTAAAGCTAAAGAAAATTTTAATTTTTATCTACAGATACAATGCTCCATTCAAGGCTCAAATTCAGGAGTGGGTACAAAAACTGACAGGTACCACTGAGATTATTGAGAACTGGTTGATTGTGCAGAACCTCTGGATTTACCTGGAGGCTGTCTTTGTTGGTGGTGACATTGCCAAACAGCTGCCACAGGTGTGAACGTTTTTAATTTCTCACCTGATAATGCATCATATGGCTGCTGATGTGTTTTAATGATTAATTTAGGATCAATAAACATTTTTAAAATTAACCATTCTCTTATTTATATATATGCTTTCAGTTTATCTCTCTTCAGCCATTGTTTCTAAGGAAGAATGTATTAATTATTTTGTATTGAGAAATTTATATTCATTTTATATGTTGAATATTGATTGGATAGAGAATATTCATTAATTTGCTTTTTGTTTTTAAATTGAACTTACCTTTTCATATGAAATCGAAATAAATAAATAAATAAAATCTAAATACATTTAGAAAAGGCTTAGACTTCATTTTGAAAATTTATATTTTGTATGTGCTTTCTTACCACCAAGCCAACAATATACCATCTTGATTTCTGTCATGTGGTCTGAGAAACCATTGAGAAACTTTCAGTTTGGATGTGCTGCATAAGTAAGACATTTCTATTGCTGTAGACACTTAGGAATGGCCGATGGAACAGTATGTACAGTATTCCTATTTTTTCTTAATTTTTTATTGTTTGTTTACCATCACTAACAGGAAGCCAAGCGATTCACAAACATTGACAAGTCTTGGCAAAAGATTATGCAGCGTGCTCACGAGATTTCCAATGTGGTGCAGTGTTGTGTGGGTGATGACACATTGTCCCAACTGCTCCCTCATCTGTTAGAACAGCTGGAGATTTGCCAGAAGTCTCTCACTGGATATCTTGAGAAGAAACGACTTGTCTTCCCACGCTTTTTCTTCGTCTCAGACCCAGCTTTGCTTGAGATCTTGGGTCAGGCAAGTGATTCTCACACCATTCAGGTAAGCTGACTAGACACCATTTTCTTGTAATGATGAAATTTCATTTTGTAATTAAAAAAAGTATAGTATTTTATTTCTTAAAACAAATTTTATTGAATAAGTGAGAAATTATAATTGAGCTCTAGATTGTATTTAAATATCTGTCTAATTAATTGGAATCACTTGCTACATTGATGGCAGTTTTAGTGTTATTATGGTTTAGGCTATCTGGAAAGAATGTTATAAATAGATAGATGGAAATTAGTTCATAACTAAAGAAAATGTTAACACAAGTACAGGGCCTCATCTAGAAAACTTATTTCTTATTACAAATGCACTGATTCACTATAGTATATCATTTCAAAAGGAAAAGGCTGCACCTACCCAGGTAATGTTAAACTTAAGGCCTTCCTTTTTTAATAATAGAAATTAGATCATTTCTAAATGTGTAGTGAAATTAGATCATTTCTAAATGAAAATTTGTTGAAGTTGGTTGTTAATAACTGTGAAATGTTGGAGCAAAATGATTCACCCACAAGAATGTTTCCATTCACACAGTTAGTCTCTTGATAACAAACAGATTCAGTATTGCTCTTAATGATATGTGACAGGGAGTCTTCAATCATGGCACTAAATGGTGTTACAAAAAGTGCGTGATTATGGTTTTCTAGCTTCAGCATTTTATTTTAAGACTGTTAATAAACTGATTCACCTCAACTTTAAAGTTGTAAAGCAGATTCAGCATTACAATCAAACTGATTTTATTTCTGTTTTTAAATCACACAGAACCACCTGTTGTCAGTGTTTGACAATACACGCCTGGTTACCTTTGATGAGAAGATTTATGACAAAATCCTGGCCATCAACTCGCAGGAAGGGGAGCGTGTGGAGCTAGATGAGCCTGTAATGGCCCAGGTTAGGTCCCACCCCAACTTTTAAGCCAATTATTTTATTTGTTTTATTTCACTAACTAGGAAATAGAGTATTACTATTGCTCCATTTTTTTTTCCAGTGAAATACTGTATCATTTTCATTCATTTTCAGTTTTTGAATACTGTTGTAAAAAATATTCTTTTTATCTCCATTTTCTTTTATATAACCAGTACACTTTCTGATAACCATAATATTGTGGCATTTTTTTCCTTGTCTTCAGCTTTTAAAACCTCTGTATACATAACAAGTATAAGCAAACTTGCTGCTTTCATTAAGATTTGGCATAATTGTAGATATGTCAGTGGCAAATTACATAATCAATACTTGTAAAGACAATATTTGTTCTCAATATCAGTTACAAGTTGCATAATCAGTACTTTGTAAAGACATCAATAGTTTATGGTATCTGTCAGGGCAATGTGGAAACCTGGCTTGGAGACCTCCTGAGAATTGGGCGTCGTTCCATACACACTGTAATTCGCTCAGCTGCTGTTGCTATTGGAGACCAAGGCTTCAGCTTGCTGGAGTTTGAAAACACGTACCCAGCTCAGGTTTGTATGTTTTATTTTTATTTTTATTTAAAATTATTTTATTCCTATCATTTTTTTTAATTTAATTTTTAAAAGCACATAAGTAACATTAATATTTTATTTTATTTTAGAGACATTTATTTTATATATTTATTGCATCACAATCATTTTATTTCATTTCTTAATGCTCCTACTGATAAATTTAATTATCATGGTGAATTTAGTTCATGATCTTGCTCATTGTGTCAGAAGAATAATGAAAATATAACAAAGAACCTGACCTTTATTGAAAAAAGAAGAAGTCATTTTATATATAAAATTTTCTTTTTAACTTTCAGATTGGTTTGCTAGGCTTGCAAATGATCTGGACTCGAGATTCTGAAGATGCCCTGAACAGCGCTCGCACAGACAAGAAGGTCATGGTCAACACCAATCAAAAGTTTCTGGATCTTCTGAACATGCTGATTGACCAGACAACCAAAGACTTGACCAAAATTGAACGTACAAAGTATGAGACTCTCATCACTATCCACGTGCACCAGAAAGACATTTTTGATGACTTAGTGCGCATGCACGTTAAATCTGTCAATGACTTTGAGTGGCTGAAGCAGTCTCGATTTTACTACAAAGAAGACACAGATGCTTGTCTCATTTCCATTACAGACGTAGACTTTAACTACATGAACGAATTCCTGGGATGCACAGATCGTCTTGTCATCACACCTCTCACTGACAGGTGGGTAATAGTTATTGGGACTCAACATTGCAAGAATCATATACACAGTTACAGGTATACAAGGTGGTAAAAGTCACAGGTACACAACAAAGACAGTAGTCAAAGGCACACAAGATTGCTATTACAAGATCTTCAGTGGATTTTACAAGGTGGTAAAAGTCACAGGTACACAACAAAGGCAGTAGTCAAAGGCAAGCAATGTCTTTACAATGAAATTTACACAGGGTTGCTATTACAAGATCTTCAGTGGATTTTACACAGTCTGATGTTAGAAAGGCTGAAGCAAAACAAAGATATTTTCAGAAAAGAACACAGTGTGAATTGTTTGTCCATAGAGAATAAATTAGAGTGGTTGACAGTCACAGGTGAAAAAATAAATGAGTGACCAACAGTGAGAAGTGAAAGAAATAACTGAGAGTGAATGACAGGCACCAGTGAAGAAATAAATTAGAATGATTAACATCATAGGTGAAGAAATAAATTGAGAGTGAACAACAGCAACCAGTGAAGAAATTAGAGTGATTGACAGCCACAAGTGAAGGAATAATTGGCAGCGACAGGTGACAGAAGCATATGGGAAACACTACTTGATCATTGTTTATAGCTCGCATTGATTAAGTGGTTCTTAAGCGGTTCTTGAGGGTCAGTTCCAAATATATCTGTCCAGGAGGAACAGAACTTTCATGCTGGATCAAAGGAGATTCTCATGCTTTTCCTACAGGACTGGTTTTATTAAGAAAGTAAACAATAATAAATCATTTGTACACATAGCTGAAGGTGTTTTACATTTTTACCTTTATCCTTCATAATGCACTAAATTTCTGTCACTATGTGTTGGTAATCTGGCATCTTTTTATTACTTATACAGATGTTACATCACACTGGCTCAAGCCCTTGGAATGTCCATGGGTGGTGCCCCTGCTGGTCCTGCAGGTACTGGCAAAACAGAGTCTGTTAAAGACATGGGTCGATGTCTTGGCAAGTATGTTGTTGTCTTCAATTGCTCTGATCAGATGGACTACAGAGGACTAGGCAGAATTTATAAAGGTAAGCAAATGCAGCCAACCTTCATGACTATAGTCGATAGCTTTGCAAGATGGATGAACAATAACATTTTTCCTTACACAAACAGCTTTATTCTTTTCTCCATTGCTGTGGTCATTACCCACTAATGTCATACCTTTAGCCTGCCTTAAATATGTTCTCCAATGAAGGGCTCAGTGATTTCCTGACATTATATATTCTTCAGGTTTGGCCCAGTCAGGATCCTGGGGCTGCTTTGACGAGTTCAACCGAATTGAGCTGCCAGTACTTTCAGTGGCTGCTCAGCAAATTGCCATTGTGTTGGCCTGCAAGAAGGAACGAAAGTCACAGTTCATCTTCACAGATGGAGATGTGGTAGACATGGATCCTGAATTTGGTCTCTTCCTCACAATGGTCAGTGTGAACTATTAGTCAGCTGGATAAGTTCAGTAGTACATTTACTGTATAAATTCTGGAAAATAATTAGAAATGGTTTTTTTGTTGTTAAAATCAGAATAATGATAATACTTTTCTTTCCTTGACAGAAATAAATTGTTGTTATTCTTTTTCCTGTTTGTCTGCATCAGAATCCTGGCTATGCTGGTCGACAGGAACTCCCTGAAAACTTGAAAATTAACTTTCGTTCTGTGGCCATGATGGTGCCAGACAGAGCTATCATCATCCGTGTGAAGCTGGCCAGTTGTGGTTTTCTGCAGAACATTGTGTTGGCCAAGAAATTCTACACGCTGTACAAGCTCTGTGAAGAGCAATTGAGCAAACAGGTTAGTGAAAGAGAGAGAAAGGAAGTTTCACTAGGTTTCTGTTTTAAACATTACTTTCTTCATCTGGCAGTTTTGAAAAACCTTTTTTCAGAAATTACTTTCATTCAGAAATATAATTTAAAGAAAAACAATGACAAAAGACAAATGAATTAATGAAGAGAATAAAGTATTGATCCATTTTTTTAAAATGTGTGGTTATCTGGATAAATGCCCGTACCATTTTTTTCTTTCTTCAGTATTTTGTTTAAAGTTGTTTATGTTCTTATTTTTAATATAAAGTAAATATAAAATTTAAAGTGGCTTCAGATAATGCACAAAACACATCTTATACCATCCCAAATCATAATTAAAAATAATTATTATACGTTTGTGATATTAATTGTCCAAATATTTGTATGTTCTTGATATGAATGTCCAAACAGTTATGTTTATGTGATATGAAAGTCCATCTTAGATAAATATCTTATTCAATTCCCTTTTCCATAAAAAAAATCTATAAAGGAAAGTGACTACTTGTTATAAGAAATATATAAATATTTATTTGCATATTTTATATTAGAATTTTAAGTAGCCATCTGAATTAACATTTGGCATCCACATCCATGTACCAGGTGCACTATGATTTTGGTCTGCGCAACATTCTCTCTGTGTTGCGTACTTTGGGAGCATTCAAACGTGCCAATCCTGAAGACAGTGAACAGACCATCGTCATGCGAGTTCTGCGTGACATGAATCTTTCAAAACTGGTAAGTAGCCTTGTAGACCCAAGCAAAAATCTGAAAATGAATGAAAGGGAAGTATTTAAACTCTAAACAGCTTCTGCTTCTGAGAACCTATATTGTAAAAATATGCAAGCCCCTTTTGAAGAAAAACAGTTTGTGTAAAGGCGATACACAAACAACTTTATTATTATTATTATTATTATTATTATTTTTTTTTTTTTAGTGAATATCACTGGGTTTTGTTTTTTAAAATAAAATTTTGTTTTCCAAACTAAAAACAAAATGTCCACATGACAGTTGTTTAGTGTTGATTTTTTATCATTACTGTTGTTGTCAATATTCTTATGTAGGTTGATGAAGACGAGCCTCTTTTCATGTCACTAATTGATGACTTGTTCCCTGGACTAACCTTAGACAAGGCTGGATACCCGGATATAGAGGCAGCCATTGAGAAGAAGGTCAGTGTCAGTATATGGGATATTTTCCATTTATGTGTAGACCTGAAACTAAAACAAAAACATTACCTTTGTGTTATAAGTACAGAATTATAAATGATAAAATTTTACCCAAGTTAGTACATTTATCTGAAATTTTAGCTGCCCGATCTCTTTATTATGCTCACAGAACCTTTGATTAAAGTACTCTTCAACATGACAGGTGAAGTTTACATACAGTGCTCCTTCCTTTAAATTCAGAAAGTATGCCAGTGCTTGAAGCGTCTGTGCATTAAATGCCTGTTGCAGGTGGCTGAGGCAGGACTGATCCACCATGCCCCATGGGTGCTGAAGCTGATTCAACTGTATGAGACACAGCGTGTGCGCCATGGCATGATGACCCTGGGCCCGTCTGGAGCTGGAAAAACATGCTGCATTCACACACTGATGAAGTCCATGACAGACTGTGGTACACCCCATAAGGAGATGCGCATGAACCCCAAGGCTATTACTGCACCTCAGATGTTTGGACGGCTGGATGTGGCCACCAATGACTGGACTGATGGCATCTTCTCCACGCTCTGGCGCAGAACTCACAAAACCAAGAAGGTACAATTTAGAATTTTAAATTTTTAACAAATTGTATACTTTATTTCTTCTGTTGCCCAGTTATTTAGTGCAGAATCCAGTTTAAAGTGTGTATGTGGATATCATTGCATGCCTCCTGAGTGACTCTTGATACAACATCCTTGCAAAAGGACAAAAAATAATAATTCTCTGTCCTTAAGATCATACTTTAAATATTTTTTTAATGACTCCAAGAAATAAATATATTTATAACAACAACAAAAATAAATTTACAGGTGTACTTGCAAGTCTTTTGAAAAACGACCATAGTCTCTTTGCATGTTAGCACATTCAAGGTGGAGGGACCTGATAAGCAAATGAACATCAAACCTATGACTTATGTATTTTAAAAATTATTTATTTTATATTTTGAAAGACAGTACTTTATATTTTAATTAGTTCTGGATAGCTCTTTTCGCAGAGTAAACATGCTTTTCTGCTTCTTGAGGGTCCAGAGATGCTATTTTGATTTTAAATGTAACTGTGCCTAATGACCATTGGCTGCTTACACTTAATCTGTTCATAATGACCAATCGCTTACAATTAAGTCTGTGCCTAATAACCAATGGCTTACAATTAATTAAGTCTTTTCATTTGTTTCCTTTTTGCAGGGTGAGCATATTTGGCTAGTTCTTGATGGTCCAGTGGATGCCATTTGGATTGAGAATTTAAACTCTGTACTGGATGACAACAAGACACTGACACTGGCCAATGGTGATCGCATTCCCATGGCACCTAACTGCAAAATTATTTTTGAGGTACACAACATTGATAATGCCTCACCAGCTACTGTCTCCCGCAATGGCATGGTTTTCATGAGCAGTTCTATCCTGGACTGGGATCCAATCCTTCAAGGTACCAAGAAACAGATTTTGTATTCATAGGATTGCTATAAAGTAATTTTCTTCCATCACCCACTTGGTATAAATTACCAGGTTTGCACATCTGTGCATCTTTACTTTACTGAATAAAAAGTGCTTTTATTTTATAATTTATTATCATCATAATTCCTTGTTATTTCTGAGAAAGTAATGACTTTCATTATTTGTAATTTGATAGTAGACATGCAAACAATCTTATTTAAATGTTTAGGTTGGCTTTTGACTCGACCTCCAGCCCAGAAAGATATTATCTACAGTGAATTTGAGGCTGTTTTCCCAAAGCTTTATGCTTACGTCATCCAGTTTCTTGAACCAAAGATGGAGGTAAAATTATTTCTTTTCCTTGTCGTTCTTTTATATACGGTTCACTTTACTATTTTACTTTCTTAAATACACTGAATATCATCACTGGCAGGAGTTAATTGCTATGGAGTATGATTAGTTTAAATGAGAATAGTGTTCTGATTCTGAGATTCATTCTTTTTATACACTTATGATCTTAGCAGTTTCCACAGCCTAGTATATGTATCACATTACATGTACATGTACAACAAAGTTCCCTCAGTGACCACTAAGTTCACAATAATCATTTCTAAGGAACAGTGTGCTATGTTATGACATGTTGATCCTGCTTATAAATATTAATAATTCATTTTTTACACAATTGTAGCAGAAATCCCGTATGTTGCTTTTTAATGTACTGCTATCATTTAAAAATTTATCAAAACACTCCATTTACAATCATGCTTACTGAAATATTTAGTTGTTGGATGCAATAGAGCTGTGAGTACTTTGTCTCTCTGGCTGGAATAAAGAAAACAATAGAAGTAGACTGTAAAATGTGGACTGTTCTGGCTTTGAATCCCATACACTCTCTGTGTGAAACCCTATGTTAGTGCCAGTCTTTTGCAATAGTGTTCAAGCTCTCTCTTAGGTGATTATGTTCCTGATGTGAGTATCTAAACCATTCCTTTAAAAATAAATGTTTGATATAACAATCTTTATTTTTGAGCTGTTGTTAGTATTTAATCAGTTCGTAAACAAGAATTGGAATTTGCAGCTTACACACTTTTCTTTGCATTCTTGTAAGTGCTTGAGTTTTGTAAACTATCGATTATTGACATATCATTACCAGATACTGGAATGCAACTACATAAGACAAGCCATTGACTTGCTTGAGGGACTGATTCCAAAGTCAGAGGACAAGGAAATTGGAGGAGATCATTTGCGCCGACTCATTGTCTTCTCAATCATGTGGTCTGTCGGATCACTTCTGGAACTGGCTGACAGAAAAAAGGTACATGATGTAGGCAGTGAAAAATTACAGGAATAAATAAATAAATTATGATGAATTGTCAGAGGCTAAGCAGAGAATACTTCTCCACTTCAAAATTATACATCAGTTTTGAACATCAGACCTTCATCTTTAGAAATTTGTGTTCTTTGATGCATAATCCAAATTTCAAGTCTGTATGATATGTTGCCAAGTAACTATTTCAAGGTACCTGGTCATAACAATTCAGGTCTCATATATGTATTTTAACATAACTAGCTATGCAACATTAACAATGCAAGTAAATGTACATTATCTGACATGCTTTTTCCAAGGATGCTTCCTCTGTTTTTATTTCCTGGAATTTATCTATGTCTGCAAAAGTTGATTTCTGAGGGTTAAACCTACATTTGCTGCTAAGAGTTTATTTGCATTTATCTCAAGACATTGTTTGTTTCACAGATGGAGGATTGGCTACAGTCCAACTCAAAGTTGCCCTTGCCACCTGCAAAAGGAGAGGATACTATTTTTGAATTTGTTGTTGGTGAAAATGGAGCCTGGGAACACTGGATAACACGGGTATGTGCTAGATTTTCTTAATTTGAATATTTTTGTTTTAAACATATATTGCACATTTAATTTGGGGTTTGTTTTCCACATAATTGTAATACAGTAGATTCATTCATTTTGCATTTGTTGTCGTTTACTCTTTCAGGTGCCAGAGTATCAGTACCCTGCTGATTCAACCCCAGAGTACACCTCTATCCTTGTGCCCAACGTGGACAACATGAGGACTGACTTCCTCATCCAGACAATTGCCAAACAAGGCAAGGCTGTCCTCCTCATTGGTGAACAGGTGAGACTAAACAGTATTATTTCCCTTTTTGGATTCTTCTCATAGATTTTTTAGTTTATCAGATAATTTATATTTCAGTGGAAATAATGAAAGGATCCATAATTTCTATTTTGAATAACAGAAATCCTTACATAAAGGGTGGACAACTTAGTAACACATCAGATGGAATGGAAAATGCATATATATATCAGCAAGAAGTTTTATTATTTTTAGGGTACAGCCAAAACTGTGATGGTGCAAGGTTACTGTGGCAAGTTTGACCCAGAAGCCCATCTTTTCAAGAGCTTCAACTTCTCCAGTGCTTCAACACCACAAATGTTCCAGGTGAATTTGTAGAGTTGTTGGATGAATGTTTAGGGTTAGAACAGGAGTAGAAGACTTATGGATATTTTATAGATATTACCTGACTTGCTGTTGCCTTTGGTTAATTTAGTGGCTAGATAATTGACCTAATTTGATAAATAGATGTGTATTCATAAACTAGATTGATGCAGCCAGCATTGATTTAACTCTTTGTTTGCTGACATTAATTTGATTAGCTGGTTGTGTTAACTGATTTGATTTCCTACTAGAGATACTGACAGTTTAACAAATTGTTGAATTAGTTTTGAATTGTTAACTGAACTGATTAGGCACAGACGTTCTGTGGAATATTAAATAACAAATAAGTGCTGTTTAAGGAATGGCAGTTACAGTTAGTGTGAACACTGTGATGAAAAAGATTAATGAACTTCAAAGAAAGGAAATATTTGGTGTTACATTTGTTGATTAGAGAAGTTTAAATCATGTTGACAGAGAACCATTGAGAGTTTCGTTGACAAGAGAATGGGTACCACTTATGGACCGCCAGCTGGCAAGAAGATGACGGTCTTTATTGATGACATTAACATGCCAATCATCAATGAATGGGGTGACCAGGTTAGTGAATAAAGTTTGTTGCAACTTGTTTTAAAATATTTCTTTTTTTTTCTCTTCTTATACATTTCCTCTGTTTAGATTGCCCTGTAATCCAAGATTGCACTGTCCATAATATTTTGGCTATTTTCAAAATTATATCACAGCCTACATTTGAATTAAGTTCCCAACATTACACTAAAGAAATGTTGGGAAAATGTGTTGAAAAATCTCGATTTAGCATACGCTTAAGCTTTCACAGCATTGACAAAATATATATTTTCTTCAAAATTAATAGTGTGGGTAATCAAGGGTAATCATATTCAAGGGATATAGCTCTGTCCTACTAGATTAATATCAGAGTATTATTTCATTTTATTGTTCCATTCATTTTTTTTTTTTGAGGAGGTAATATTATAGTATAAAATCCCTGAAAGAAAATCTTAAATTCCTGACAATTGCTTTTAAGAATGACAAAAAGAATTATTTTAAAAGATCATCACTGAAAGGATCAAAATGTTCTTCTACAGTCATTACAAAGGTTCCTCAAATTTACAATATCTTAGGTGACCAATGAAATCACACGTCAGATGATGGAGAGCAAAGGCTTCTTCAACCTGGAAAAGCCTGGTGAGTTCACATCCTTGGTAGACATTTCCGTCATCTCTGCCATGATCCATCCTGGTGGTGGTCGCAATGACATCCCTCAGCGTCTCAAGCGCCAGTACAATGTCTTCAACTGCACTCTACCCTCTAACAGCTCCATTGACAAGATCTTCAAAACAATTGGAGAGGGTTGGTTTATTAAGGTACATATCCTGCCTTAGTCAAGATTAAGAAAATAGATTCAAAAAGAGAGTTATCCATAATTTTGTGTGGAATTCAGTTTTATATATATTTTTTTTCATTCCCTGCATGTGACCCTATCATATTTTGTTTGTTTAAACTCTTTATTATAATGGTGTCCTACCCAGTACTAGGGAAGAGACAAAAGCTAAAATGCTTCCCAAAAATATGTAGAGCAATGTCTTTTAACTATTGATCATCTGGTAAACATAAAGTTTGGGTCTTAGTTCTCTCTTTTATTTTTAATTGGTCACTACCTGTTGGCTATTGTAGTCTGAGCTGTTTCATTTTCAGAATAATACAAAATATGTTAATTCTCTTTTGCTGTTATTTGTTTTGGCTTTGGTCTTTGTATGTTGTTCAAAGCTTTGTGATTATTAGAGTGTAGTTTATTTATTCTTTGGTTTATTTGTCATTAAAGGTCTTAGCCATTAATATTATTTCATTAGTGTTTACATTGTTTTAACCATAGGATTTTTATTTTATAGTTACTGGTAACCACTTTTTCTGGTTTGTTGTTGCAGTGTTTCAGAGAAATTGGATTTTACAGTTAATAGCTTATTTTAATGGTTTGTTATTAAAATCTGTGTAATTTCCCAGAAAAGCTTTTTTTGTTTATGCTGATTAGTAACCCAGTTTAATGGTGTGTATCTGACAGCAACGAGGATTTCCAGAGGAAGTTGTGGAACTAGTCAAGAGTCTAGTCTCAGCCACTCGTCATGTCTGGCAGAAAACAAAGGTCAAGATGCTGCCCACTCCAGCCAAATTCCACTATGTCTTTAACTTGCGTGACCTCTCTCGCATTTGGCAGGTATGGGACTTTTCCCCTTGAAATGAAAAAAGTAATAATAATGTTGCATTCAAAATGAATTTTTAATAGATTTTAGAAGTCATTTTTAAATGTTAATCGGGTTTGATCAGATACAGAAACAAATTATTTTAATATTGACTTTCATTAGGTGTAGTTTACTAAGTGGGTTACTCAGTTATTTAGGAAATGTTTTTCTTTTAACCCACATTTTACATCTATCACAAACATTGCATATACAGAAACAATCGAATTATTAGAATTTGTAGTCAAGTTCACTAATGATTTGATTGCTTTTATGGCATAATATGGATAGAAATGGAACTTACATTCATTTAGTTGTACTTTAATTTCAAAAGGGGATGCTTAACACCACCAGTGATATAATCACCAACTCTGGAGTGTTGATGTCACTTTGGAAGCATGAGTGTACACGTGTTATTGCAGACAGGTTCACAGAGCCTGTTGACAAGGATTGGTTTGAAAAGACTATCAGACAGGTAAAAGAAACTGGTTTTTCCTGGCAAACATGGATATAACATATATACTTGAGTAAAAGCTGATCCCAGCCAAAACCTAAATTTTAGCACTTAAAAAAACTTCCAGAGTTAATGAACCAAATATAAATAGAAGAATGGTAATTAACCCTTTACTCGGTGGCGCGTTTTCCTTTTTTTATCTCTGTGCAGGCAAGAATTTTCAGGATTTAATTGAGATTTAGGGTTACATTAGTAAAAACATCATATCTTAGGTATTAGTGCATATATTTCAATGAAATAAAATGAAAAAGGAAAGGAAAGGAAAGCAGTATTATTAATATCCTTAATTGAAGTATACTTTCAGGTGTTAAATTAGAATCCATGCATGAAAATATATATTTACACAAAAAAAAATATTGTCCAATTATTGTCCACTACAAACACTATGTACACACACTTTGTTGATGCCAGGAACACTAATTTGTCGTCAGACGACCAATACATCTCTTTTTTTTTTGCAGGCTGTGAATTCCTATCAAAATCATAAGTCCAAAATAATTACATTATTATTAATCAATAAAATTATACTATCCCAATAGTTTATGCAATCCTGAACTAGAAGGAGTGATATTTACAATCAAATAGATGACAGATAAGTCCATAAGCATACATTGATGATATTTTGTTTATATCATATTGTGCAGAGTAAATTTGACTATCCCTATTTCTAAACTTAATTGTTGCATCAATTGTTAAATGTCAAAGTGACCCGACCTTGGGCACTGCTTCTGCTAATATTTTTAATGTAAAAATCTTGGAGGTAAATAACTCAGGTGGAGAATATGAAAGAAAATTACTGATGCAATCCAAACCAGTTCCAACTGGATGAATAGTTTTTCTGACACTTTGTATGCTATAACTATGATGCAACAGTTTATATTACAGATATAATTGACTTTTTTCTTAACCTAAGTTTAAATTGGGGTATTAGCAAAAATGGGAATTAATATCACAATTTCATATTATTTCCATTGAATGTACCTGATTTTATTTATTTTAATTCCATCAATTTAACTTTTAGCATTGTATGAAATGCTTTTCTTTCTAAAAAATTAGATTGGATTTGTCTTAATCTAATATGTCATCTAGTTTCACCTCTGCATTTATTTTTACTTGTATCTTCTCTATCTATTAGTGTATTATGTTGAATAGAAAATAAACACTGGGTTGCATATTAATATTACAGCAGCAGCTTTTCTTTCTTCTTAATATAAATAAATATCAATGAAAGAAACATATTTGATATACATTTATTGACTTGGTAATTTTAAGCAGACACCATCTAGTTTCTTGTTTTAATTTCATTCAGGTGGCTGAGGAGGACTGTGGTTCAGCTACTGCAAACAGCATGCATGCTGAGCCATATTTTGTAGATTTCATGAGAGATGCACCTGAAGCCACAGGTAACAAATTGTCAAACACTTGAAGTTCAAGACTAAGAAGAATTGTACAAATAAATTCTAGAGTTATTCTAGGTTCACGATTGCAAGTGTAGAATCATAAGTTTTGAACTGAATGTGCTGAAGTTTGAGAATTGAAGTTCGAGATTCTAAAATATATTGATCAAGATAGTACAATCTAAAGTTCATAGACCATAAAATGCAAGCTCAGATTTATAAATCAGAAATTCAAGACAGGAAAGTTTAAACAATATGACTATAAAGTCTATAGTTCAGAACTGTAAATTTCAAGATAAATCTAATATTCAAGACAGTAAGTTTTAAATTCAAGACTAAAGTGAATGATCTGTCTATTGTTTGATCTTTGTTTAAATATGGCTGCCATAGTGACCCAGAATATTAAAATTAAATGCTTCTCTTAAAATTTTAGTAAATGATGGCTTCAGAATAAATTAAAGAAATTTTAATGAAATCTACAGGTGAGGAAGCTGATGATGCAGAACTTGAAGCACCAAAGATCTATGAACCCATTCCATCCTTGGATGGATTGGCCGAGCGCCTGTCAACATACCAGGAACAGTACAATGAAACTGTTCGTGGTGCTAAGATGGATCTGGTGTTTTTCAAGGTAGAGTTAAGTTGTGCCAGTAGACCTGTGTTCTACGTATATCACTTTTTTTTGACAATTTCTTATAAATAATTTTTTTTGTGTGTGTGATATGAATCTAAGCAACCTTAATTGGTGGAGAATGGTTTAATTAAATTGCAGTCACATTGATTGAATGCTTTGTTTTTGTGAACAATGTACAACAAAATAAAAAGAAAAAAAAAGAGAGCAAAATCCAATAAGCCATGAAACCACTGCTCCATCCTCACCAACCATAATATTTTTCTTCCCCATTCCGTCTCCTGGCTCTTTCTTTTTTTCTCTCTCATCCACTCTCTATGCTCTATCACCCATGAGCACAATGGACTTAAAAACCCCAGCACAAACCATCCAACCTAAGAGGCATGAAAGCAAAAAATAGTAATGAAAAATCTCAGTGCCTTCCTTGACATTGTTTGGAAAATCAACTGTCTTCAGCTTCAGAAAATAATTTTATTTACTTGATTATTAATTACCTTGATAATATTGGAACTCACTTAAAATATAGTCTTCTACAATTTATATAATGATGGATGTTTTCTCCTTCCTATTGATTGTATGTCTTGTAATATGTTCATGGAGTATGGGCAGATATCTATTTTTTAGCTTATTAAACCCTGAGTTTCATTTAGGATTGCGACAAATTTAATGTATTATGTTCAGGATATGGTAATGAATCTAATATATTGCTTGTTATCTTCAGGATGCAATGACAAATCTGGTACGCATTTCTCGCATCATTCGCACACCACGTGGGCATGCCTTGTTGGTTGGTGTGGGTGGTTCTGGAAAACAGTCTTTGACTCGCCTGGCTTCATACATTGCTGGGTACACAACATTCCAGATTACTTTGTCCAGGTGTGTACTGAGCACAAGCCAAGGAAAAGCATCAGCTTAGTACTATGTTGTGTGTGTGTGTACATATATGTGTGTGTATGTGTGCATGCATGTGTGTGTTGAATCAAATTAGTTTGTTTAAGTTAACTGCTGAGTGAATATAAATTAATTGCCATTTCATATGTATGTCAAATTAAATTAGTTTGTTTAAGTTAACTTCTCAGTGAACATAAATTAATAGAATGCCTGAATTAAATTACTCTATTATAGCTAACTGTGAAGATAAATTAATAGAAGGCATGTAAACTTCTAGGCAAGCAACAATAATTGTGTATAAAGAACACACAAACACACACATCCTTTGAAACTTGATTGGCATTCCTTTGCTAATTATATTTGTCCAAGTGACCTATAATCTCTTATTTTTTGAAACCAAAATCATTCATTCATGGGGAAGCAGTCTCTATATTTGATTGAGTATTAAAGTAATTAGATGTGCTTGACATGCAGGTCATACAATGTGAGCAACCTATTGGAAGATCTGAAGTTTCTGTACCGTACGGCGGGCCAGCAAGGGAAAGGTGTTACCTTCCTGTTCACTGATAATGAAATCAAGGATGAGGCTTTCCTGGAGTACATGAACAACATCCTCTCATCAGGAGAGGTTAGCTGGTGCTTTTTATAGTTGTGTAATTAAACATTGATGGCTTCATCCTTAACAGTTGCTAGACCAAGAATATTTGTGAGTTTGGAAGAGGTTCATTTTCTCTTTGAGTTACCCAGACTTTATATTTATGCATTATATTTACTTAGTCTAATAAACACTTACCATTTTTTACCAAAACATGTTATTAGGTGTCTACTTATGCAAACTAATAAACAGTTACCATTTATTATTAGGTATCTGGTTACTCAAAGTAATAAACGCTTACCATTTTCTTCCTAAATTTGTTACTAGGTGTCTGGTTTGTTTGCAAGAGATGAAATGGATGAAATCCTGCAAGAACTGATTGCTGCCATGAAGAAGGAATTTCCACGCAGACCCCCATCCAATGAGAATCTCAATGAATATTACCTTAGTCGTGTTCGAAAAAACCTTCACGTTGTCCTCTGTTTTTCTCCAGTAAGTAGAGAAGTGTCATTAAATGAAGCTACACATTGTGTTTCCTGTGCATTTGAAACAATTGACAATAACAGATGTATTAATCTATTTTGAATTTTCCTGTTTTATTTTTTTATGGTTTTCAAGCAGTTCTTGATGCTGCTAATAATTTTATTTTTTAAAATGAATTTAAATATTTTTATTCTCATGAAGAATTTTTATGATTATGTAGGTGGGTGAGAAATTTCGCAATCGGTCCCTGAAGTTTCCAGGTCTGATCTCAGGCTGCACTATGGACTGGTTCCAACGCTGGCCAAAGGATGCATTGATTGCAGTGTCATCTCACTTCCTTTCATCTTATGACATCGATTGTGTGCCACAAGTCAAGCAAGCAGTCATCAACACCATGGGCATGTTCCAGGTTTGTATATCATTAAGAAAATTACAGAATGATTGTGATTCGATGCACAGCATTGATGCATGATAGAAGTGTAAGAATGATTGTGATTCGATGCACAGCATTGATGCATGATAGAAGTGTAAGAATAATGCATGGATGTAGTGTTAGAGAAGTATAAGAATGACTCTGATTGGATGCACAGTATTGGATTGGTGATTTAGGTGTGTAAGAATAACAAATGGATGCACAGTATTAGAATGGCTCTGATTGGATGCACAATATTGGATAGGTGAGTTATAGGTATGTAAGAATAATAAATGAATGCATAGTGTTAGAGAAGTGTAAGAATGGCTCTGATTGGATGCATGATATACTTCTAAGAATAACAAATGGATGCATACTGTTAGAAAAATGTAAGAATGACTCTGATTGCACAATGTAGTTATAAGAAAGACTAATAGACACACATAATTGAAGTTTAAGAATGTCTGTGATTGGACACACAATATCAGCATATGAATGGCAAATGGATGAACACTGATAAAGAAGTGTTATAGTGACCAATGACTGAATACATAGTAGTCATAAAGAGTTTTGGCAAAGTGCAGTGCCGTAGTTCCTAAAAAAAGAATATATTATTCATATTCTTAAGAAGCCATATAACTTTGCTTTACAATTTGTTAAAAATGTTATATATAGTTAAACATTTACATTATCTGATAGGTTAAATTTTAAGCTCCATGATTTTTACTGGCACTAAAAAAGAATGAGATTGTAAATATTTTCCTTTACTTATTTGTTGGATTAAAAGCTGAGTAAAAAGACAAACAAATGTTTGAGACTGATGCTTTTTCATATATTTTTTGACAGAGCATATTTAAAAATAGAATACTGTATGTATGTATGCATATTAAGAATACACATTGATACTTAAATGAATTAAACATTTTTTATTGTTGTAAAGTGTTTAAGTAAAAATTCTACTTAATTCATGTATTAATTTTTATTTTAAGTATTACCAAGTTATTAAGTATAACTATTTATTCTACAAGTTCATGCTTTGATTAGCTTGGTATCTTTTATAATGCCATTAAAAATATTCAGAGCTATTGCACACAAAACATTAACAGGACTACAATTATAAACTGTAACATTGTATTATGGCAGGATAATGGTTATAAATGCTTTGTATTTTGCAAGATGATATTGATAATGCTCTGTGTCTACACAAATAAAGAGAAACATTACAAAGAATTTTTAAAAATCTATACCTTTGCGTTTCATCTAGGACATGGTTGCAGAGACATGTGTGCAGTACTTTCAGCGCTATCGTCGCCAGGCTCACGTAACCCCTAAGTCATATCTCTCCTTCTTGGGTGGATACAAACAGATCTATGGTGAAAAGCGCAATGAAATAGGAACCCTTGCCAACAGAATGAATACAGGTTGGTCATAATATAACCAAAGATCTTTTGTTTTCTTAAAGCATTTGATTTTGCTCTAATTGTTTCTTTTTTTTTGGTAATTTCCTCTTTTATTGTTATAATTCTACTGACTTTTAGTGTTGGGAAAGCCTACTGGTTAAATATTCAACAGGCTGTTGGCTAATTGGAAAATTGATGGTTATTAATATATTATTAATATATAAGTCTCTTAGTCTTCCACAGACACTTGTCTAGAGACAAGAGATGGTACATGTGAAAATTCATTATTATGTGTACATGTCTTATATTAATAGTACACACACACACACACACAAGCACATGCTCATATATATATTCATTGACAAAATAAATACAAATAAAAGTAACATTTTGATAGATATTTAAAAATTTGTTTTTCTGCTATTTGCACTACCATGTACTGAACCTCTCTGCAGTATAGGGGTGAAGGTTTAGATTTGCAGTACACATGGATTGATGAATAATAGGAAAATAAGGACCATAAGACATGGACAGTGAGGACTGAGTAGTTAACTGGTTTATAATTTTGCCAACTGGTTAATTAATTATGAATGTAAGTTACCTGGTAACCATTCACATCTCTTCTGGCTGCTGTTTCTGTCCTTTTACAGCACCACATTCCATTTCTTTCCAAGTGTCATCCGGTGCACTGTCATGCTCCAGTGTGTCATATTCTAGTGCATTATCTCATTCCAGATGTAATCATACTCTAGCGTGTTATCACATTCCAAAGTGTGACATGGAGGTAAACTATGATGACACTTTACATGTAGTGACATAACAATGTGGTCTCATTGAGATATAGTGGCATTGTAATTTTTTGCAGTTAATAGTAGAGTCTAAATTGTATTAGTATAAATAATTCTTATTTCTTTTGAAGAGCATCATTTAGAAAATGTTGAAACTTGTAAATATCCCTTTGACCACAGGTCTTGAAAAACTGATTGAAGCCTCTGAGTCTGTGAACGAACTGAGCAAGCAGCTAGCTGTGAAGGAGAAAGAACTAGCTGTGGCATCCAGAAAAGCTGACCAGGTGTTGGCAGAGGTGACAGTGAAAGCACAAGCTGCAGAAAAGGTCAAGGCTCAGGTGCAGACAGTAAAAGACAAAGCTCAGGCCATTGTGGATAGCATTTCGGTCAGTCAGCTATTTATACAAGTTACTGTTCATTTTATCTGAGAATTTAAACCTTAAACCCTCACTGCAACCCTGTTGAGATACAGTACAGAAATATTAATGCTTTATTGATATCCACAGTGAAAATATTAGTTTTATTTTAAATGGCACTCAAGAAAATAGTTTGTTTTATTTAGTTCTATTATAAATATCGCTTTTCTATTTTGTTGTTTATTAAAGCTTGATCGCTTGGTGCTAGATCTGCATTATTTCTGCTTTATGTTGATCTTTTAATCAGGCATTTATTTTTTGTGAATATTATTTTTAATCATTTTAATATTAGGTAAATCAAACTATTTCAGATAGTATATTTTTATTGTGAATAAAATTTAAGAAAATGCTTTCATACCTATTGATTGAGTTTTGTTAAATTATTTATTCAGCATAATTTCGTTTACAGGTTGACAAAGCCAATGCAGAGGAGAAACTTGAAGCTGCAAGGCCAGCATTAGAAGAGGCCGAGGCAGCCCTGCAAACCATCAAACCAGCTCACATTGCCACAGTGCGTAAACTGGCCAAGCCACCCCATCTCATCATGCGTATCATGGACAGTGTTCTCTTACTCTTCCAGCGTAAAATAAACTCTGTTGAAGCAGATCCAGAGCGACCTTGTGTGAAGCCCTCATGGTCAGAAGCACTGAAAATGATGAATGCATCCAATTTCTTGAGCTCCCTTCTTTCCTTTCAGAAGGTAGTGAAATGTTTTCATACCTTTCATATACCCCTTTCAGGATGTAAACTCACTTTTTAATAATAAAACATCAAAACTGCTTACTTTTGGAAATTTAATATAGATTGTAATATTTGCAAACTGAAAGGGTTATGGTTAGGGTCTCATGTTTTAATTTTAATATAATTTTAAAGAAGTTCTTTAATAAGCTGTCTTTCATGTGATTTCAGGCTTCACATCTTTCAGTTTTGCTAATTTGCAAGCATATTCCATTTTCAACACAAAAATATTCCTTCACCATACTGTTGCTCTCTTTCACTGTCTCTGGATTTTATCTTTTATCCTGTAAACAAAAGACAAAATGTATTTCCTAAGATTCATGCAAGTTTGTGTCCTTTACCTGTGTCTAGGATACCATCAATGCAGAGACTGTGGAACTTCTGGAGCCTTACCTAACTATGGAGGACTACAACCTGGAGAGTGCCAAGAAAGTCTGTGGTGATGTAGCAGGGCTTTGCTCTTGGACATCTGCTATGTCCTTTTTCTACGGAATCAACAAGGAGGTGCTTCCACTCAAGGTACACACATCTTTTCCTTAAAAGCCATTAAAACCAGGGATGCATTTAAGCAAACAAATTAGTAAATTTGGAAATGTAAATAATAACATCACATTATTAAAAGTTTCTAAATAGCCTACAATCAAGGCATTGCTCGAAAATTCCAAATCAAGGATTGGGTGTGCACAGAGCCCCTCCCCCCAAAACTACCATGACTGGCAGAGTTGGATTTGAGCCTTGATTTTCCACTTGTGAGACCAGTGCCTAGACCATATGGCCACTTAGCTCCTTAGCATATCTTTTCTAATGGAGCAAAGCTTCTAAGCTACAATAAAATTTTGTTTTTGTAGTAGCAAATAGTTACAACATCATGATGAGAGAGATCATGATTGCTATCTTTCTGTAGATATATAACAGTGATGTAATTGGGTGTAAATGAATTTGTATTGTTTGGTTCCTTTAGGAGAAAAGTGCATAGTAGAGCAGGCAATAATCTTTTTAAAAAATTTGAGTTTGAAATGAATGAAACAAAATTCTTGTGTGATTGTCTCAGGCAAATTTGGCAGTGCAAGAAGCTCGCTTGCAGGTGGCCATGAATGACCTGTCAACTGCTCAGGCCACCCTGGATGCAAAACAGAAGGAATTGGATGTAGTTCAAGCACAGTTTGATGCAGCCATGGCTGAAAAACAGGTGAATGTCACTTATTATGTACCATTAACATTTGTAAATTAGCTTTGCAAAGTGAGTACATGATGTATGGGCTCATTTGGAGTCAAAATTGAAAAGCAGGTGCCTTGTACATTATTAGTTTATAAAATGAATTTAAGTAAGTCTTCATAAATCTTTAAAGGAATGTGTGATACTGTCTTCCTTTTTGAAGCTCTTATTAAAAAAAGAATGAAAAAAAATAGATCACTGTCTATTAATGTATACAGTTAATAAGTTTGTTTGTCATTAAATTAGTCTAAAAAAGGGGATGTGATTCAAGGGCTCCACCATAGCCTGCATGTGATAAATGAACTTGTTTGATGATTTCGCCCATCTTCTTTAATTTAACTAAGAGATGTAAATGAAGGCAGCACACAGCAGACGCAGATCTTTCTTTCACAGTTAAGATACAGTACCATTAAAAGAATTGTATTTCCTTATTTTAATCTGTATTGTTTTTTCACATGTATTTAATTGTGATATCCCTTTGTTTCAGACTCTGATGGATGATGCGGATAACTGCAGGCGAAAGATGAACAATGCTGAGGCCCTGATCAATGGCTTGTCAGGGGAGAAGACTCGCTGGACAGAAGCCAGCAAACTGTTTGATGCCCAGATAAAACGACTGGTTGGAGATGTACTTCTGGCAACAGGTTTCCTGTCCTACACTGGCCCTTTCAACCAGGAATTCAGAAATCTCATTCTCAAGACTTGGAAGAAAGAAATGATTCAGTCCAAGATACCATTTTCTGAGGTAAATTACATGGATATCTGGCAAAGATTCTGCACAATATTGGTATTAAAGGGTAGAGAAAAAGAATCTGTGGTATGAAGTATTTTGACCTATGCTAGCAAGATGTATATCCTGATTAAATTAAGTTTATATGGTTACTTAATTCTTATTATTAGACACCAAATTTATTTGTATTCTTTCTTTTTTCAGAAGTTGTGCTATTTACTCTTTATAACCAGATAAGGAAATGTTTGTGTAGTCTACAAATTATCTGGAGCATATTTTGAAAACACTTTGCATAATGATATTTTTTAACCAGAAATATAATAGAAGTTGTGAAGTTAGCAAATCACTTTGTATTGAGAAGCAGAAATAAAATGCCAAAAGAAGCACCAACTGTTTCAGACTTCTGGTGCTTAGAGTGAGTGCTTCTTTGGTGTGAGGGAAACACTTTCCTAAAAGTGTTGTATTAAAGATTTACATAATGTGCATGGCTTTTTGATGTATTAAAGCAAATAGGACATAAGAAAATTATTGTCACAGAAATTAAAAGTTAGAGAATAAGTAACAGAAAAAAGTATAAAATTTGAATATTTATTTGTATACCCAGCCAGTCCTTTATCCTTAATTACCTGTGTCTGTTCATGTAGGACTATTAGCTATCTAAGAATGTTTAACTATTACATAAGATTGTTTCATCATCATTCCATATCCTTAGTTATGATGATGATCACAGAAGATTAATTAATGATCATAATGGAGCTACCTGCCTGTAAACCTTGCATCATTGAAAATGTATTCACTTCATTCCATATTACCAGCTTGTCTAATTTCAACTTTTATGTACACTACCATATCAGCTAGTTTTCTAGTTTAGAAGTTTCATTGAATTACAGTCGTACTTTTGTATCCATATACCAAAGGCCATTATGTTGTTGCTATCTAGCAGACAAATTACACTTATAAAGTCGTACTCATTCCTTCTTGTTGTGCCCACAGTTACCATCTTTCCTTATTTGACATTTTTTCCTTTGTTTTGTTTTCAGGATTTGAACATCATTCAGATGCTGGTTCACAACACTGTGATCAGTGAATGGAATTTACAAGGTCTTCCCAATGACGAGCTCTCAATCCAAAATGGTCTAATTGTAACCAAGGCCTCACGTTTTCCATTACTTATCGACCCTCAGGGTCAGGGCAAGGCATGGATCAAAAACAAGGAAGGAAATAATGAACTCCAGGTAAAGCATAAACATTGTTTTAAAAAGTGTAAAAATGACATGATTAGATTTATTGATTTTGTAAAAGGTAAAAATAATATAAATTAAATATTCTTTTAAGTTTTAAAAAGAAATAATGTTATCTTTAATGGCAGCCAACATTATTATGAATATTTTTTTGTTTAAATGAAACCCCAAAATTAATTTTATCATATATATATAAGTTTTAAGTGAAAATAATTTAAATTGATTTAAAATTATATTTATTTTACATTTTATTACAAAATATATTTTCTCTGTACAAACAGTTGACATCATTAAACCACAAGTACTTCAGGTCACACCTTGAAGATGCTTTGTCTTTGGGGCGTCCATTGCTGATTGAAGATGTTGGCGAGGAGCTTGATCCAGCTTTAGACAATGTCTTGGAAAGAAACTTCATCAAATCAGGCTCCACCTACAAGGTAAACTGGCACTAAGCTGAAAGCACTGCTTTGTAAAATCAGTTTAGGAGTGTTTAAAATGATTCTATCATAACAATTAGCCATGCTTTTTACATAAATTTCATAGATAACCTATTGTCCATTTTAAATTTTTTGTGAAAATTCAGTTTGTACTCCAATAAACATGAAGGCTAGGTCATTATAGCTATATGGTTTCTATTTATATTCACACTTTTAAAATTCTATATATTTTCACGAATACGTATAAAACATATTACATTCAATTTCTTAATTTATGGCTATAATTTCTGTATTTTTAATGTGATTAATGTGATTAGTGTGTGTGTGTGAGTGTATGTGTGTTGTGTGCACATATGCGTGTGTGAATGCATGTGTGCATTTGTGATTTTATTATATGTCTATAGAGAGAGAAATTTAGGTGGCATTATTTGGAAATACTTAGATTTGTATTGAATATCATTCATTCAGCAAATAGTGTTATAATAGATATAAAACATATATCATTTTGGCATGTGTTACTAGTAATGATGACTATAAAGTATATTTTAGAGATTTGCAGTATTTTTTATTTCTAATATTTGATACACTGAGAATCTGTATATCATTGAGGTTGAATGCTGAGACTCATTTTGAATCCTTACTTTGCAGACATTTGGTTGACTGACAGACAATGTGTGCTTGAGACTGTAGTATAGATAGATAGAACAAGAACTTGGATATTCTCAGGTGAAAACTTGCTCTTAAAAATTGCTTGAAAATTAATTCAGTATAACTGATTGGCTGTTCGATATTTCTACTTTTTGATGTGGCACTGTTTGCCAAATGAATGATATTCAATATAAAATTAAGTATTCCAAAATAATGCTATATAAATTTCTCTCCATATATATAAAACACATATACAGTAATCACATTAAAAATACATAAATTAAATCCACATAAATTAAACTATTATAGCTCTTTACAATTCCTTCCTTTAAATGTGCTGATTTCTATTTTTATTGAGAAGCTAAAAAATTATTTCCTTACTTTTTATCAGGTCAAAGTAGGTGATAAGGAATGTGATGTCATGAATGGTTTCCGCCTTTACATCACCACCAAGCTCGGAAATCCAGCATACACCCCTGAAGTTTCAGCTCGTACTTCTATCATTGATTTTACTGTAACCATGAAAGGACTGGAGGACCAATTGCTAGGCATTGTTATCCTCACAGAGAAACAGGTTTTTGTCTCATTAATATTTTGCCATTTATTACAACAGATCATTTTGCCATTCATTTTATCATAAAAGGATAATTAGAGAAACAGATCTTTGGTAATTTTCTTATGTCTTTTTGTATTGTATAAACTGGTCTTTTGCCATATTTCTTGTCATGAAAATATAAAAGAGAAACGGTTTTTTTCAATTTTCTGTTATTTAAAGAAAGTCGAGAAACAAGCTTTTTGGCCATTTTTTTGTTGTGATAAGATAGAGAAACAGTATATTTTAATATATAGATGTATTAAAATCTATAGACAATTTGTGCAACATATTTGTTAGTATATCATATAAAACAAACGATTTTTGCAACATACTTAAAAGTGTATTCTAGTTTCACTAGAATATTTAAATAATTTGTTCCTTGTAAGTATAACTTAGAATACTAAAAGTTTGTATAATTTGTACGTTAGCATCTTCTCAAGAATACTTAATCATTTTGTATAATGTACATTAGTATCTTCTCAAGAATACTTAATCAGTTTGTATAATGTACATTAGTATCTTCTCAAGAATACTTAATCAGTTTGTATAATGTATGTTAGTATCTTCTCAAGAATACTTAAATGGTTTGTCCACAATTTGATTTCAGGAGCTGGAGGCAGAGCGCACCAACCTCTTGGAAGAAGTCACTGCCAACAAGCGCAAAATGAAGGAGCTGGAAGACAATCTGTTGTACCGTCTAACTTCAACGAAAGGCTCACTTGTGGAAGATGAATCTCTCATTGAAGTGCTTAAGGTCACTAAAACCACTGCTGAGGAGGTCAGTGAAAAGCTTACAATAGCTGCAGAAACTGAAATCAAGATCAACAGTGCCCGTGAAGAATTTAGACCAGGTACGTTATATGTAGAGGTGTTTTCTTTTTAATATAAAAAAGATTTTCTGCTGGGTTTTATCCCCTGGGATTTATTTATTAATTCAAAATTATAGTCTTTCCTTGGTGATTAAATTCAGTTTTAAGTATTTGCCTTGTGCATATATTATTCTAAGTATATATTTGGGTGGCTCTCAGTTCATTTGTATCATTATTATTCACATACCTAAATTTTCATTTTAAAAATATTACAATTCAGCTTACTTGTATTTATATGTTGTTCACAAAATAGTAAATAAATTGTCAAACTGAATACATAAGCAGTTGAATTACCTTAACAATTTTATATTCCACTGTTTATAAAATATAAAAATATTATATCACCTCAGAATACTTATGTACAATATACTCAAAATAAACAAATTATGTGTGTTTAGGATTATTGAGATAAATTGGTTGCTCAGCATTACAGCATATAATGTGACCAGCAAAGTTAACTGATTGCATATTTTTTTCACTTACCATTATGGACTACTAGCACAGGCATATGTATGCATGCACACATCAGTTGAACTAACAAGCAAATGCTTGCATGGTAATACATACACTTATGATAATACTTACACTTATTAACAATTCAGTTATGATAATACTTATGATAATACACTTATGTAATATGTAAAGTTATGATAATACTTAAACTTATTAATAATACACTTATGATAATACACTTATGCAATACTTACACTTATATGATAATACACTTACGGTAATACTCACACTTATGTATTACAGTTATAGTAATACTTACACTTATGGTATTACAATTATGTAAATACTTACACTTATGGTATTACACTTATAGTAAAACTTACACTTATGTTATTACACTTATAGTAATATTTACACTTATGGTGTTACACTTTATAGTAAAACTTACACTTACAGTAATACTTACACTTATGATAATACACTTATGGAATATTTATGCTTATGTGCTTATGTTTATATTTACACTTATAGTAATGCTGCATGCCTTTCATTCCAGTGGCCCTGCGAGGCAGCATTCTGTATTTTGTGATTGTGGAGATGAGCATGGTCAACTGTATGTACCAGACATCGCTGAAGCAGTTCCTAGAACTGTTTGACCTGTCTATGGCACGGTCACAGAAGTCACCCATCACTGGCAAGCGCATCAATAACATCATCGATTTCCTGACACTGTCTGTCTTCCAGTACACTGCCCGAGGCCTGTATGAAATCGACAAGTTCCTCTTCACCGTTCTCATGACTCTGAAGCTAGAGATGACTGCAGGAAGGGTGAGAGGGGAAGAATTCAGCGTCTTCATCAAAGGTTATTATCAGTCAGGGCTGTGCCAGTTTCATCACAAGATTAACCCATTCAGTGCTAGGCCCTTCCATTAGATATTTGTTAATTTTTTGCAACATTTTAACCATTATACTTGCTTGCACCTTTAGAAATCCATTAGCTAATCCATGTATGTATGCTTGGTGTTGATTAAACCTGGTACTGGGCTGTAGTGCAAAAAAAGTATCCATGACTGATTGGATAGACAAGAGAAATTCAGTGTACTGAACTAAACATTTTTTCACTGACCATAAAATAACATCATCTTTGAGGAAATTGTTAAGAGTAAAAAAGGTAATCACTTTTGACTGCTTTCATATTTTGATATTACTGTTCATGATATGACCTAAATCCTGGACCCTTTTACAATGTCATTCTTATTACATATGTTCTTATTACAGTACCAGTGAGTTAACTCAGACTGACCATGATGATACTGTTAAAGATGCTTTAAAAATATTTAAAATAAGTCTTTGTTTATTGTTAGCCTAAGTGCTTGGGCTGTTTGTTGATGAATGCTATAATACTAGATCTGCTCCATTCATCATTATGTGTCCTCATATCTGCATCTTCTATCATGTATGAGCACTTTGCACACTCGTGGGCTAAGTTTGTTGTCAGGCCTTTAAATATTCCTAAGTGCTTTCTTTAGCTGTATTGATTGGTTGCACAGCATTGAACCTAAATGCTTTAATTGTGTTTTGATAGGTGAATTAGGGTTGGATATAAGTGTTTCTTGGGTGAGTTAAGGTTGAACCTCAATGCTTCATTTGTGTGTGTTGATATGTGATGTAGAGTTGGGAATAAGTGCTTCATTTGTGTGTGTTGATATGTGATGCAGAGTTGGGACTAAGTGCTTCATTTGTATATGTTGAAATGTGATGTAGAGTTGGGACTAAGTGCTTCATTTGTGTGTGGTGATATGTGATGTAGAGTTGGGTCTAAGTGCTTCATTTGTGTGTGTTGATATGTGATGTAGAGTTGGGACTAAGTGCTTCATTTGTGTGTGTTGAAATGTGATGTAGAGTTGGGACTAAGTGCTTCATTTGTGTGTGTTGATATGTGATGTAGAGTTGTGACTAAGTGCTTCATTTGTGTGTGTTGATAGGTGGTGTAGAGTTGTGACTAAGTGCTTCATTTGTGTGTGTTGATAGGTGGTGCAGCATTGGACCTAAATGCAGTGGAGCCTAAACCCAAGAAGTGGATCACAGACATGACATGGCTTAACCTTGTGGAGCTCAGCAAGTTGCCTCAGTTCACGCAGATTCTCAGTCAAGTGGCTCGCAATGATAAGGTCAGAGTTATTCTACTCACACAACCTACCCCTTTAATTCAGTATTATTCTACATCTTTATTCCAGCATTTACTTGTTCTAGAATTAGGTCACTTTGTCCAAGAAAGTGTCCTTTATTATGTGACCTTTATCATCTGATTTAAAACTTAAACCTTTATATGATAGCTGATACTGATGATTTGTTTGGTGAACATATGCTTCTTGCAAAAGTCATTTAAAAATACAAAAAAATGTACTTTATACTCTTGAATATAAATAGACTGTTCTAAAGAAGCAGGGGAGTGTTACTGTCTTATTTTATTTTTAGCAACACATTCAGAATGTTTATGACTGTATTTATTTGCACATTTACAACAATCTTGTATTTTTCAAACTTATTTTAAAATAACCATTTTACAACTTTGACAGGATTCTAAGTGTAAACCTTAGCTTGTGGTGTTTTTTCCTCAGTTCTGGAAAGCCTGGTTTGATGAAGATGCCCCAGAAGAGGCACCCATTCCTGATGGCTATGCATCAACACTGGACACATTCCGCAAACTCCTGCTTATCCGTTCCTGGTGTCCTGACCGCACCATTCCAATGGCCAAGACTTATGTGTCTGAGGCTATGGGTCCAGCTGTGAGTGGATATTGATTTTGCCAGTCAGCTATTTTATTGTATGAAAAAATTTCTGAACCATTTAAAAGTGCTGATGATGTTGACATAATAGTTTTATATTTTTCTTTGAGAGTAATGTAAACTTTACTCTTTCATCTTAATTCTCATTAATTTTATATCTATCTTTTGTTTACAAAATCAGTACTTATTGTAATTTGTATTTTGTTTTTGGCTAATCATACATTTTAAGTGTAAGAAAAATTGATTTCATGAAGCTGTAAAAGATTTTGTATACTTTAGTAACTTTTGACAGAACAAACATGCTGAGCAAGTCACTTTTTCTTTCAGTTACAAGCTAGGTAAAATAAAAAGTTCTTACTTAACTAGATAATGTGATCAGGGAATTTATTGTTTTACTGTGATAACCAGGTGTGCTTTCTCAGGGCTAAGTAAATAATAAGCAAGTCATTGAGCATTGAATCAGACCATTTTATGACAGTCATATTCTTGTCATTGATGATGCATTTGTCTGTATAACCTTCATTTCAGTTTGCTGAAGGTGTGATCCTAAATCTGGAGTCCATGTGGGAAGAGTCACATAAGCGTACACCCCTGGTTGGTTTTCTGTCTATGGGTTCAGATCCCACAGAAAACATTGAGCGTTTGGCCAAGCAGAAAGGATTTAGTAAGTGTGAATCACATTTGTTTTTTAATTTTGGACATTTATTTCTCACTCTCAACCAGTTGCCCATTATATTTTAATATTTAAAGGTATATTGATACAAATTCAGATTCTTCTGTGATTGCAATTTTCTTGCTGGTAAGACTGTAGATGAGCGAATTCAGTTAGGACACTGAAAATGTATAAACTAATTTAAAATGACAGCATGAGTAGGACCATGATAAAACTGATTTAAATATATTTAAATAAATCTTGTTTTTAATTGAATTTAATTAGAAGTGGGGGGAAAATATAAAAAATCAAACCAAAACTCTCACACAAGTAAATCAGAGCTACTAGTATGTAGTATATATGCAAATTGGCAATTTTTAAATTCACTCCCTCATTGTTGCTTGAAATACTTTAATGAAGTACTTTAGTAGCAGTAATAGTACTGCTATTGAAGATTGTAGAGACAGGGTATGTATATAACGTAATTAATTTTTTTTCAGTTTGTGGTGCCATTTCCATGGGTCAAGGACAGGATGTTCATGCTCGTCGCCTTTTGGGAGTCTCCATGCAGGAGGGCCGCTGGGTGTTACTGCAGAACTGCCACTTAGGGCTTGACTTTATGGATGAATTACTTGATACTGTGAGTCTCTCTAGTTCCTGTGTATTGTTTGATTGGTGATGCTAGCAGCAAGCACCAACTCAAAATAAGCAGTCTTAACACACAATCTCAATTTGTGAAGTCTACATTTTTAAAACATTAAATCAGACACAAGTCTGTATTTGATTGTCACAGTTAAAGCATCTGTGTCTTTAGAATGTGCGCATTTATGCATGTCTGCTAAAGGATGGATCAAAAAGAAAATGTATTTTCTCATATTTTGCTTTTGCTAACAGGTCTTGACCACAGATTCTGTGAATGATGGGTTCCGGCTGTGGTTGACCACAGAACCTCATCCTAAGTTTCCAATCAACCTACTGCAGTCCTCCATAAAATTCACAAATGAACCTCCTATGGGCGTCAAGGCCGGCCTGAAGAGAACATATGGTGGTATAACACAGGTGTGTTCATCATTTTCTGTTCAAGAATCAAATCACTTGTTGACAATTAAAGCATCAAGTTGTATAGATCCTTAATAAACAGCATGCTCTTTGGCTCTCATCCATTCATTTATGGTTGTGTTGCATGTTTGACTGATGGCATGTTATTGTTATGTGGGTTTATAGGAACAGTTGGAGTACAGTAACATGCCAATGTGGAAACCCATGCTGTACAGTGTAGCCTTCTTGCACACTACTGTGCAAGAACGCCGCAAGTTTGGTCCCATTGGCTGGAACATCCCATATGAGTTCAACCAGGGTGACTTTAATGCCACGGTCCAATTCATCCAGAACCACCTAGATGATCTTGATCCTAAGCGTGTATGTTAACCTTTATGGTTGATTTGCTTATTTTTTTACTTATTTTATTTAATTTTCTTATATCTTGGATCTTTAAAAAAATAATTTTGACAATCTTTACCACACTATGTATATAAGGTTTGTCATGAAATAAAAAATAATAATAATATGCTTATTTAGTTCACAGATTGTTTTTGAATAGTCACATAGAAAGTGTTCCAGCTGAAGCTGATGTCATGTTGGGTTAAGGGACATGGAGGGGAGTGGGCAGCTTGAGTATTCTTATCAGATATTCATACAGCATATACTATATTGAGCTGTATGCATATATTTATTTGGCAGAAATTTAGTTTGCAAAGGGACATTCATTATAGTAAAGAACAAGTTCAGGTTATTTCAAATAATTCATCCCCTGTTTGCTTATATATGCACCAATCTAATTTTGCTGTCTTTTAAATGTGGAGCATTATTCATAATTTAAATTCATATAAACATAATGATTTTCAAAGGGAGTGAACTGGGTGACAGTCCGCTACATGATCGGAGAGGTGCAGTATGGTGGACGTGTGACTGATGACTACGATAAACGATTACTTAACACCTACACTCGAGTCTGGTTCACAGAGAACATGTTTACTGATAACTTCAACTTCTACACAGGTATATATTAATGTATACACTTTTGAAATTTACGGGGAGAAAACTCACTAAAGGAGAGATTTAGTAAAACATTTCACATATCTAGGCCTCCTTGCAGTGGATCCACCTCTTAATAGTTTAACAAATTAATTAAAACAGCTTTTAGAAAATGCCTTCAGATGGTTTTGTGTAGCATGTCTCATTGAAGGGCTTCTTTGAAATGGAGTGGAGCCATATCTCTCTGCAGTTTGAATTCTCACTAGATGTTCAGAACATTAGAATATTATTATGTGAGCAGTACATTCAAGTGCCCTTTCTATAAAGAATCTGCACATTTCCCCACCCCCACCCCACTAACCAAGGGGCGGTTCTTAGAAGGCCTTTGAATGTGGACACTTGGAAATATTTAAGGAAAAATACTTATTTCACATGTAAGAAAAAGTACATTTTGTCCATCATTCCCACTATTCATCCACAACAGTAGACAAAAAATTCCACAGGAGGAGGTAAGAACCTTGAAATTGAAACAAATGTGAATATCAGTCCTCAAAATTAATTTTAAAAATTCTGCTTCAGTCTTTCTTGCAATGGTTCCAGCTTGATATTTAAATGGTAGATGTGGCAAACTTTAACTGAACTTGGCAGATATAGTTGGGAATTCGATTCTACTGCTTTCGTGATTTCTCTCAAAAGCTGTAGTCATACATAAAACTAGCTGAAAGAAACTACTATGCTTATATGGGCTAAAACTGAATCCAGCCACTGAGTTTGAGAAAATTTATGTTCTCTCCAGTCACTGATTTGATACTGGAGAAATATCAGGCTGAGAGCAAAGGGGCAGTCACTCATGAAGTTCTTTACTTTTCTTCTGCTTTCCTTAATGGGCAGGCTTGCAGAGTTGGGCTACAATATGCTATTCATGTAATATCCTATTGTTGTGATAGTTACGTACATCTGGTGTGGGCATGATTGAAATATATAATACAGTCCATATACCGAGAACTGCAACCATAAGCATTAATCAGAAGCCCATGAATTTGACAAGAAGAGCGGTATTCAGACTTTTTATCTTTCTTGTGCAGGTTACAAGATTCCCAAGTGTAAGAATGTAGAGGAGTACAGAAACTACATCGAGAGTCTCCCACTCATTGATTCTCCAGAGTGTTTTGGTCTCCACCCAAATGCTGATATAACGTACGTAATATACTTCACCCAATGTAAAATCCACATTTAATTTATTGTCATATTATGATTTTTGTTGTTAACATTAGGATTAATTTTGTGGTCATTCGATTACTTCATCACTCTGTCATCAACTTTATTCTTGCTTAAACTTCACTATCAGTCCAATATTACATTACTAAGCTGTTGTAAACTTTAAAATCAATTTTAATTTTATCTAGTTACCAGACAAATACAGCCAACACCATCCTGGACACTATCGTCAACATCCAGCCAAAAGATGCTGGTAGTGGTGGTGGGGAAACTCGCGAGACTATTGTGTACAGACTTGCAGATGATATGCTTGAAAAGCTTCCACAAGACTACATCCCTCATGAGGTTTGTGGCTTACAATGGTATCTCCTCTACTGTTATTAAAATTTAAAAAATGTGGCAGAAATAAACTCACATAGTTGATAATTTTGTTTCTGTTTTATAGAAATTGCTTGCAAAACATGTAAACAACATTTTTTTTCTGATTAAATGATTTTACTGTTCTTTAAATAAATTCCTTAGAATTTTTCTGATTAATCCAGATGCATTATTTGAGCTCTAATATCATTTTTGTAAAAAATCTTTTTTGTTTGTATTCATACTGTGACAAATATTTCTACCCCTCTTTTATTTTTTGTCACTTATGTTCTATATTTTCTTAATAACTGTATTTGTTAGGAAATGTTCTTTGTAAGTGGGGAGCAAATGCTTATACTACAATGCATAAGTAGACAGTCCCACTGCACGTTTAGTGCAATGCAATGTAGGAAGATAAACTACACTTCTGGTTATCAAGCAGCGGGAGAGGCATCTGTAATTAAACCAAATTTCTTTCTAGTGGAACACAATAGGTCACACTTACTGAATTTTACTATTACTTGTCTCAGAAACCCGCTCGTTTATAGATGTTTCTGTCCAAGTCCCCATTTGGGGAGTTTTCTGCAGAAAAAGCTGATCAAAATCAGAAAAACTCTCTGTTACCTATGCTGGTTACTGTCATCATTTTTGCTTCCATCTTTACCCGTTATCACTGCTGTACTTGTGTGCATGCCTGTGCTCACCTTGCCAGTCACCTGCGATTTTGTGTGACCTTTGCACTTGTGAACCCGAGGTTGGGGAACTGCAGAGTGTGGCTATGATGTCATCCATGTAAAATTGAGCAGGAGAGTGAAAATATCCTTTTCTCTCTGTGGAAACTTCTGCCAACTGGTGAAATCTATTAATGTTTGCTAATTACAGGTTATAGTAGACAACTGACCAGAGAGCTTCAGATCCATAGCATTTTTATTTTACAGGTAAAAGATCGCTTGAAAAAGATGGGTCACTTACAGCCACTGAACATCTTTTTGCGTCAGGAGATTGACCGCATGCAGCGTGTCATTAGTGCTGTGCGCAATACACTACAAGATCTCAAGCTGGCCATTGATGGCACAATAATTATGAGCGAGACTCTTCGTGATGCTCTTGACAATATGTTTGATGCACGTGTCCCCAATTCATGGAGAAAGGTACTTAACAACGAAAATATTTTCTTACAAGCACAAATTTTTACAAAAAGATTTTAACTGTGAGTTTGTAATGCAAGTATGCATAAATATACAAATAACTCTTTTAGTCTGTCCACACCCATGATCACAATAAAGAAATCAACAATTTAGTTATTGATAGGTTTATATTTAACTCCTTTGTCATTAAATGAGTTAATTTATAGTTATTTTAAATATTCAAAATAACATAAATTTTTCTTTGGTCATTTTGTGTTTATTTTGACTGTTACTAGTAGTTAAAAAACATTAAAATTAAATGTTAATGTTAAGTTAATGTTAATGGAAAATTCTACTTTCAAATGATATAGTTTTCATTAATGGATACAAAATCATGATTTAAGTTGGCATTGATAGTAATGAATAGCAACTTAACATTGAATCATGTGTGTTCCTAGATCTCATGGCAATCTGCAACTCTGGGATTCTGGTTCACGGATCTTTTAGACCGTAATGCTCAGTTCAATTCTTGGCTCTTTGACGGTCGTCCTACCACATTTTGGATGACTGGATTCTTCAATCCTCAGGTGATGACAGAATTAATATCTCATGATTAAATATTATATTGTGTGGACTCCGATAAAATTTGTTGTTCTGCTGCTAGCTGCTGAAGATAATAGAAAACCCCAAAATCATTGTGTTCATATGCAAGTGCAGAATAATCCCGCTAACCTACTTTAATTGTTAGTTGAATATAGAATTATTTCTGTATTAATTATTTTTGCTAGTTTAAAATGTATTATGCACCTATGAAAGGGTTACAAAGAATTTCCTTTTAAAGTGATAAATAACTTTAGTGAATGCAACATCCAGTTGAAATAGGCAGTTGTACCTGCACTGTTCCTATGGAAAGATCTGTAAACATTCTTTCTGTTAACAGACTTGTCAGCCATAAAGGAATTTGCCAAGTTCAGATTGGTGTTAACATTGACTAAACAGAAGAGTCAGTGAATGGTTGAGTTTCTGAGAAATAGCTATAGTTATGCAAACCCAGAACTACACCCAATAGATGGAAGCTTGCAAGTTTTCCATTTCCATCTGCTCCTGCTGGAATTTGAAATCAATATTTTTGACTGAGCTGGATTCTTTGTAGTTCTGAAATGCAGTGAAAACTTAAGTGATGATTTCAGGTTCTACTCTACATGTGATTGTTAAATTTTGTTATGGGTTTGTTACATATTGAAATATGCAATTGTTATAAATAAGCCTTGGCCTGATGTTTTATAAGTGCTATGATCAGTGTCCTTTTTATGGAGTAAGAGAGATGGCAGGGTTTATAGGTACAGAGTAACACAATGGCAGATGAGAATGTAGATTAATCCCTTCTCTGCTTACCTAGTAAAACGATATATGCAGAAAAATGTCAATAGAGTAAGGAATCTTTTGTACTACCAGCCTGGGCTCTATAAGATACCCCCACCCACTCTCCCCCCTCCAACATCAACGTTAGCCCACAGACTACTGGGCTAATACCTGCCTCTACCAGCCAGACAGGAACAGCAGGACACATAGCCACCTTTCATCATTATTCTACAACTTTTCTTTCAACAACACTCCACTTTGTCCTTCATCATCTTTCTACAACTTTTCTTTCAACAACACTCCACTTTGTCTTTCATCATCTTTCTACAACTTTTCTTTCAACAACACTCCACTTTGTCTTTCATCATCTTCAATCCTCTTAACAGTGACACACCTTGTGTCAGGCAGCAAAATCGGCCTAGGCTGGAAGCTGCCATCATCCTACGCAAAGAAGTAATGTCAGTGAAAAGCTTAGTTTAGAGAAAATTAAGTTAGATACTGTTTACAACTGTACAAGAATAGTTCAGAAAGCCATATAAAAAAATATTCTTTACCCACCAAACTCCTAATTTTAGTAACAAGACAGTATGACATGTTTTCTTGTTCTATTTTGGAGAGTAATTTTGAATACACCGTAAAGAAGTTCACAGTAGGGTAACTGCTTTTAGAGTAAACATGCCAAAGGTAATTGCTCATTCTCTTCTTGGCTATAAGATTACTTTTTTTTTAAAAAGTTCTTATTGACTGTTCACAGTGTGTGTATGCACCTTTAACACTGAAACCCAAACATTGTTACAGAGCATTACTTAGTGAAGACTGGGTGTGATCTATGTAAAAACCATATTCTCTCAATTGTGCTCATTCATACACAACTTGAATTATTATTTTGCAGACTATAAATAATGATTGACTAAAATGCCTTAAGCATTTTAAATATATGCATTTATGCACCCAGTTGGTAAGGTAGAGAAAGAACAGAAAAGAGAATTCATATTTTCCATTTTATGTGTACATTTTAGGGCTTCCTGACAGCTATGCGGCAGGAAATCACTCGCAATCACAAAGGCTGGGCACTTGATACAGTTATCCTTGATAACGACGTCACACGCATGATGAAAGAAGATGTTACAGCACCACCTTCAGAAGGTAAAATGGTTACCAAGCTTTACATCTTACCAACACAGTCTTTGAATAAAGCTAAGATGTTTTTTTCAATTAAGATTGAAGTTATATTAATAAAAATATTTTTTAAAGTGAGAAAATAAGTGTGGATTTTTATTACTTTTGGGGGGCTGATGTTTCAGGTGTGTATGTGCATGGGCTTTACCTTGATGGAGCTGGATGGGAGCGACGAAACGCTCGACTCATTGAGCCAACACCAAAAGTGTTGTACACACCTCTACCTGTAGTGCACGTCAGCGCCACCAACCAAGAGAAGCAGCGTTCAAACAGCCTGTATGACTGTCCAGTATACAAGAAACCTAACCGCACAGATCTGACCTACATCTTCCCATTGACCTTGAAGACCAACAAAACTCCTGAATATTGGACACTTCGTGGTGTGGCTCTCCTGTGTGACACAAAGTAAAGGGACAGCCTCACTTCATTCAGACTTTCGAACTACAATTAAGCTGTTATGCTAATATCATCAGTATATATTTTTTAGACTTTTAAAAAACTTAATTTAATGATTGTCATTGGAGTAACAGAAACACATAATCAACATTCATTCACACTGTTTTTTTTATTTGCAGCTTTTGCTGCTGTTCCAAAGTTCTGAATGAGACAATTAGCAGTTGAGAATATTAATTTAAATTTAAAAAATCAAATGCGTTTTATTTGTACAGCACAAACTTTGGAGTTTCAATCAACTTAAGCAAGAATTTAATAAATATAATACTATAATACTCATGTTCTTTAATTACAGCCCAATCAACATAAGCAAGAACATAAACAATACTGTAATACTTGTGTTCAATAGTTGCAGCCAAACAAAAAAAATTAGATATGGGTGGGTGGAGAAAATGTTAAATGAATCTCTAAGTAGGATGTAAGCAACAGATGCATCAGTAAATTAAGCAAAATGAAAATAGTTTACTAGTTGTCATTAAAACTTTACTTTTTTGTCAGCAGCATTGAATTTTTCCTTTTTCTAACTTACCAACTTCACGTTTGTTACTAACAAACATCATAAAGCAATTAGTAGTTTTTAATTTTTCTTATACAGGGTTAGTTGAAGAAGTAAATTATTATTGCTTCAGAATAATAGGTAGGTGTCATCAGAATATTTTTTCAAATAACATGCTTGTAACACATGACAAAACAATATTTTATTGTAATTATTTTCCAAACAGTAAAGCCAGTATTGATGATAGTGCTGGTATTACTGTATATTGAGAGTTGCAGCATCAGAAAAAACGGGCATCTTTGTCTCTGAATATCACATAAACTATCAGGAGCTTGTGAGCTCTTAAGTGTTGCTAAGTTCATAGACAAGTATTTTTGAAAATATGGTCTTCTAATATTATTCAGAGTTCTGTTTCAAACTAGTGTGTTTTAACCCCATTTATTTTCTTTTTAATATTTTAAATCTTGATTGAAATATAAGATTTTTTAATTAAACATTTGTTTTTAACCCATTTGACTAGAAAGTATGAATACTTATTAAATATCATGTTAATGTTTGATGGAAAGTTAAACTTTCTTATGATGTTTGTGAAGACCATGGAGAAGACATAAATGTGTTCGTAAATATTGTTACAAATTAATCAAAATGTGTACTTGTTTGCAGTGAGCTTATGCTAGACATCATTCTTCTTGCTTGATGTAAATAAAACTTTCTGGGATTGCAATATACTTTTTCATGACTGCAAAACATACATCTGATGTTCATGTACTTTTACCTTGCATTTTATTTTTAAAAGGCTACATTGTATTATCTAGTACAACTGTTCTATCCATTTGACATGCATAATCAGATGGCAAGAGAAAGGTCAAGGACTTCTGCATTGTTTGTTTATTCTTTGTGTGATATTTCTACAGTTTTGTGTGCAAGAGTGCTGTGATACATTATGTGTAGACTGGCACCAGTATTTACAGTATTATAAAGTATACACATTTTCTACTTTTATTTTTTGAACATGTTATTTTTTTTACAGAATCTAAGCATGTAATATTCCGTCCTACCCTTTCCCTTGCCAAGAAAGTTTTAGAATTGGAGGAGTGTATGTGTGCATATATATATATATATATATATATATATAGTTTCTAATCTATGCATATCTACCGGTATTTAGTATCATTGTAATTTTTTAATATATTTGGACTGGAAAGTATTAAATGTTTTATCTGGAATTTAACAGTATTTTTGAAGTTTGAGTTCTGGAGCCAAGGGAAGGAACTATGAACTTCATTTTCTGTAGACAGAATGTTGCACTACTATTGTTGTGTATAGGTGTTTTTTTTATTCAGTGCATTTTATTTTTAATGTTGCATTAATTGTTTTAGGATATTTTGCCAAAAAAAAGAGTGACCAAAATAAATATTTTAATGACAGCCACTTTCTCTGGATTTTTTTTAGTATATATAATTACTATGTTTTAGAAAGCAATAACTATTTTTGGATTGACTTAAATGAAATTTAGTGCATGAATGAATTAACTAAATAAATATTTGCATTTGGGCTACAAAGGATAAACAATAACATTACAAGTTTGATCCCTTCACAATAAACATTTCAAGTTTGATTTGACCTAGTAATGGTAGACCTAGAAACTAGATTTTCACACACACACACATTCACATAAGCATACACAATGCAAACATATACAAACTCAAATCTTTATAAAACACTTTTATAATTCTATGCAGTTTATACAACATTTTATATGCAATTAATATAATTACTTACTTTTTCTTGTATGTAACAATTACTAGCAAGCACCAAGAAGAAAGCACGATTGTCGACATTACAAAAGGATTTAAATTCACATGTTGGACTAAAGGCACTAAATGTTGCAAATACACCCTGTACAATTTTAAATAGTCATCATCTCTAAATTCATTACATAACTGAAAGTTTACAAATTCTGCCCAAATAATAGAAGTTAATAATTCATGGATTCATGAGTGATAATAAAAGTTGTAATCAGTCAATTTTTTCAGCTCGCTGAAAGTTTAAAATTACAGATGTCAGCATGTCATGGTTTTAGTTAACACAAGTGATAATAAAAAGTGGTAATCAATCAAATGTTTCAGCTCACTGAAAGCTGGAATTAAGGTGTAAACTCTTTTACTACTCAACTATATTGCTTAAAGAAATAATAACATTTGGTAAATCCAATTTGCTGATCTAAAATGTGTGTAACAATTATTCATAATAATGTCTCACCAGGCTGAAAGAGATTATGTATGGACTATTTTAGATCACTCTAATTCTAGTGATTTACCTCCCTTACAGTTTTATTATTTTTAGAATAAAAGACTTGTTCAGCATAACTATGTATCTTTTGGTTAGTATTTATTCTAACGAAATACTTTGCCAGTAAGAGGGTTCTATTATATTGGTCCAAATGACAAATGGTATTGCCTGTTGATATAGCTCTCAATCAAACTAGAACATTCTAATTTTTTTTTAATAGTATTAATACATCCTGACTTCTGAAATCAGTATCAAATTTTATTCTTTGAATTTACATATACTATAAACAGAGCAGTATTGTTAATTCAAATTTCTCTCCACTGTGTTTAATGTTGGTGATGAAATCACAATGCAGAAAATAAAAACACTAGAGAATTATCAATTAACAGTAATATTTTGGCAAACATAATGAAATATATGTTTAATAATGGTATAAACAATACACATCCTAGAACTTCATCTAAGTTCAACTACCTCATGGAAACAGAAACAATTTTCACAAACATCATATAAAATTGCCTAATTTAAGGTGTAAACAATCAAGTTTATTATGTGAAAGGAGTGCTGATAGACTGTATATACTGAGAAAGAAGTTTATAGGGTAAGTATCAATATTCTTTTATTGTTTAAGTTATGTTATCAAAGTAAAAACTTTCTTTATTAAATCTAGTACAAATGGAAGCTTTTTAACAAATGATTGCAAATAGTTTTTAAAAGATTTGTTTTTATCAAAGGAAATAAGAAATAAAATCAGTCAAAAAAGCAAAAAGTTACTATAAAATTAAATAGGCATAAAAAAAGACACATATGCTTGTTGACATTTTACAAATAAAGTAGATATTTAAAAAAATTTAAAATTAATAAAATTTAAAAGAATTCTACATCCCATCACAATTAAGAAAATCTGATTAATAATTAAATATAATCCTATCATGTGGCAAAGCTAAACAAACAAAATCATGTCAAATATGAATTATCAACATTTTCAAAAGTGAAAAGACATAATATAGAAGTAACTTTATAATTTTGATTTGTTTTATTACAAAAGTGCTTACCAGTCATCTGAAACAACATGCGCACACACATGCATATGCACAAATCTTTGTACATATGAATTCCTATGGATTGGAACCAAAAAGCCCAAACTGATTAGCATATCCTCTAAGATCTCTATGGTGGATAAAAATGTTGGTTGACTAAAGAACAAGGATTTTTTCATTGCAATGCTCTATAAATCTTCCCCAAACAGTTTCAATTGTTTGAGAAGAAACAACACTAACTAATCCTTGCTGATTTCACAATGTGCCTAAAATTATTGTTACTGAAATTAATATGCAAATCTTTGCATTCTACAGAAAACTGAACACACTATAGTTATTATTTTTTCATAGGCCAGTTGATTCAGATATATTTAATTTCGCATATGTTCTACTCAAACATGCCAGCAAGTGATTAAACACTTGACACATACAAACACTTGTAATTTAAATTTACAAAATTTGGGCTTAAAATATCAACAACAAAATGTAACAAGTTACACAAATTGGACATATCCACTTGAATCTGAGTCACTGTCTTCAGCATATGTGAACATGCATTTACAGTAATTAGAAATAAAACAGGTGCTAATAACCAATGTTTCTGAATAACCTCTGAATCCAATCATCCAAGTGAATCTCATCTCCAATAATGACCCATCAGGCACAAGCAAACAGATGCCATATAAACCCACTGTGTTCTCTTAAAATTAAAAGTCAGTGAGTTGTACATAACTGGATGACATTTATCAGTCAATTATTTAAAGTAAAAATCAGTATCTTTATGAATTTCAGTAAAATATTGCAAGGAAATTAGGTTCAACATATACAATATACAAATGAGGTGTGGGACAAGATACTATGGCTATTGCACCCACAGAATATCATAAAAGAAATAGAACATCAATAGTGTTAAGCAAGGTTAGAGCCATTCATGGTTCCTGTTGTCTGACAAGTAAAAAAGCCTAGCCAGATTGCAAGAAATCAGGTCACATTTTCCAACACAATAAATTAACAAGAAAAAGATAAGATATTAAACTAAGCAGAGGACAAAATTGAATGTTAAATGTGAATGTCCCTGGACACTGAAGGATTATAATTCTTAAATATTCATAGAGTTTAATTTTTTAAATTAATTTCTGTTTTAAAATTACTTCTAAAATTAAAAAATACATAAGCATCAAATACCTAAATATTATTTATTTATAATCAACTAGCCACACAATAAAATATTAAATAGTTGTTTTTTAAGTATAAACAAAGAAAAAAGGCAGCACAAGAACTAGATGAATTTTTTAAAATTGTGAATAATAATAATGAATAATTAGATTCAATTATTTCTTCAGCCGATTTTGACTTAAATGCACATATCATTCATTGTTTAAAATCTAGATATATTTTTATATATAAAAAAAAAAACTAACAAAGCAAAAAACCACAACAAAAAACTAATTTAAATTTTTAAAAAGACCCACAACTATTTTATTCAGTATTTTAAGAAACAAGAACAATTTTTAAAACATCTGCAGTGGCTGCTGAACATGAAAAAGTTTAATAAAAACATGCTAGAAGTGCATTAACCAACACAGAGTAAAATCTATGCCATTTATTAAAGTTTTTTTTAAAAAAGTTTTATTTCCTTTATTCAAAATTAATAAACAATTAGGATGTAAAAATGTTACCAGGAATGAGATGAATCTGTGAAAAGAACTGAAATCAAAACTGTTGCTTATTTTTTAAATTAAAACCTATCGTATGATATCACAGTAATACTTCAGTGAAACAAAGCTGTTCAGAAGTCATTTTCATCAGGGAAAAAATCTGGATGGTCAAAACGAGGAGCAGAAGGATTAGAGCGGATGTCCCTGTTAGTGTGGCTGGAATTGCTGGCACCATGGGTCATGTTGTTGTTATTGTTGTGACCTATGGTTAAGGAGTGGTTAAAACTGCTTCCACGGGCCGCTGACCAATGCATGCCAGTAACTGTGGTAGAATCAATGGAAAACTAAACATCACTTTTTTCATCAAAGAATTTTTTGATTTAAAAGAGAATATTACTTCTAAAATATTGTATTATAAATATACAAGTTTGTTTTTACAATTTTTAATCTGTTTTATTAACTTATCACTACAAGTTCTATGTGTGTGTGTGTGTGTGTGTGTGTGTGTGTGTGTGTGTGTGTGTGTGTGTGTGTGTGTGTGTGTGTGTGTGTGTGTGTGTGTGTGCGCACGCGCTTGTGCATGCATGCATTGTCACTTTTTTACAGCATTGAGAGTTGGTTGCAAAAGACCTATCATTACTTTTATACCCAAGATACACTCTGTCATTTTGTTCAAATACAGAATGAAACAACAGGATATTCAGAAAGTAAGGCAGTTGTGTTTCTTTGAATGTGACCTTTACCTACCATATTAACCCAACCCCAAAATATGATGAACATAGTTGAGTGTCTTGGGTAGTGAGGAGGTTTTTGGACATTATACATTATAGTCAATGTTGTTACCAGTAGAAAAATGAATGAATAACCTTTTCTTTAAATCAAAAGAATCTAAAACTAAATACCAAAAAAGTTCTTTGTTTAATATATGTTCTTGAAATCCTTGAATTAAAAAATAATCACATAATTGGAACAGGATTTTACTAGTGAAATACACATATAAACTATCACAATGTTCAAGTTTGGCATGCAAATAAAATGAAAATGCCTAAATATGGGTCACATAAATTAAATTTTCTGTCAACAAAACTTGCATAAAAAGATAACTTACAGTAAATTGAAAATGTATTTGTGATTGGAGGGTTGCTCGAGTTCATTATCATGCCTGTATATTTAAGACTGTTACTCAAATCAACATAATATATGTTCACATCATACACTCACAATTCAACATAAAAGATGTATACAGAAAACAAAGAGAGAATTTAACTACATTTACTGGTTCCACAATTACACAATAAGCCTGCATATTAACACTAGACACTCACCTCCTTTGTTGCCAGCTCCCAAAGGTTTAGCTCCCTGATCTTTTCCAAAGTCTGAATTTACTAATAATATAATATAATATAATATAATATAATATAATATAATATAATATAATATAATATAACAAAGCAGCAGACTGTTTGGAAGATAAAAATGATGTGTGGAAGGAAATTACACATTCATGGTGACATAACAAAACTGCCTGTAAAGGACAGTTTATTAAAGAAACAAAACTAGAAGGGAAAATTAAGCAAATAGACTTAGGGAGAAACCAAACAAGAACATTAGAAAACTTTGGGTCAGTCCCTATATATTTAAAATTAAACTAAACACAACATTCCACTCAGTCTTCTTACAAGGCCAGTTATGAATGTGGCAATAAATGAAAAGGAACTACAATAAACATCATGAAAAGTGTAAAAGTAAATTAATTTTTTGCACAGGTAGCATTATAGGAGAGTAAAAAGCAATTAAAAAATCAGCACAAGAATTACATGGCAATAAGAGAAAAGAAAGGAGCATAATTTACAAAAAGAATATTGATGAGGTAAAATTCACATCTCATATATATCAGAAAAAATAATGAAAAAAATGATTAAGGGAATGAGGGAAAAGACAGGAGCATAATTCCTTCTAAATAACATTCCTGAGGTAAAACAAAATGTATCACTGTACAGGATAATGTAAAGGTTACATAAGTTACAAGAACAGTTTTCTGTCATAGTAAGACTTCATACTTAGGTTAAAAATTAAAGGTGGTAATAGTTTTATCATTTGATGAGAATATTATTTAAATTTAAGGTGGTAATAGTTTTATCATTTGATGACAACATTATTTAAATTCAAGGTGGTAATAGTTTTATCATTTGATGACAGCATTATTTAAATTCAAGGTGGTAATAGTTTTATCATTTGATAACAGCATTATTTAAATTCAAGGTGGTAATAGTTTTATCATTTGATAACAGCATTATTTAAAACCTGTCTTTATTTAACTTTATTCTATGTTGTACTACTATTGCACTAAAAGATATAAGCTAGAAATACTTGTATCTCAAAAGAAAAACACTTTGGGGGACATATCTCAGAAATAAGCAGGAGGATCATAAGATGAAGAAGAAAGATAGGGACATAACCTCCACCCCCACCACCAAACCCCCCAAATAATAATAAATGTGTGTGTGTGTGTGTGTGTGTGTGTGTGTGTGTGTGTGTGTGTGTGTGTGCGCATGTGCACATGCATGTGTGTGATAAAAAGCATATCTCAAAATCAGCAAGAGGTTTAAAAGACAATGAGGGGAAATACATGAACACAATTCATTAAAAAATATACTGGTGTGGTGAAACACAGACTCAGAAATCAGTGAGAACTGCAACTGTAAGACAATGAGGTAAAAAAATACACATAATTCCCCCTCCCCCAAAATGTATTGTTGAAGTAAAACAAAAAGTGTATCACTGTGCTAGAGAATATAAAAATTACATAATTTACTGAATAACTAAAAGCTATTTTCTGTCCTAGAGGGGTTTCACACTTTGCAAAATACAAGTTGGTAATGTATTAAAATATTTACTACTAATGGAGTAATGCATTATCAAACATAAACTAGAAAGTTTTTAAACTTGTATAAGAACTATATAACTTGTGAAAACATGTTCACTCAGAATCCTATCTACTAAAAATCCTACCAACCAATAACCAAATGTACAAAGAATCCTGTCTATCTCTTCTATTTTAAAGAATATTCACAATTACCTCTCATCCCTCCATGGCGGGAGTATAAGCCTTTGCCTGCATTATGAGTTAATCGATCAGTAGGTCGTAAACTGGGACTTGTGATGCCTAGGCTTACGTTTTTCTGAATGCTCCACACATTGCTGAGGTCCACAGTTGGTTCTACTATGAATATACATGAGATATTTTACTTCAAAAGCACATAAGATAAAGAAAATGTCATTTATTTAAACTTCAATATGTATATGTATTACCGACTAAGTGAAATGTAAGTATCACCTTAATGAAATAACAAAGTAAACTGTTATAAAATAAATACAATAATCATGAACACTCATGATGGTTCAAGTGTTCTAAAACTGTGTACTACTGCTATTAAATTACAAAATGTCATTTGCAAGTGAACAATTAGATCTTTCATTTTTTAAGTCACTCACCACCTCTACCGCTATTAGGCATTTTTGGAGTAAAATTCTGGCTCCATTGATCTTCATCTTCAGCCTCTTTTTGGGGTCCAGTGTATAGGAACTTCTTTGTCCCACCTGTACATGTTAAAGTGTTATATTACCCAAATCTATCATATAATGTATAGTAATTTCTTTATCTCACCTGTAGTTCATGTCAAATTGTTACAGTCAACAAGTCCAATTTACAGGAACTTTTTTAATCCAACCTGTAGTTTGCTATAGTACACAAAAGTATATTTAGTTGTTGTTTCTTAATGATTTACTTATTCGAATTAGTTGAATGTAAAACACCAGCAACTATTATGAATCTTTATTTATAAGCCAGTCCATTCATAGAAATGTTTAATTTAAAACTAAAAGTATGGTGAAACCTTCCGATAATGTGATACGTGGGGTCCAAAAATCTTGACTGTGTTAAATTTGGGATCATGTTATAGTGGGTTTACAAAAAAATTGCTTCTTCAAGGTGATCAAATTAAATCTTGTAAAAACAGAAACAACTGTTGGTACATGTATGTTATTACATATATTTCATTAACCCACCATTATTTTAAACACAAAAGAATTAATTTCACTCATTTAATTTATTACAATGAAATCAGCATAAAAAGTAATTAATTATATGATAATGCAAGCATGTAAAGATCTAAAATAAAAAAAAAACAAACCCACAAAAAAATCAAAGAAAGTTTTCACAAACGAGTCCTATGGATTTTATTTTTAGAGTGCTCAAACAACATTCAAATGCAATGTGGATACTATTTAGGGGCTGACGAAAAACAAATAAAACAGAGTATTACATCATCAAAAGGAAAAGAGTATTTTGTAAAAAGTGCCACTATCAAGCACTTGCCTTCCTTGGCCTGAAAGAGAGAAGTTAAGAAACACACAGTCAGCAAATTGACTTTTATAAACTAGTTCATAATGCATATTATATAATTAGACAAATAAATAATTTAATTTTAAAAAATTCTACTCTAGCCTGATCGTAAAATAAGGGGAACCAATTCATGATCACATTATATCTAAATTTAGTGGGGTTTCAAAATAAAACTATTACAACTACAAATTATTTTGATGATTTCTGACAGCTGTTCAAAATGTCAGAACAAATCAGCTCTACTGAAAACAGATGCTATTCAAAATGACAGAACAAATCAGCTTTACTGAAGACAGACAAAAATGACAGAATGAATCAGCTCTACTGAAAATAGATGCTATTCAAAATGATAGAACAAATCAGCTATACTGAAAACAGACATAATGACAGAACGAATCAGCTCAACTGAAGACAGACAAAATGATAGAACGAATCAGCTCGACGGAAGACAGACAAAATGACAGAACAAATCAGCTTGACTGAAGACAGACAAAATGACAGAATAAATAAGCTCTACTGAAAACAGATACTGTTCAAAATGACAGAACAAATCAGCTCAACTGAAGACAGACAAAATGACAGAACAAATCAGCTAGACTAAAGACAGACAAAATGACAGAACAAATCAGCTCTACTGAAAACAGACAAAATGACAGAACAAATCAGCTCTACTGAAAACAGACAAAATGACAGAATGAATCAGCTCGACTGAAGACAGACACTGTTCAAAATGTCAGAATGAATCAGCTCTACTGAAAACAGAAGTTGGGGTTCTTCCTTGTCATGAGTGCAACCCTAAAACCATTTCTCACTCTGAACCAGTGGATTGCTACTCAACCATTCTATAGCAAAATTAGTAGGATGTAGGTAACAAATTAGCATATTTTATTATTAATATATTACTCACTGAACTAGACACCAATAAATAGCTTCTGGGGTAAAACAACAAAAATAATTTCAGCAGTTTATTTACATACTACTGCAGACTTTCTATTTACATAGTATTACAGACTTTCTATTTACATACTATTGCAGATTTTCTATTTACATACTATTACAGACTTTCTATTACATACTATTACAGACTTTATTTACATACCATTTCAGACTTATTTACATAATATTACGGATAGAGTGTGAATGCAGGTAGTAAATGATAGAAGCTATTACTGAAGTGGTGACCTGTCATTCTATTACAGTCAAAAGGATTGTTTTGAAGTAACTGATTTGGGTATAATGAATATACACCCAGGAGAACCATGATTGAAGTTAATATTGGAAAAAGTGACTGGTTAGACTCCTGAAATAAAATGAGTTGACTTTAAGGAACTGTATTGGATATATAATAAACATATATCTAGGTGAGTGAAGTTCCAGTTTAGGTTAAGCCTGATGTGTCCACCAGGTGAACTTTTGTCACTGTAATGCACAGAAACATTTATTACTATTAAACTAAGTGACAGTATGCTTGAGACAACAATAAATGTGAGAGTGAATATGTGAGAAGCATATTCCTTCACAGTATATTTTATTTTAAACCACTGAATCTCTGCAGAGAGAATAATGTTTCTAAATGGGTGACCGGTAGAATGGATGATGTAGGCAACTCCCTAATATTCCAGTTACTAATATACACAGTTTTACAACAACACACAATTTCAATTAACCAAGAACTACCTATATTTGCAAGTTCAATCTGAGTCATAGCAGAGAAGTGTTTTAGAGGGGTTGACTATAAAATGTATGTTGTTCAATGGTAGTAGGGTGCCCAGACTATGCAAGTAACATCCTCAGCAACAGTTAGAGAAGAGAAATAAAGTGAATAAAAGGTTGGGTTGACAAGTTTTGAAGCTTTCAAGTACCGACTAATTAGGAACAATTACTAACATTTACAATTATGTATAGTTATGTATATGCTCTGAAACAGCCATTATCTCTATACTCCTTTGTGACAACAGTTTTATATATAATATGCATGCTTTACATGTAATTCTTTTTCAATGTTCATGGATAACAGAGTGTAAGTAATAGACAGATACATGCTTGGTGCATTAATTTAAGATATTAATATAATAATTAATACATTAACACTTATTACTATTATTACTACTAGCATCAATATTACTTCATGAAATTCAGTCTATACTCTCCAAATACAAATATTATTGCAGACATGAAATACTTCTCCATTATAGAGCTTAGTGGAGCAGATGTAGTCTTGCAATACATTGTTGACTGAGGATGGACAAATGAAGGTCTAGGATGACTAGAATGGTTGCCAGTCTAGTAGTACAATCTAGTAGTGATAACTTGTGATCTTGACCCAGAACGGTCCATACAGGGGTCCAAGCTTTGGCATAATCTTATAAAGGAAGTGCTTTTGTGTATTTCTAGACAAAACTTGATTCAGCTCAATGGTAGGGAAAAACAGTTCAGTACATTACTGTGAATCTGTTTGCAGATCTATGCTCCTCGTGTGTATAAGGGTGACAGAGGGAATCAAATTTACACAGTAATTTATATACAGGAAAGCTATAATTCTAGAACAATCCAAAGAACAGAAGGCCTGAGTGATGGGATAAGAAGGAATGAGCATTTTCTAGCTCAGTTGAGCAAATGGAAGCCGTTTGGCTACATACTTGCTATGGTTTTGACAGATCAAATATCACCCTGGTAGAAGGGGATCAACTAAAAGATGTGACTCATGCTTAGACTATGGAGTAAGGAAGAAAGAACAGAACAAAGAAGGGTGATGTTACAATTATTGTGAATGACTTAAAATGACTGCTGATACACAGTATTCATTCATACTGACTTTCTTATTTTTTAAAACAAAAATTCTCCTTTTTTTCTAACTAGTGTTAGATGCTGTTATATTACTAAGATATTTACCTAAAAACCTAGACTCCACTCACTTAATCCTTTAATTAGGGAAATCAAGATACATGTATAAATATTTATTTTCAGATTTTATTAATTTAATTACTTCATTAAAAATAACTCTTTGAAAAAGCACACTGTTTATTTGTATATATATTCATATATAAATTATAATTATTTTAAATGTATCTAGCGATCACTTTACTAAGTTGCCCTAATCATGAATATGATATAGAATGCAGACAGCTTTTATCTGCTTCAATAAATATTTTAACTAACTTTCCAGTCTAACAACTTTCATCCACACTCTTGAAAGATTTTATTTTGAAACAGCTTACTTGGATTTTTTGAAACTTGTATTTCTGTCATTCTTAAAGTAAATACCCCTCAAATCAAAATTAATAGAATAAAAAGCATATTAAGGAGCATAATATATTTTACAGTGTTAATGACAAAGCAGTTATTACCTTAAAAAATTTTTAAAATATAAAAATTATTATATGATTAAATATATAATAAGACATACTGATACCATTACCAATAAACATTTATTTGTTAGTGACTAATTTTAAGTATTGTATTTCTGTATATAAAAATAAACCAAAAGTGAATAAAATATATTTCATGCATTTCATTTAGGGGATGAAGAAGAGATGTGGATGGGGTGAGAAAGGTAAAAAAATAAAAAGCAATAAACAGCAATAAAAACCACCAACAAAAATCAATGATAAATCAGCAGAGACAAAAACTGTTTTAATGCTTTTAAAATTGCCAACTAATCATTGGAGTTTAGTATGTTTTAAACAAATATGTTGTTTAAAAAAAGAATTAATAATACTGATTTACTGAATATGAGCAATTAGAATAATTAACTAGTAATATTCTACAAATGCAAAAAATACACAAAGTGTTAATAATAATATCAATAATTATTTCACTTACTAAAAATTATTGCATACTCTGACTCTGGAACAGTGATAAAAGAAAAAAAGAGAGAGAAAAAGAACAAAAGAATCGGACAAATCATGCACTATTTAGGTCAAGATGGGATCCAAAAGCTTACCAGCATACATGGTTGTGCACACTTTTCACAGCTGATACCTTAAGCCCGAGAGAAAACATAATTAACAATGATGATTACTTAATTCTTGAATAGAGCATTTATTCTTCAATGTTTAATACATTTAAAGATTGTTTTGCAAACAATTAGGATATATACACTGGCATAACTTCAATATGTGCATACCCCTCAAAATCCTCCTCCGAACTATACACACACTTATCAACGAATGTCAAAAACAAAAATTTCTCAATCAGCAAATTTAATTTAAATAATGTTAAAAAAAAAATTGTATGAGTTGCAGTAATAAAATAATCTATAAAATAAAGCAAAGAGTACAAGTGATAGGAAAAGGTTGGGCAGGCAATGCTGTTGTATGCTCCCAAAGTGCCACCATCAAAGAGATTATCAGACCTTATGAACAGATGAACTAAGAAATGTTTATTGTCGTGCTATTTTTCACTGGGTCTCTAATTACATATTTATATCAAATTCAGATATATGTAATAACTCTACGGTCTATCAAAGACAAAAGAAAACATTTTCATCACAAATAACACAGCTTGCAGCTCTAAGGTCCATGGATAGTTAAAAGCTATATTTAACCTGTTTTCATTAATTGTTTTAAAATTTTATGCTCAAAATTATGTTTTCTTATGGTCAAATTAACATTTTCAACATGCCTTTCCATTCTTCAAAAGTCATGCATGAAATAATGAGTGCATTTGATTGTACTGGGCCTTTATATTCTTTAGTTATTTTTTTAAAAAACCATGTTCAGATCTTATCAACCACAAACTCCATTAGACAGAATCAGTGGTATAAGTATGCTAAATTACAGTGACTCCATTAGACAGAATTGGTGGTATAAGTATGCTAAATTACAGTGAATGCACACAGAAAAAGCCAGCATGGATTGTCATTTGATATATACAACATAATCTTTTTATGTCTGAGAATTTGGGAATAATGATTAATATAACCAAAAACAGGTAAGATAAATCTTGATTTTTGTAATAGTAATTTTGCAGAAACTGCAGAGAAATATTTACATTATTTCTACTGCCAGTTGTTTTTCAGGAATGGTCAATGTAAATGGCATTAACATTAATAACAACCTTTTCAAACTCTTTCTACAATGGTACGTGTACAATATAACACAATTACACCAGCATTAATAATATCAGAATATGTAATATAATGTTCAATACAGCCTTAAATCAGTTAAAATATGCCATCAGAAAAATGTCTGCTAATGTGTTATCATTTGTGATTTAACAGAGAAGTACCATTACCAGAAATCATCAGAAGTAAATGAAAAGTCAAGATTTTCAAAAGGCTTGATCGACACACCATGGGAACATGTTCACTCCTCTGAAATGATTACGAATACTTGTGGTTGTTTAGTACTACAGTAGACACAATTAGTAAACTGTCAGTATCACGATAATTCTTGAATATAAGCACTACTACTAACAGCACTTGCCACTGGGTATCAGTTTACTGATATTCTTTTCTTCACCCTTGAAAATGCTAGTCAGACTAGCCAATGTTCCAAAAAGACAAGTACTTACTGTATATAACTGTTTCTTTTCTACTTTCTGCTGTGGCTTAGAAGTTAGACACACCAAAACAAAAGCCATTGCATCATTCTGTTTCCCAAAATAAGATTAACAGATTTTAATTTGTATGCTTTAAACTTATACAAATCTAAAGTTTACTTTCACAAATTTTAGGGATCATTAGAGTGCAAGCAAGATATGATCTATAAACTTTGCATGACAAAGAGTGGAGTATTACAGTATTTGTTTTTATTATGTATTGTGATTTAGCCAAGGTGACCATATTTTAATTTTATGATCCATAAAAGTTTTTCCTAGATATGAATTTAAACATCTGCAAAGAGTTAAAAATATATAAACCTGTAAGTTGAAGATTTATATTGGTAATTTAATAAAATGACTGGATATTAAAGTAAATGTCTTTCTATTCAACCCCAAAATGCAGAAGCTAATATTAAAATTAATAAGTAACTATTAATCTAACAGTATACATTGAATAGTAAATTACTAAATAACAGTAAATAATAGAAAATATAGATGCAAAAGTGGAGACATTGACTTTCTTGACTGACATGTGAAAATTTGTAACAAATGAAAGTTTAATCAAACTACATGTACTTGGATAACATACAATCCCTTTTCAGATGGACACTGAAACAACAATAACAAATTAAAAGATGAACTAAGTTTGGAATTGGTTAATGATTTCAAATCAATGGCAACTTCATGATTGATAATTCGAATGTTGCATCATCAGCATAATTTTTTTTCAAAACCCAGATTATTATTGCAAAGGACCCTTCAAATATGCCAGCTGGCACAATAGACACATTTTCTTTTAAGAAAGAACAAATCTATAAAGTATAATGCTCGTTTGTGTTAAACCAGACATGATTGCTAACATCTAACCTTGTGTCCTGCAAGTTATGAACTTTGAGCAAAATTAACTGGTTAAATTTTCAAAATTGTTTTAAGCCCCTCTAGCTTTGCAAAGTCAGCATTAATGTCACTGACCATTTTTGGTATTCATGAATTGTAATACATAAAACACAACAGATGAATCCAACTTTGTAAGCATAGCTAGGAAAAGTTAATGTTGGTGGAAGAAATGAGTTTTCAGAGCACTTTTGGAAAAGATTATATGTTACTGTTAGTCCAAAACTAAATGCATGCAGTTCATTCTAGACAAATGGTCCTTTTAAATTTTATTTAAAGGAATCAAATAATAATAAGTGTACAAAGAGGGTTTGTTGGGTTTGGTAGTGGGCTTTAAGACCTTATTTTATATAAAAATATATAAGTAGTGGTTTTGGAGGTGGTCTCTATAGTGAAATATAGTTCCTTAATTTTAAGACTAGAAGTAGAAGATAAGCCAAATAGAAACAAAAATAATGAATAATGCTAAATAGTACTAACATAATAACAAAAGTCAAGCATCCTAAAACAGAAAAGAAATTTTTAAAAAATTATTATAATGAAGTTCATATCAGAGATTCGTTTTATTACAAGTTAAAAAGAGAAAGATATTATGCCAATCTTGAAGGTTTTATATCTAAACTGATGCCCATCTTTATCATAAAAAATAATCTATAAACAGAAAACTGATAAGACACACAACACTTTAACACTAACTATAATGTTTCTATGTATAATATACGAATAATTAAGTATGTAAATACCACAGAATGTCACTAAGTACTCAAAATATAGCCTATGCTATACTATAGTATCATTCATTCATTGGCGCCAAATAAGATTAAACATGATTGCAAAATGCGAGTTTGTTTAATTAATTTTCTTGTTAAAAATATATAACAAAACAGTTACTTACTTATGTGTTGTTGATGCTGTGTGTAACTTACAGTTTTAAAACGGTTTTTAAATGTTTGTTAATACATATTAATAAAATTCTTTAGTCAATTCCAGTTCCTTTGATAAACATAACCGGACCGTAATTATAATTCATTAATTGTAAATTAGATAATGTAGATTATAAAGATTTATTTTGAAAGTGTACATTAAGACCTGTGTGGATAACTTGTCAACTATGCGCCTCAACCTTTTTCATAGAAGTCGAAAAGAACATGCACTATCTTGAGAAACTCCGAGGGACCATCTTTACAACTATTTGGTCAAAGAGAAAAGAAATAAATAAAACATACCTAGATAGCTATAGTATCCTTCCTTTTCTCTCATTTGTCAAGCATACCATAAAAAGGTGTTTAGCTGATGTGAAACGCTTCGATTATTGTACTTGAAACAAAAAAAAATAAACTATATGTATTGTATATGGTCGATCATACACTCTTCTGTTTGGTAGTCTGTCATGACAGTTTACAAAGAATGCAAGGATTTAAATTTAGATTCCGATATGTTTACATACTCATTAACACATTTATTTCTGTCCTTTTAAAAAAAGGAAAATAAATCTAATCTTCATAAACTTCTATATATTAAATATAGTTTAATGAAGCTCCTTCCTTTTTTCTTTGTGAGAATACTAAAGTGTTGGATACGACAAAGTGATCTATTTCCTTACTAACGATATTAAAGAGTTATTTCCCTTAATCAAGCGTCCATAGACACTGAGAAATAGTGCTGTGAAATGCCGTACGCGTTACCCAGTTATAATTAAGTTTAAATAACAAATCATATCCTATTTCAACTATAGAAATTACATATTACTTTTGTAGGAAAAGGATTATCTAAATAGCTGTAAATAACATTAATTCATATTAAAAGCTAATGGCATAATTAGGGCATGTGAAGTAGTAAAGTTATGAGAGTTTTAAAGTTGAGGGAACACAACTAAAACAATTAAAAATAAACAGGAAAAAAATGGGCTCAAGAATTTTTTTTATAATGACTCAGCAAAACAAAAATTGTAATGAAACCATTTATAAAATAAAGTCCTAGTTCATACTCGTATTTGTAAGTTTTTGAAGTTTTTTTTCCTTTGTTTGTTTTCTTCGCTGATTTTTCAACACAGGAGCCGCAATAGATTTTTCTTCATTGAGCTATATATAAATGGATAGGCAATGATACCAAGCGCTGCCGATGTGTCGTTTACGAAAGTTTCAGTGCGATCATTTTGAGAATACCAGCCTAACAGCAGTGCTGAAGGCTACGCGTGGGAAAGCATTCATTATTTTTAAAATATGCCTTAGTTAATATTGTAAATTATATAATCATATTTAATTCATTTTATTACAATATTAGACATCTGTTTAATACTACTTGTTTTTAGTATTGGGTAAGGATAAAGTCTTTTATATTTTAAATGCTTAAAATAAACATTCTTGAAAATATTAATTTGTAACATTACACTTACAGAATACAATCAACAATAGTTTGCCATCACTTTTATTTTAAGTGCTTTGAATAAACATTCGTAAAAATATTAATTTGTAACATTACACTTGCCATCACATTTAAAAACAACTTTGTTTTAATCGATGCTTTTGTTTTAAGTTGTTTTCAGGTTTGTTATTTTGTTTTTCAAAATCAAAGTACATACTACACAATCTTTATCCACTGGTTTATGTATATAATATCACTGTAGCATATATTAATATAGGGGAAAATCAGATTCCAGAAAATCAAAAAATGAGCTTAAAGTATTAGAGTGATACTGATAGGTCTCTAAAGGATTTACAGTTGTGACTGAAAATAAGTCTGTATTGATGCATATGAATGGTTATTAAATACTAGAGTCACCACATTACCAATGTGTACATGTACAATTATATAATAGAATATTTTGTTAACATGTGATTCAGCAGATAAACCAGTTTTTAAAAAATCAATCTATTCATGACAAACAACTTTTGCAGGGTGAAGTACAATCTTATTTCATTTAAATTATGGGCCTTGTTTCTTGCACACTTAGATTACATTGCACCTTAATCATATGTTTCTTCTTTGATACATTGTGTATGGATAAAGATCACAATTCTTAATTATAATTTGAAATACATTTTAATTAATTAAACAGATTTATTATCCTTTTACATTTTAAACCATGGATATCAAATCTGATATTTCACTATTATTTCAGAATTTCCTTATCTCTCTGATGAAAAGAGGATGGTGGCTAGTCGACACCACTTAGGACTTGCATAAATATTATTACAAATCCACACACAGAATACCAAGATGGTTATTTGGCTCAAATTTTATTCTGCGTGTAGGTTACGTATTGCAGACAGGTTTGCATGTGTGATTGCATACGGGTAAGGGTGAAGTGTAGACAGCACAGACACAACGTGTAACAACAACCACAACTGCTCTTTCAAAACCATAGACAGGAAAAGCCTCAATGTCAAAGTATAAATTCAAATTTATTGATCTATGGGTTTCCTCTCACAAGTTGTTAGTCAACAATTCACAACTCACACCCATGGGGTGGGGAAAAGAAAGAAGGAAAAAGAATGATGAAATAAAATAAAAGAAATACAAAATTCAAGATTCTTCATGCAGTACTCTATTTCTAAAATACGTTAGGCATTATTTAACATAAAATAACTATCACTATTTCAAAGTTCTGGAGCCACTGCTCTTATATCAAAATTCAATAGTTCAACAATAAACAATGTCATTCGACTTGCAAGTCCTTCTCAAGATAGTCACATCAATATTTTCTTATATTAATCTTAAAATGACTTTTCACTGTTCAATGTAGATTTAGGTTTAAGGTTTATTTTTAATTTTAGGTTTAATTCTTAATTAAGGTTCTAAGCTTTAGTTATAAGTTTTAGGTTTATGTGCTCTGAGATTCCTACACTAGTCAATATTTTTCTACTCACATAGTTATTGTCACTTTCTCCTCGTGCTGGGGGTTTGATGATACACAAAAAACATCGTCGACATTGTGGTTCACTCCCTGGAACTCAAATACGGTCATCCTCGCTGCTATGACGGCTTCTACAATTTCACGCTCTTGCTGCGCTCCTTGCTAGGCATATTTCTCGTCTCTTGTTACGTTCTCTCATTTCTCCTGATCTCATTGCATCTCTCCTCTTCTCTCCCCTTACGTTTCTCCTCTTCTCTTACATCTCTCATTTCTCCTCTTCTCTCACATCTCTCATCTCTTCTCATTACTTAACTAATGGCCAATCTTGCCATTTTTTGGCGGCATGCCATGCATGACAGAGACTGCTTCCTGCAATATACTGCCTCTGCAATATACTGCTTCTGCAATATATCCCATGTGCTGCGACATTATACGTCCAATTAATTACTTCTATTGGAAAATAATCGATCGCACGCAGTCTTTGCACAGAGTCTTTGAAAAACCCGAGATGACTATCCGTACAATTGGTTCATCTTGATCTGTTGATGGCCCTGATGGCGTGCCTTCAAAATACAGCCGGGTAGACGTCTGGCACTCTATTGCAGTGTCCAAGAGTTCTCTAGCGCTGGTTGCCTCCCAGCCCATAAAGTCCTTGGTACAAAAAAAAGCAGGGAGAAACTTAGAGAGACTTTTCACCCCTCTACCCAAACACTACATTCTCGATGCTTCTCGTTTCTCTCTGTCTCCATCATCCCCTTTTATGCGCAAAGTTCTTGTACATCATTTTCACCCTCCAGCACACAGCACCAATCTGTTTAGCTTGACTGACATATAACTATGTAATGGTAGAACTTATACCACTAGTAAAGTTACATAGATCTGATAATTATTTTTTTAGCCAGTATATAGAAGTAGACTTTTCATTAAAATGGTACTTCACTTTTGGTTTAAAATATTTATAATGCTAGTTGTAAATAATAGAATCATATCGAATGAATTTTATTAGACATTTCTTATTAACTTATAACTATTTTGTTTTTAATATGTAGAAGTAAAATACATTTTTATATTTTAAGTGATCAAATTAAACTTTCTTGAAATTATTTTGGAACCTTAAACTTGTAGTAAGTAATCACCTAATATTCTGTTATCAATTTAAGAAAAGTATTTGTAAATAAAAATATTTAAACAATTCTAGTCACATTTTAAAAAAATAATTTGTATATATTTAAGAAGGTGTCTTGCATTTTTCAAAATCAATGCACATATAAAAATACCCACTTGAGTTTGATCATGATGAGTATGGAAAGGTATTAATACAAAGTTTGTAAAATACACAGACACTAAAGCTGGAGAAAATGCTGGTGTAAATGAAACTGGTTTATTCTGAACATGGATGAATTTTGGCAACACTAATGTAGAGTTAGCTCTCACAATAAAGATAATAATACTAATTAAAACCTGTTTGGTAGAGCTAGTTCTATAGCCTTCAATGCACAGCTTAACAATAACTAGGCCTACATTGAAAGAAATACTGTGCTGGTTTCCTTTTCAAGATAGTATCACAGTTAACTCCCGTTGCCGTAAAATACTGCGCTAGAAACAAGCACTTTTCCCCTTGTATAATGATATTTTATTTCGTTTTTTTTTTTAACAGTTGATCGCTTAATGTTTAACGTTTTCGAGTAAAAGCACTTTATTTTGTATATTCACCAATGTTCGAAGTTTAATCGTCAAATTCCAAAGCAGTACTCATTGACCTATTTGGTGACATATATAAGAAGCTGAAAGAGTTACTGGCCGATTAGCGGCGGAAGCCGGAAGCGTTCCCCACATTAACAACAACTGGCCGATTCCAGCGCGAAAGCGGCGGAAGCCGAAAGCGCCCCCTACATTAGCAAGCAACTGGCCGTTTATTTATCAGCGTGCATTAGAGTTGAAAGTTCCGATCACTCGCAGCACTGCAAGTTTAACTAGTTGTAGTTTGTGTGTGCCTATGGGTATTCGTATTCTATACTGAGTCTTTTATTCTTTACTCGATTTTCACATTTTGCCCATTGCCCTTCGTCCTTTGGCGTATGCTGATATTCGAAAACACAGACACCAATCAGTCTTGCCCATCCGTGCTAAAGATCACTGATTAATGACACGGTTTGCAAAGCATCAAGTGTTTTTATCAATAACTGATTAGGTTCCGTTTAGAACTAAAAAACTATTTTTTACAACCCTGATGCAATCGCATATTAATATACACGCACACTAGGTGATAAAGGACACAAACCCGGGAAAGTACAACTCAGTAGATATAATCACAACAGCACACACATACAAGTACATTACTCATGTCGTGTGCACCAGTTACTGTCCCGCAAATGGTACGGATAAAAGTTATACATCCAAATCTAATAGTATTGTTGTTATATATTTATAATTATAGATGTATAAACACAAACACAAACACACATTCACATACACAAACACATAGGCATGCATGCCGCACACATTCATAAGCGCATATAAACTAGGAACAGACGTTTACATCTAGGCATGGAGAAATAATAAAATAACGATGACTATGGTTATAGACATCCAGTCTTTAACGATCAATACTGATTCAATTCTCCAACCGATCTAATATTGTCAAACGCAAGAAGTAACAATTATTTGTGTCAAATCGGTTACAATTATTTCCAGTTCCACCACATCAGTGAGAAAAACTGGAAAGTACATGTTCGTCCGAGAGTATTTGTGTGTACTTCTGTGTGCAGTGTATATATATATGTGTGTGTGTGTGTGTGTGTGCGTGTGTGTGTGTGTGTGTGTGTGTGTGTGTGTGTGTGTGTGTGTGTGTGTGTGTGTGTGTGTGTGCTCTGCTGCACTTGCTCCTATATCACGCCAATAAAAATGAACAATTATACTAGATCGTTGTCATACACTTGATTTGAGTACTTTAAAATTAAAAAATAAGTAGCAAAATTGTTAACAAATTATTTATGCTTATTAAATATACAAAAGTTATCTAGTCTAAAGACTAGCCAATTTAAAGCAAGTTCGAGCAATGAGTATATCAAAAGCGAGCACATAATACACGAAAATATAACTTTAACAAGTATCATATAAATATGTTACACTTGATCACTTAAAATTACGGTTTATCACAGATGAATAATTAACTCTTTAACAATACTAGAAAACATACATAGAAATTTTAGTGTGTAGGCCTATATGATCATATGTATAATTCAAACGAGGCAAGATATATTATCACAACAGTATTTCTATTCCTAATTATATTACCTCACTCAGTAAAACAAAATTATTATCATAAAATGTCCTAGCACACACACACACACACACACACACACACACACACACACACACACACACACACACACACATGTATCAATCATTATATAGTTAAATATACATTCCTCATACAAATATACTTACAAGTGCCTTGCAATAACAATCACAATTTGCAATGGCTTTCGCACTTGTTAATATCGAATCTTGTAACATCATGATTGCATTTTAAATATATCAATATATATATATTAAAATTTATATTTTATTATTTTAAATACATATATCTTTAATACATCATGGTACTGGAACAGCATTAGATTACATACAATTGTATTAGTGTCGTTGTACTTGTTCTGAGACCAGCCATCTAGTGTCCACATCAATTCTATTTGCACATGCATTTTTTACGGCAATATGGGTACGAGTTTTAGTTAATCATTGATGAAACAGCCTTAGCCATTGTTTTCTGACAACAGTCTTTTAAAAGAATAATAAAAATTATTTTATTAAAAAAACACAAACCCAACTTTCTCTCTCTCTCTCTCTCTCTCTCTCTCTCTCTCTAATATTCGATTTATGAAAAGTATAAGCAATCATGACAATCATTCTTAAGTTTCATATCTTTGTGTCTGTTCTTAATATTATTACATTTATTTCTCATTTAAAGGATCTTTATCAGCAGATTATTTTTCTTTTATCAAGTCAATAAAGTTTTTTTTAATGTTCTTTGGACTAAGTCATTTTAGGTTCATGAACTAGCACATATATAGTCAAATACATTATTATTCTCTTGTCGTTGCCTTGCCTCAATATTTATCTATCTATCTATCTATCTATCTATCTATCTCCGGTCGACTTGTCACAGTATTTTGGTCATCTTCGGTTCAACTAGCACATTGCCTGGATAACGTATTTATGGAGCAGGTAACACATTAATAAATTTAAACGTCTACTTCATCGTCAACGATTTCATTAGTTGAACCGTTGCGTTTCTCAAATGGTCGTAAGTGAAGCACCCCTGCCTCACCGCTGCTGTGGGCTCCTGCAGTACCTGCTGTAGCCAACGACACATTCCTAATCCTTAACTGCCCTCTATCGTCGGAAGAGTCTGTGCTATCTTGGCTCAAAGAGGGGTCATCCGAATCATCGCTGCCGCTATCACTTGGATCAGATAGGGTGTTAGATAGTACCGTGTCGATGTGTTTACGTTCATCTCTGGACCCGAGGTCCTTGCCATCACTGTCATTCATTTGGTTTGCACTGCCGGATGGCCTCATGTTGGGAGAGTTCATTTGAACCTGGTTTGGGTTAGTTCCACGTGACTGATGGTCCCTATGGTCGTCTTCTTCACCCGATGAAGAGGATATATAATATCCTTGACTGCGTTTCGGTACTGAGGTAGAGCTTGTTTCAGTTTTGCCTTCATGAGAAGATTTCTTGCCACGCGCAGGAATATTTCCCTCGTCGTCCTCATCGTCATCACTGTCATCCGAGGATGAATGATTGCTCGATGAATCTGATATCTTCACTCCTGGTACGATTTTCACCCGAGGTGTGTTTTCTTGAGAATCACTATGAGGGTTTTGGGAATCGGAAAGGGAACCGTCAGAATCCCATTCCGGCGTCTGCGTGGGGAGAAATTTAACAGTTTTGGTTTGAAAACCAACATTACCAGGTGACGTTTCTGATGGAGTGGGGCCCACTTCAGAACTCTCCGGGGAGCTGGAAACGTTACGTTGCCTGCTGGATGCTTTGGGATGTGCAAGACCTGTTGCACTCCAGTCTTGCGTAGCTTCCAGCTTGTTTGTTGCGTGCTCGACTTCCAGAGATGATTCGCTGGACAATGATTGCCTTTCTAAATTCATGTCTACATCAGCGGGTTCATTACTTTCATCATCACTGTGGAGTTTGACTTCATGGTCGTCTTCTACATCACCATTAGAAAGAAGTGTGTGGTCAGCATCTCCAGCTTGGGAAAGGTCGAAAGATTCTTTAGTATTTTTTGGTGTTACAGACTCTTCCTCCCCTGTGTTATCATTCTTTGCGGAGTTTTGCAGTGTGACATCCATTTCCGAGTTTGCCACATCTTTACCCTGAGTTTTGGTATGCTGTGTTCTAGCAGATGTGCCAGTCGCTTGCGCTGTCATTACAAACTCGTCATCACTGATGTTTTGTGCTGATGAAGTATCTGAAGGGTTGCCATTTATAGAACTTGAATCGCTGTCTGATAAATCACTGTGCTCCTCAAGCGGCATGTCCTTTGCATCTGGCCTTGTCGTCGGCTGCCAATCATTTTCTTCCAAAGACGTCATTCTCATGTCATCCGCACCTTCCATCTGCCTGCCATTGTCCTGTAAGGAGGAATCGATGTCTCCGATAGAATATTCCTCACTAGTGGCATGTTTATCTGGGTGAAGAACGTTGTGTGAGGACTCCTCATCTTCAGAATCCTCGCTGTCATCACTTTCCGTGTCCGAATTCGCTCGGAGTTGCTTGATACTGCTGCTGCTGTTTTCATAGTCGACATCGGATGTCCCGTCAGCTGTGACTACATCAGCTGCAGGATTAAACTCGTGGTCAGACGTCACTAGAACGTCCCCAGCTGGGTGGACTTCGTCGCTGCCATGCTGAAGAGGGCTGTGTTGAGTAATTCCTGCATTCTCTGTAACGCAGGCGTTATGACTAAGGATAATGCCTTCTACAGACTGCGATCTGGGACGAGCGAACCTTTCAGTTTGGCTTAAATTAAGACTGTTGGCCCTGGGCTTGCGCATGTTGACCATCTGCAAATACTCTTTCACGGTCATGTTAGCATTATATTCGCCAACTTTATTTTTAAATTCCCTGGACTGGCTAATTGCATGCGTTGGCGCTGCAGTGACCTCTACATCTCGTGGAGCATCGTTGAAGCCCTCGGACACGGTTGCCCGATTGGAATCAAAAGAAGACGCAGAAATATTGCTGCCAGAGTAATTTCGTTTGGCACCAATACGCTTTCCAGTCGAGTTCCCATCGTTGTCCATGTCATTCTCATCTTCATACTCAAAGGCTCCGTTGTCAATGCCTTTTCCTTCCTCGTCATCTTGTTGACTGTGCGAGAATAAATAACTCTTGGATGTCCGGAACCTTTTCTCAACTTCATCCTCATCGGCTTCACCCGAGTCGTAGACGAACGCCGTGTTGACGTAATTAATTTTGAACCCCTCGCCATCACCACTGACATCAATGGTTACACTCTGGACGTCTTTCGGCTGAACCTGGCTATTGAACACCTCGGCTGCATCATCCCTCACTAGGGTGTGGCGTCTTGCCGGGGTGGCATATTTTGGGTTGCTGAACTTGCCAAAGTCACGGCCCATGATCATACGCACTGGGTACTTCTTCCGGTACCACCAGTACCCAATGCCCAGCCCAACGGCGAGGACCACTAAAGGGACGATAACTCCTGCTGCGATCTTTCCGGCATTGCTGCTACTGCTACCGCTGTCGCCAGGCGTTTGTTCCTAGGATGCAAAACTTTTTTCAATTAATCAATCAATCAATTGGTCTGTCGATGAATTAATCAATAAATTAATCACAAGTCAAACTATCAGTCAATCTTGTAAACAATCAACTAATCAATCGATCGACCAATCAAATAATCGTTTCATTGACACAAATTTGTATGAACAATTACTAAGCAAGCGACCGGTGAACTACTATAAAACTTAATAGAATTTGTAATTTATTTTCCCCATTTAAAGTTTTACTAGGATAGATAAATAATTATACAATTAATCTTAACATTTCTGCTTGAAGGTAATACCCGTAGTTCTACGAAACAAACTCTAAATGAGAAAACGCAACTGATACACCATGTTTCCTTAGAATAATTTATATTTTGATGAATACAGACAAAGACGAAGTAAAATATATTTTTCCTCACAATGGAGGTTTGTGAATTTTGGAGTTCCTTTAATTTGATTACTATATATATTTTTGTAAGGAAAATAATTCAAGAATATTAGACTAATGTTCAGTGCATTATGTCTGGCTGTTACAGTTTTGGCCTTTGATATATTGAACTAAACTGTTGGAAACTCTTTAGCAGTATTTAAAACAAAAGTGTTCAATTGTAATTAATCAAGGTGATATTAACCTTTCAAAATCTGATTCTTTGATTGACTACATTTCTAAAACAATTTCAGGCTGACTGTGGTCCATTATACACAGTGGCAGACTGACTAAAGCCCATGATATACAGTGGCAGGCAGACTGAGGCCCATGATACACAGTGGCAGGCAGACTATGGGCCATGATACACAGTGGCAGGCTGACTGTGGCCCATGATACACAGTGGCAGGCTGACTGTGGCCAATGATACACAGTCGCAGGCTGACTGTGGCCCATGATACACAGTGGTAGGCAGACTGCGGGCCATGCTACACAGTGGCAGGCAGACTGTGGCCCATGATACACAGTGGCAGGCAGACTGTGGCCCATGATACACAGTGGCAGGCTGACTGTGGCCCATGCTACACAGTGGCAGGCAGACTGTGGCCCATGATACACAGTGGCAGGCTGACTGTGGCACTGTGCGTGGAATAGGTCGGAAAGGATCGTGGTAAACTGTTCAACTGAATATTGACTCAGTTCATGATTGTTGAGAGTTTTGCACACACAAAAAAGCAAGCACCGTACTCCCAACTCGACATTATCTAGTTTATTAACTGAGTGCGAAAATGTAAGGATTACTGGAACCAGTGACGGCACTATGGGGTGACTAGGGGAAGGATGCCTTAGATCTCCCCATCTTCACCAACCTTCCCCACCCCTACAAAAAAAAAAGCCATTCTAAGTAAAATCCAGTCAAATTATATTTGCTAAGCAAACCCTCAAGTTCCTTATCCCAAACCATTCCAAACAGATTGCTTCCCCTAAAACCGCATATGTAGAAATTCCTAAACAACCGCTCACCGGAACTGTATGTTTAAGGTCCTAAGTTACTTAAACGTAAAACATTTAATGATTATTGGAATTATACTTTGTGAATAAAATACTAATGCAATTTTTAAAAATGTAAAATTAACTGTTAACAATATATATTTAAAAGTGTTGAGAATAATAACGAAGGTAGAGGAAAAATAAAATTTAAAAATTAAAAAACAACAAACACTTACCTTTCGGGAGGTTTTAATAATAATTATGGGATGTAAAACAAACTTGACATTGTCATTAATATTAATTATTTAATGGACTCTTAAAATTGTCGCTAATTTTACAGCTGTGTGGACTCAAGTGTGATGTTATCTTTGTCCGAAACTGCAACTGATATATACTAGACTGCATGTGATTCACTGTTTGAATAAGTTTCTGATGTATACTCGACTGCACGGACTCAGCGTTTGATTAAGTTTCTGAAATATATTTGACTGCGTGTGATTCACTGTTTGGTTTTCTAATATATACTCGAATGCATGTGATTCGCTGTTGATTAAGTTTCTGATATATACTCGAATTACCTATATGTACTTCACTCCTTCACTAATTCCCTGATATATATTCGACTGACTACTTGTGACTCACTGTTTTAACTCCTTACATATACTCGACTGAATCATTGTGATTCACTGTTTGAGAAAACGCCTATTATATATTCGATGAAATAATTAATTTCTGTGCCACTGCTCTTCTGTGCTCCTGATATATACTCGACTGTCTGAGATTCACTGTTTGACAAAAACCTTTTGATATATATATATACTGTTTGACTTCATTTTGCCTGATTCGCTCTTTGCTTATGAAAAACATTTTGATTATGTTGCAGATGCTTTTTCGCTTTATCTTTCTTATTCAATAGTCTAATTTGAAATTTTGTTTGGCAATCCTTTCCCAATTCAACAGTTACACAGCAAGATCATATGGAGTCTAAACTGCTTCATGATTCGCCGTTCATACTGGCGTGAAAGATATTAAGGGAAAATAACCAGAATATGATTCATATCACAGTTAATCTCTACTCAAATCTATTCAAAGAATGTACTTATTATAACCTTACCGTCTCTACTCAAATCTATTCAAAGAATGTACTTATTATAACCTTACCGTCTCTACTCAAATCTATTCAAAGAATGTACCAATTATAACCTTACCGTCGGTTTTACTTCCATGTATTTGATGTAGAAACCCCCGTGAGTGGAGTTACCCGGGGATGTACATAAGAATTTCACCGTTATGCTTGAACCGGAGCTTTCCACTGTGTGACCTCCGATTGCATCTTGGCTGTTGAAAAGTTCCTCTCCACTCGACTGATCGGTAACGGTAATAGTGCAACCATCCGGAAGATCAATGTAGGTTATGTTCATTGAAATAGACATGCCTTCCCGGACATTGATCAACCACCACTCGCAACGTGTATCTGCAGTGAAAAATGGCGGATCGACCTGGATCACGCTTGAATTGCTTATAATCTGCGATTGTGAGCAGTTTGGATTAATGCAAGAGGGTGCTATTGAAGCCCATCCTATCGTTCCGTCCTCTCTCAGCCTGCAAGTCAGCTGGTTAGAACCGGACATGACGTAAGGTGAATTGCACGAATACGTTACCGTTGCGTTGACAACCCAGCCGCTGTCACTCTGGTCGAAGTTACCATTTGCAATAGTCGGCGGGGAGGGACACTGTAGTCTTAAGCACATGGGAGAGTCATCGCTCCACCGAGGCGTCATTATTTCATCAGTATCAGAATTTCCGCATCCAGTTAGTATACACGTAGAAGTGTTGGCGCCATGTAACTGAAAACCTGGGGGACACTGAAATACAACCGTGCGTCCGAGAGAGAAGTCCCCCACAATATCCACGTGCTCTGGCCTGTCCGGTTCGTTGCAGAACACCTGTTGGTGGACGAAGTATATTATTTTGAATTCAGGCTGCTCGTCGCCCGCGGGAGGCTGGTAGTGAACCCAGACATCGTTGAAGGAAGTGTTGAAAGTTGTGTATTGTTTAATCCCGCTAGGTAAGCTCTATAGAAGGAAAAGAGAACAGTAAAAATGAAAAAGAACTTTTGAAAGTTGTGTATTGTTTAATCCCGCTAGGTAAGCTCTATATGAAGAAAAGAGAACAGTAAAAATGAAAAAGAACTTTTGAAAGTTGTGTATTGTTTAATCCCGCTAGGTAAGCTCTATATGAAGGAAAAGAGAACAGTAAAAATGAAAAAGAACTTTTGAAAGTTGTGTATTGTTTAATCCCGCTAGGTAAGCTCTATATGAAGGAAAAGAGAACAGTAAAAATGAAAAAGAACTTTTGAAAGTTGTGTATTGTTTAATCCCGCTAGGTAAGCTCTTTATGAAGGAAAAGAGAACAGTAAAAATGAAAAAGAACTTTTGAAAGTTGTGTATTGTTTAATCCCGCTAGGTAAGCTCTTTATGAAGGAAAAGAGAACAGTAAAAATGAAAAAGAACTTTAATGGCTATCTACAGTAGCATAAGGGTCATAGGGTAGAGTTTCTTATGTATATTCAACGTTACAGATTTCCACCCACCACTTACAATTCCCTCCCCCCCCACCCCCTGCCATCCGTTGTCGAGGATGAGTCCCTAAATGCACAAAATGCATGACATCCAGAAGCCATAAAAATGTAAATGTAAGAAATGAAACATAATTAAGCAGATCCCGAGATCAGTGTGAAAATAAAGCTAACAATCTGTATCTATTTATATCTATTAAGATATTTCATAAACAAAGGGAAAACTCAGAATGTTGTCTCTTACCCGCGCCCAACACACACACACACACACACACACACACACACACACACACACACACACACACACACACACACACACACACACACATTTTATGGTAATAGTTTGTACATGCGTAAGGAAATCATTGTCTGATATCATGTATAATAACGATAATGTCCGATGTGATATAGCTGGACAGGCTATAGTAACCTGCATACATTATGAGCGTCACAAAATAGTGATTCTTAATAGCAACAGTGGATGCGAGGTACACTCGTCACAATTAAAGAATTGCTTAATTGCCATTCTTTTACTCCCGACATAGCAAATCTTTAAATCCCTCAAATGCAAATTCAAACAAAATCATGAGAAATAGAGAATTTTAATGAAAAATAAAATACACAGAATAATGATTTCAAAGAAAGCTAGGTCATTACAAGAATTTACAAACAAGGAAATAGAATCGTATTGCTTGCGAAATTTAATTTGTACAAACAGAATAGAGAAACGGGTGGAAGTGAGGAAGGCAGGACATTAGCGTCTCGCTTAAGTTTTGGGGTTCGACACCCACTTAGGGTGAAAAAATTGCAGGTGAAAATCATCCGCGTACTTCAGGGTGGCGTGCTTAATTTTCTCAGTTGTTTTTTTTTCGATGGGATGAGACAAATGGATCCCTTGTGGTAAAAATTCCTTGGCAGTGAAAAATATAGAAAGAATAGGCTCTTGACCACTACCTGGGTCAAATGCATACAGGAAACCAACCAAATGCTGGCTCATACATTCCCTATCCTTTAACAATATACTTCACTCATCCAGAACCCTAAGCTCAGAGCCCGGTGTCAGAGCCCATCTAGTTAAATCAATAATAAAACCAAATAAAACAAAGAGAAGTCAACATTGCTTTACCTGAACAGTGTTGTTTGGAGACGGTTCAAAGATAAAAAATTGGCCACTAGTAGTGAGAGAGCTGAAGTCTGAGAAATCAAGAGTGGCGGTCAAAGAACAGACGAAAAAAGACAATCCATTTCCTTCCAAGCCTGGCCAAGAGGTGGAGTTGAGAGACCCACTAACGTTGGGCGCAATGTTCCAATAACAATTCGAGTTCGCTGTGGCGGGACTTCTGATAACCCCGAAGCTCTCGCTCAGCGTGGTGTTACAGTCTGTGGAGCTGGAACTGTGGACGAGGTTCACCAATGACAGCAACAACACCAAGGTCACAACGTGCCAAGGAATTCGCAAGCATATATGTCGTGAAGTTTTCGGGTCTGGAGTCGGCACTGTCGTTTCCATGAGAAGTTTTGGAAACATGTCGCCATCGAACCGCGAAGAACAGCGCTTCTCTACTTTCTTTTGTAGACATCCGCATCTCGCACTACCACTGTCTTGACAGGGTGGTTGTCGTCGTCGCACATTTGACGTGATCATCTTGCTGCTTCCTTCGAAAGATTCGTGAAAGTCATTGCATGTCTTGGTAAACCCTGTCACCGTAAAAGAACAAAACACAAAAATATATTTTATCCGTGTAAGCTTATTTGGCTCTACGTCACTCACTAGAGTACCGAATACAAATATTTAGATGTATGTACTTTTGAAATAAGCAATTTTAAATTTAAAAAAATTATAATAGTAAATTATTTTCTTCAATCTGTACATCGTGAATTTAATTTAACAGTTGTTCATATAATCTCCCTTCGCCCTGCGTGATAATCAGTATCAAATTAAGCATAAATAATTACACATTATTTTATTTTATTTAAGCTAGCTCTTCTCCTCTTCACTGTGGTACTCTTGAAATAATTTTCAGATCTATGGCCCCTGCATAAAAAATTAATTTATTTATGATGTTTATTTTTTCAATCACAAACTCTCGGGGAACCCCTTAGCGACCTCTCAAGGAACCCCGGTTGAGAAACCCTGGTTTAACTATAGGTCAGACACTAACGCTTAACACCTACTGACTGACATTATCACAGGAAGATGCGAGCACGTACGCATGGTGTTTGCCGCCCATCTCGGTATAGACTTTTTCACTTACCTCTGTGAGTGTTATGTTAACGGGCACATATCGTCTGCACGCAGCGCCCTGGCAAATGGTATCAAGAGTTTGTTTCAAATCGTGTGCACTATATGAGTAAACATCAGTGCCAGTGGATAGTGATGTGTTAGCATGCATATTTTAATTCTTCTTCTCTATTTTAGGCGTTTATTAATTTATAATTATCATAGATGTTTGTATGTTTAGATAATAAATAGTTTATGTTTATGTATATTTGTGTGCTAGCTTTTATTAATTACCATAGATATTTGTATGTTTAGATAGGAAATAGTTTATTGTTTATATTTATGTATTTCTGTGTGCTAGTTTATATTAATATTTTGCGTATTTTAAGATTTATTCATGTGAGTAGCACGCCAATATAGTTATTTAATTTATTTTGTATACTTTATCTTTAAAATTATACTTTAGGAAAGAGTCGTGTTTAAAGAGTATTTAGTGTAGTTTCCTTAGTAAAAGCATAATATAAAAAATAGTAAAAACATAATATAAAAGATAGTAAAAGCATAATAATAAAAAATAGTAAAAACATAATATAAAAAAATAGTAAAAACATAATAATAAAAAATAGTAAAACCATAATATAAAAAATAGTAAAACCATAATATAAAAAATAGTAAAACCATAATATAAAAAATAGTAAAAACATAATAATAAAAACTAGTAAAACCATAATATAAAAATAGTAAAAACATAATAATAAAAAATAGTAAAAACATAATATAAAAGATAGTAAAATCATAATAATAAAAAATAGTAAAAACATAATATATAAATAGTAAAAGTATAATATAAAAGATAGTAAAAGCATAATATAACTCTAAGTAGTTTAGGAGTAATTCATATAAAAATGAAAGTAAGAAAGCATAGAAGAGTCAATTAGTACCAGTTTTAATCGTCTCTGTCTGAATTGTCTACTGGGGCTCTCTTTGATGACTGCATCTTCAGAATATATTGGCGTGCTAGTGGCGTGTTTGAGCTTGTCTGAAAGCAGTACTCTATATGAGTTGAATAAAGAATGTGAGAAACTGATAGAAATTTTCCTGCGTCCTCTTTCACTGTTGCTGCCCATTGGTGCGAAAAATTGGAACCTACCTCACCACATATTATTTTCGGTAATCTCACTCTTTAACCAAAAGTATCCTTGCGCTAACAAGCCTGAAAACAATCAGCAATCCTGCTGAGTATTATGCTAATTAATGCTAATTTAACTCTGTGACTAAATGGTCTTATAGTCTGAAGAGATGAAATTAAAATTAGGGCTATTAACGATTAATGATTTCCTTGCCGAATTTAATCTGACAGCAATTAACAATTAATTAATAGTTAAAAACAACTAAATTGATAACAAAATGACACTAATTTAATCTGACAGCAATTAACAATTAATTAATAGATAAAAACAACTAAATTGATAACAAAATGACACTAATTTAATCTGACAGCAATTAACAATTAATTAATAGATAAAAACAACTAAATTGATAACAAAATGACACTAATTTAATCTGACAGCAATTAACAATTAATTAATAGATAAAAACAACTAAATTGATAACAAAATGACACTAATTTAATCTGACAGCAATTAACAATTAATTAATAGATAAAAACAACTAAATTGATAACAAAATGACACTAATTTAATCTGACAGCAATTAACAATTAATTAATAGATAAAAACAACTAAATTGATAACAAAATGACACTAATTTAATCCTACTGTAATTGTTTACTTCACTCAGTCACTCCATAGATTTCGACCGGTCTTTTAAGCAGACTAACTTCTTCACAATGTCAGGAGTTAAAGATGCAAGGATTTTATTACAATATAACCAGATGTGCTGAACTCGGACCCACTATTCCTTCAATCTGCCATTATCATCAGACCTAATATTCCTTCTAAGCGCAGGGTGACAATGGGGTTGACTATGGCCTATTTGCGATAGGAGAGCCACCAATTCGTCACAAAAAGTTGCAAGACAAGGCTGTCTCCGCAGACAAAGATTTCAGAAACCGTTCCAGCTTTGGGAATTTAAAACCGATGTCTAAGATATCTGAACCGTTTCAGAGTTTGGGACTGAGAACAAAACAAAGCTGTAACCTGGTACTTTTCGTCAGTCAAAACTGTCAAAGTACTAGAAACTTGCCGTCACAAAAATTAAGGGCAGACAACACGATTTCAACAAATGGCAAGTCAACACAGTTCACATCAGCGGCAGCATGACCTTCATGTCAAAATGCTCTTGCTATATTAAAATGCTTCACGTGAGTGGCACATTTATTTAGACGAACCTGTAAACTTCACCAATATAACTGAATCGATTAAGTCAGTGCAAGACATTTAATGACGCCCCTAAATTCTGATTTCAAAGTAGTTGGATAAATCAAAATAATTTATGTTGTAACAAACTCTTCATCCTTTAAATTAAGTAAAATCAGCAACAAATAATTAATACAATTTCATTATTTTATAATAACAATTAAAAAATATCCTAGACGAAAGCACCCCCCCCCCTCCAAAAATAAAAAAACCAACAAAAACAAAACAAAACAAAACAAAACAAAAAAACCCACAACAAATTACTGAGTTTTAAAAAATCATAAATGTTAGATGAAAATAATATGTTTCTTATTAAATACAAGATTTAGATAATTGCAATGTGGAGAAAATGTCAACGTACACACACAAACACACGCATACACATACACACGCTCTCACTGTCTTATATGAGGCAAATCTCATATATAAAAGATCTTCAAAAAATTAACAAATGAATAAATTAGATCTAATCTTGATTGATAAGATTTAATAAAAGCTATGATACAAAAAGCCAACATTATTAGAAAAATGTTCATGACTGAATTTTGTAATAAATATAAAACTGAAAAATATATCATACAGTGATGAAAATGAATTTTTTTTCCATTCATTACAAAAACAGTTCTTTTAAATGTGAAATGTGTACGTACAATATTTGACAGGTTTTAGTACTAATTTCTTGGGGAGCGGAAGGGGAAGAAAGAGAGTAGACAAGCTTTGCATGAGTATGCCGTATGTCTTTTGTTTTTGGTTCTAGCCACTATGCCAAATGCACATGATAATGAATATACAAATGTATAATGCAAAAAACGTCTATACCATCATCATCATCACCATCGTCATCATCATCGTCGTCGTCGTCATAATCGTCGTCGTCACAATCATCATCATAACCACTACCACCATCATCATCATTAGTACAAGGTCTCATTTAATATTTATTTGTTATTAAAATATATATTATGAATGAATGCAGTTTTTTTTAATACCATGACCCTTTATATATTTATTTTAAGGAAAAAACACAAGCAAATAAACAACCAACCAACCAAACAATAACAAACAAAACAATCTCAGTGTTTGCACACGGATACAACAAGAATATAATTTACAATATTCAACAACATTAATCATAATCATGTGGAGGCTTCATCAGTCAGCATAATGTGAAACAGAAATGCTTTCTTTGCTTTAAAAGAGGCATAGTCGACATTGTGTTACTTCCACAAGCCTAAATTAATTTAATTTATCTTTAAGCAGAAATTTAAATAAAACAGAAAGAGAAACATGATACAGGACAAAAAGCATATAACAAGAAAACAGAAGTTATAAAATAAAACGATAACACAAACTATAGTGATTCAGCTCAGGGCCTCAGTAACAGTAGTTATAAAATAAAACAACACAAACTTTAGTGATTCAGCTCAGGGCCTCAGTAACAGTAGTTATAAAATAAAACAACACAAACTTTAGTGATTCAGCTCAGGCCCTCAGTAACAGTAATTATAAAATAAAACGACGACACAAACTTTAATGATTCAGCTAAGGGCCTCAGTAACAGTAGGATATGCAACAGTAAATTTGAATACAATGTATTTGTCTCACTCGAATGCTAAGTTCTGTCACTAGGCCGTCCATCTAAATAAATCACAAATCGACTTCAACCGGAAGGGTATATCCATCCACCCCCACCAAAGCACAGGTTGAGAGGCATTGCAATGAATAATTGTACAGGAAGCGTATCGTGATTCATTTTCAAGAAAATCCAGCAACTGTTTCCCGAACAACTCAAACACATAAACATGTGGATAGCTGTAGCCACGCGAGGTTAGCAATGGTCACACGGATCTAGTTACGGTCACGCGAAGAGAGCTATGGTCACTCGGGGCGAGCTACGGTCACTTGACGCTATCTATGGTCGCTTGAGGCTATATCTATGGTCACAGGAAGCTAGCTATGACTACCCTCCCATTCTCATATTAGATATATATCAAAAGTACAGTAAATTTTGGTGTCAGGAAACACATATTTTTTCTCTCATCGGAGTGATACATGTATTTGCTGTCCTAATCAGTCATGACGGAAATGGCGCCGACTGATAAACAGAACAAAACACAACTCCAATGATGCACATCGCCTCAGGGAAACGTGTAGGTTTCATGTCGAGATAAGATCATCGACGTAGAGAGACGGAGGCAATGAGTCAATTTTGGCTGTGGGTGTCACGTCGTGTTATTTCATCGTCGAGTTATCACCAGCTAAAATGCTAAATCGATCCAGAGGTCGTGAGCTCACAAAAATTGGGAGCACAAATAGATTAAATTGATGCAAGAGGTGACCTTATTTTCTGATTGTTTACTGATAAATGGCTATTTGCCAAGTGATATGCTAAATCAAAGCAATCTTGTTTGTTTTGTTTTTGTTTTTTTTAAATAAAAAAAATTTATGGCGGTGAAGTCGATAGCCGAGGTAGAGCACTAAATGTGGCTTCAACTGCCAGACAGCAAAACACATGAACATATACAAACCCACCCCCTAAAAGAAATAAGCAAGCAAACATACACACTCACACAGGAGCGCACACATCAAAATAAAAAAAATAGCAAAAAGAGGAAAACAAAAGAAAAGCAAATAAACAAACAAAAATAACAGAAAGCAAACAAGCGAAATCAAGCAAACAAAAACTCAAAGATAGAAAACAAGCAAGAAATGAAACAAAACAAATAAACAAACAAAAACAGGTAAGCTAGCAAATAAACAACCAAAAATCAAACAAAAGTAGGCAAACAAAGAAACAAAAACAAATAAGCAAAAGCAGCAAGCTAGCAAATAAACAAAGCAAATAAACAAATGAACAAAAACAAGCTAGCAAATAAACAAAAACAAATGCACAAAAGCAGGCAAGCTTGAAAACAAACAAACAGCCAGCAAACGAAGAAACAAATAAACAAATAAAAGCGGATAAACTAACGCAGTATCAAGCGTAGCAAAATACACAATATCAACCCATGAACGATATCAAGATGTTTGTTAAGCACTGATGGGTAAAGCTCAATCTTGGCAAATAAATAGAACATAATTTCTTCACCCCTTCCCATCTCCTTACCCTTGACAAATGGTCTTACACAAGGTGGACCATAAGGGTTACAAGTATGTTCGTAATGCGTGATTGTGAAAACTTCGCCATCTTGAAGCCGATGTGTTAGTAAAAGTAAGTGTTTTAATTTATTTGTTTATATTTAATTCCAAACTGTTCTTTAATCCATGACACTGACAGAAAAGGAAGAAATTCTCCCTCAGAGAGATCATGCTATCTCTCACAGTCTCACTATGATCTAGTAATCTGTCAGTCTCAGACTCTGTCGTAGGGTTATCACTAAGATCAAACCGACCCTCTCAGTTATCAGAAAGGTCAGACTATCTTTCTCAGTCTTCGTAACACCAGTCTATCTGTCTCAGTAATATTAATGCCTAGTTGTCTCAGTCTTTGTAAGACTTAATATTATCTTTCTGTCTCAGAGATTAGATTGTCTCTTAGTCCCAGTAAATACCAATTTGCCCCTCTCAGTCTTACGCAGACCTAAGTCTCTGTCTCACTGTAGAGCCAGGTTGTCTTCCCCAGTATCGCTAAGTTCATCTCAGACTGAGTACAACATTCTCTTTCTCGGATCTTTTAAGGTTGTCATCTGTTTTGCTGTGGGAAGTTTGTCGCTAGATCTCAGGTCTATCAACATGGTCAGGGTCAGTAAGAATTCTGACTCTCAGATCTCAGAAAGACTAGACTGAAGCCACAGCCACACACAATACCTCATATATGTATATTTTCATTCTAATTTACTCTCCTCTCTCTCTTATATACACAACATAACACAAAACACAACACATAACATAACATGACACACAACACAACACACACACACGCATAGTGGTGTAGCAAGTTTTGTTTCTTTTTTTGTGTAGAGCTTCGGTGGTGGGCCCCCTCAGTTTCAAATGACTTTCTAAAAATAAAAAAAAAACAAGACTTCGCTCGCTGCCAGATCACCCCTCCCCTCTGATTGCCGGGGCCCTTGTGCATTGCACAATCTGCACAATCCATTGCTACAACACTGCACACACACACACACACACACACACACACACACACACACACACACACACACACACACACACACACATCCTCATCATGTTCTTATTTGACCTACTCCCGATCGAGTTGAACTGATTACCGATCGACCAGCACTGATCACAAAGATAAGCCCACTGACCGTCGGCCTAATCACGTAGCCTACAAACAGCAGCTGTACCTGATCACAGAGAACAGCAAAGACCGAGAAAAAAAAAAGATCATTTAAAGATATCTCTAGGCCTCTCACTTTGACGTTTGAACTTAACGAAAATTGACTCTCTTTCGCTGTCTCACCCCAGAAGCCGCTTTAGACTTTTTATCTTCACGATATTCTCAGCCATGGTTTGCTTTGGGGGAAACCACAGCCTCGCGGTGCATCTGAGGTGGAGGGCGAAAATATGACAGTTAATGACATATTTTATGTTCAACTGCGAGTAGCGTAACATTTATGTGAACGTGTTCTTTATCGGTTTCGGCAGTTACTCAGCGTGACTCTAGAGTGTTACTTTCTTTCACATATTTTTGTATACTTTTATTATTTGCACGACAGTCAGATCGAAAAACAATTAAGAAGTAGAAACAGAAAGAAGTAATCAGCTAATTAATTCTTCATAATTGTTTACTGATTGCAAATTATGTTCAGTAAAGGTTTTTCTGTATGGACAGAGAAGGGGGCGGTTCCCGGATCATAGCATATTTTAAAGAACCAAACTATAAAAGTTTATTATACATATCTTTAAACTTTATTTTTCACATGGAAATAATATTGTTTTTTTCTAAATCTGAAGTATATTGACTGATTTTCTTACCTGAATATGATACTCTTCGCTGTTGTCGAGTGCCGAGGGCAGGAAAGATTCGTCTGCTTGAGAGTAGCGTCAGGAGACGGTTCCCTTTGAATCACGTGATACAAACACTAGTTTGTGACGTCATTCGTAGGCGCCATATTTGAAACATTGTGTACTACCCCAGCGTAAATTTTTGATGGAAGAATTTACATAGGTACCATCACTTTACCATACTCTCCAGTCCTTGAAAATGAAGCTGTTATTCCCCTTCCAGCTAGAACTTTGGACACAACGTTTGATTGATACTTCCATTTTTATTTATTTGATGAGATAGTTTAATTTTTGTTCGGGCCTATTTTAGTATTTATTTATTTAAATTTTAATATTTTAATCCATGTGATTGTGAATTACGCTGATACTGATTATTAATAATATTATAAGAATAAGTGTTAGCAGTAAGATAGTGAAAGAGAAAGTGATACACTATAGTCACGTAGAGTAAGTATTAGTCACGTAGAGTAAAAAGTAAAATTAAAGTAATAGTTTATAAATCTGATTGTAGTGATACTGCAGTCCATTCTGTAATTTTACTTAAAATTAATATTACTGACATCTTATCTTAATATTAGTATTATGAACGTATGCAATATGTAAAATCCGGGCAGTTACTCTAGCCAGAAATAACTTGTTTATATTATATCAGTATTAACTATTACTGTTAGTATTATTATTATTAAACAATTGCTAACGTTAAATCTACTGTAGTACTGAACAATGTTATTGTAGTATTAATTGTTGTACTTGTTAAATATATACCTGTTCTTATAACGACACATTGTTATTAATAATAAGCAATTTCTACTTAATAGTAATAATATTTCATACATCTACTGATCTAGGCTTTAAAACTATTAATTAGATTACTACTAATATTAGTATTCCATTAGTAATTAGTTATACATTACTAAGTACTTTTGTATTACTACTAAAGTACTATTAGTATTACAGTATTACTTAAAAGTATAGACTCAATCTGCTTATATTTATTCCCCATCTGAAATTCTAACTAACTATATAGGCCTACTAAACACTGCATGTATTATTTTTGATTGTGAGATGGTAGTGTGTGTACTAAAATTGTTCTAAGAAGCATGAGTAAAATATTGTCCCAAATGCCAGATTCTCAAACATATAGGCAATATTTTTGAGGTTTGTAACTGATCCACAGTGTCATGCATCTATTGAATAAGCTACTTAAAAATTTATATGATAGTTTAGTAGTTAATACATTTATTTTTCTCTAGCACACACTCAATCAGATTAATATATTTACTCCGTTTATTTCAAATTAGGTTAGAATTTTATTATATTTGAGAGAGATATTTTAAGATAGATGGATAGATATTTATATTTATCCCTAAACTGTTCTCTATGATGCGATGGAAAAGTAAAGGCATTTCCACTGTTCTCACTGTATATGTATATATTATATAAATATACACATATATATATTAAACTTGGCTTCAGTTTACTTATTTTATAAGCAGAAATGTAATTTTATTAATAATATTCCTACACAGGCAGAAATATGAGTGCATATATATACATACAAACCTGAAAGTTTAGTACCTTACAGAGGAACTGAAGTATTATTTATACATGTTCAACTGACTTAAATTATACAGAAGTATTTCTTTACTTTTACAAGTTCATTTATTTTTATTTAAAATAGCATTCATCACCTCCCAGAGTGAGCAGAATGAGTTCAAATATTGGTGAGAATAAGCTACCTGTCTCCTTCTTCACATCACTGCGTCGGTTGGGCCGACAAGTGGACAGTGGTGTCAAGGATGCTCATCAGGCTTTGGAGAAACATGAAGTGGGAAACAATGCCAGCCTAGGAGAGGAGGCCAATGCTATTACTTTAAAACAGTTGCTGGACTATAGAAGAGACATGGCGGTGTTAAAGGTAAGACAGCTTTGCATTGGAGAAGTCTGTTAGTGTTAGATTAATAAATCAAAATCCAGATTCTTTGGATCTGCAGCTGTATTGCATTAAAAAATACTCCACAGTATAGTTGACAGTAAGAAAACTTACCTACAAAATTAACATATTTAAGTGGATATTATCTAGAAATCAATCAGTAGTTGTAAAGTTAGACCAGAAACAAACTTGCAAACAATCTTAAAGGCATTCAGAATTCCAGTTAGAATGGTCAGATATTTCATTATTTGATAAACAGGACAGAAATGCCTGGATAACAAAATTTTGGTCGAGATGTAATTGTAAACCTATGAAATGACCACACTGAAAATCTTGATTTAAAAAACAGATTATAATGTCAGTATATCTTCTATGAAGTTAATATTGGATGTAATTTTATTGAATTTTCAGTATGTTGGTTCATGTAATATGTTTTGTGTAATTGACCACAATCCACAAAATGAACTCACAAAACTGGTTTGATTAACACTAACAGTAACAGCTTTTAAAATGTTATTTTCCTAGCACTGAAATAAATATGGTTAAAAAATATATAATTATAAGTGCATGAATGGTAGTATGGTATACATTATTTTATTCAACCACTGTCAGTTTCAAGACGTCGGAGAGAATTAAAAGATTAATAATAATTAGCAAAACTTCATTTTGCTGAACTTGTATATCTTGAGATGCTTTTTCAGTTGTTTGTAAGATTAATTATACATGGTTTTTATTAGTAAAGTTATAGGAAATAGGTATCTCAGATTTCTTACTATTTCATAAGATGGATAACTTGGAATGAATGGAGTTCTACTTTGAACATTGGATAGTTTGAACTAAATAGATGACAGTCTCTTGAAATTCAAAATAGCATTTAATTTAAAAAAAAAAAATTGTGAACTGAATATTACATTTATTTTACTGAAAATTTAATTTGACACACCTCTTCATTTTGCGGTCTTGATTTTTTTTTTTTATAACAAAAGAAAATACATGTTTTAATAAAGTTTGAGATTTAAAAGCAGATTTTAAAAAAAATAAGTCTGTTTGTTAAAGATATTATTTTAAACTTTGTATTATTAATATTTTACAATTCATGTTCTTGAATAATTGTAACTATTATATTTAGAAAATTGCTTTTAATTCTTTGTTCAGAATCCAAACTTTGCTTAGGAACATGTAAAAAAAAAAAAGATCTTAAAGTATTATTTTACCTTGCATCTCATAGTTATATTCACATAACATGATTGGAAGTGTTAATGCCTAGTTATCCATTACATATATTAATAAATTTTGTATCTCTCCCCAGAAAAATGCCAGAGGTTACCTAACAGATATGAGACACAAAAGTAGTGTATTTGAGAAATGTTTACAGAAATGTCAGGAAGTAATTGATGAGGAGTTTGCCCAACTTACTGGCATTCAGTGTTATCTACAGCAATATGGATATGTCCCAATGAAAGGTAGAGTGTTCATTATAATTAAACCTGAAAAAATAAAATTGATCACCATTAAATCCAAATAAATCACTGATTTTATCTTGGTATGCTTTGAAAGGTTAGGATTCAGTCATATATCTTCCTTGTTAAATCGTTTTAGTCATTTTGAGTGCATTGTGCCTAGTCTGAATATAAGTTAATTTTTGAGTACACAAGAATTCAATGCCAATTTAATGCCACCTTTAGGAGAGCAAAACTTTAGGCTTTAGCAGGCTTACAGATGTACACAATGCTTGGCTCTCTCACTTGTGTGGTCCACATGTGATGTGAATGTTCACATTTCCCCTTATGAGGGATTCAGAATGCAAAACCCAGACTTTTTTGGACCCGTACTGGAAAAACAGTTAAACTGTGATTACCTGAATTGTAAGGGAAAAAAATAGGTCGAATAAACCAATAAATAGTTGAGTAAGTAGTAGTCACAGATGTGATACATAAGAAGATAAAGTTATATTTAGGCCTACAAAAATTGTTGGCTCACTGTGGACTGGTCTGACCTACTCTTTCTGTGGACTCTAGACATTTTACACTTTTTAGTTTAAAACAAGCAATTTAAAAGAATCAAAGAAAATAAAGAAAGATACACAGAAATTGTGGTCATTGATTCAAGCAGATGAAACAAGGGAAGCTTCCACCAGTGCAAGTGTATATGTGTAGTATGGCAGAATCAAAACCTGATTGTTCAGAACTATCCTTTTCAGTATGTGCTGTTATTGTCTTTGATAAATTATTTCAATATCTTTCTACACATACTTTTTTTTTATGGACATTATTAATGATGTGTATGCCAATCCAGAGATAGATGTGACCATGCACATTACAGTAGATGCTTAAAAAATAAATCAACTGTTTCAAAAATCATTTTATTTTCACCTGCACTATATTAAGATTATGTAAGTATAAGCTAATATATTGTTGTTGAAACTGAAAGTTATTATTATAATTACTGCAGTACAATTACACTATGGTACTAGACTGCTGTGGGGTGATCCAGACTCTTGCATTGGTCTCACTGAACCTACTCTCAAAAGAAGAAACTGGTTTCAAATGAGCTAACTAAAATTAGTTGTTTAGTATGGGAATCTGATAACCAAGCATTGGATAAGTGAGGTTTTGCTATTCTACAATATTATGCCAGTTTGAGGCAATAGCATCTCACTTGGCCTAGTGTATAAACATTCGCTTGATTATTGAAAGCCTTCCACTTAGGGGACATATCAGATATTAATAACATGTGCTTAATATTGAACAACCCACTCAATGTGAAGGGGTTATATTATTTATATTCCAATATATTGGTGGACAAAATTTCTGCTTACATGTGACCCTTTCACTTTCTCATTTCATCAGCATACGGGTCACCTTGCTTTAATGTATGATTGTTGTAGAGTTAAGTGTATTAGGTAAAATACTGATGTTCGGCATAGGTTCATTGTTTATTTCAGTAATATTATAAACGAATAACTAATCTTAATAAAGTATATAGTAATCTTTCTTTAGTTTGTCTATTAAAATTTAAAGATTTAACTTAAAGTAATTTTTTTGTGAATATGTATGTGTAAAACTTAATTTCTTTGAAATATAAAAATATATAACACAACAAAATGTAATAATAGAAAGTTTGTTGTGCAGGACATCAAAACCCAACAAACTATGTCAAGAATATCTTTAAAAAAATCCTTATAATATACAGATTAACTTAAAATTTTATTTAAACAATAAATATGTAGTTGTCTTGCAAAATTTGATTGAAGCAATTCTATTTTAATTCTGTCTGTATAACATATTCTTATTTAATTATTTAATCTGTCATAGTCTTTATAATTTATTTAAAAAGAATTTTTTCTTTTAATACTATAGCAAACTCAAACTTATCTGATGTCTGTGAAGACAAAGTCCTCACTTCTTCTGACAGGCCACTTGAAGACGAGAAGCTTGACAACTCGGATGAAAATAAATCATATCCTTTGTTATATTTAAATAATTATTTTAAAAATTTCTTTTAACTATATAGCTCTAAAATAATCTTCTACAGTGAGATGTCTCTTTCTGTTTAGTCCTTTGACAGTCTCTCTCTAGATGACATTTTGGCCCTTAAGTGTCACTTAGATTTTAACCTACTTTAAAACCAGATAGGAGAGCTGTATAATTGATTACAACTCTTGTTTTGCCAGTGAACAAAACATCGCATTTGAAAAATAAAGCCAATCTAATGGTTTCATTAATTTGATATTAAAAAATGTTTTTCCTATTATTTATGCCTGTAAATAGAGATCTAAACATACAAATAAAATTAAAATCAATTAATGGAGAATTATATCCATATTTCTGACAGGTAGACAACACTGATAGATATAAGTTATATTGATTATAATTAATAATTTTTGTCCAAAGACTTAGCTCAGGCTTTCTTTGTGTACTAGTAAGAACCATGTTTTGATATTCTAATGGTATTTTCCCAGAAATGTGAAGACAAGGAATTCTTCTCTTGTATTCAAACTCAAATTGCAACCCTCCTCTATTCCTGAATTTATATAGTTTGCAGTATGTTAACTAGTCTATCAGTAAATCTGTTGAATCAAGTCTCTAAAAATTTCAGGATTCTGTTTCCTTGCATATCTTTTTGAGCTTCTCCTTAGCATGAATCTGTAAAACCTGCTTGCTTTTTATTGGTAATCACTACAGTTGTTTAAAATTTTGAAGGGTTGTGTTTTAGGTGAGAAAGAAAATCTTCAACTAATTCATTTCATATTTAGTTTGTTCTTAGTATCAGACAAATCATTTCTCAAATATTTTTGTGTATAGTTAGCATCTGGTTGAAGATCAACTGACTGAAGATAATTCATAAAGTAATTCATTAATAAAGATTTTAAAAAAACAGCAAGTTGAATCTGTTGAAATTTAGATAGAACTTTTTGGCAAAATGATTATGTGCATTAGACACAACTTTTGGTTAAATTAATCTTCTTCAGCCATTACTTGACAAAAGCAAAAGAAAAATAATGTAACATATAACGTTTTGATTGGTTCATCTGTCTGTAATGTAGCATATGGTTGCCAGTTGTCAGCCTCATCATATGTAATTTTGTACAAAGCTGTTACCAACAGCTAGTAGTAGTACATTGGATAAGTAACAGTTGTTATTATAGCCAACTGTCTAAGGATTAATGGCAAACTCTAGAGAAATATTAACATATGGTAAAAAACTGACCTTCTTGTTAGTATAACATATTTCAGCCTTAATCATTGACACACCTGTTAGTATAACATATTTCAGCCTTAATCGCTGGATGTCTGTTAGTATAATATATTTCAGCCATAATTCTGACGTCTCTTAGTATAACATATTTCAGCCTTATTTACAAACATGTCTGTTAGTATAATATATTTCAGCCATAATTCTGACATGTCTTTTACAAGTTTTAGTATGGCATTTTTGCTTTAATCACTGACACATATTTTATTATTACATATTTTAGCTTTAATCACTGACATGTCTGTTAGTGTAACATATTTCAGCCTTAATCATTGACACGCCTATTAGTATAACACCTAAAAATAAGACTGTGCTTGCAAGCAAAATGACTCCACGACTAGAAGATTATGGAATTAGCCATTTCACTCTTCATATGATGAATCACCCAGTGCAACATCATGACAATTACAGGTATATCTTTTGTTTTTTATTTTTTAATAATTAAACAAATTAATATGAATTTATTTATGCACTGTTTATTTTTCATTCATGTAAATCTCTAATTACATGCCAGTTAAAATATATTCTAATGTTTTAATTATATTGCTTCAGAGTTTAACACAAAATTACTTATCTTTTTGACATTATGTGATTATGGTTGCATGAGGAGACAACTCATTTTATATCTACGCCTAACATTTGTTGAGTTGATAATACGAGTGAATTTTAAAATAATTTAACTAAAGTTGATTCTTCTTATTCTAAGTGGCGAATGCTACAATTGATTAGTTTTTAAAAAATATTTCTTGCTTGATATTTATTTCTTAGAAATTATAATTTATGATTAGGTGTAAGTAGGTATGATAAATTTAATGGCACTATTTTTCCACAATTGCTGGAAGTCTTCAGATATTGATGATTCAGAATACAATATTTTATATTAATGAGATTTATACATTACAACTACCAATTACCAAGATGATCATTTTAAGAGGGTATGATTATTTCTAGCTTATCTTTCCCTGAGGTATCCATTATCAGATATTGTTACTATGGTTGAAATGTGTCATTAGAGAATCTTTTAAACATTCTAAACATTCTTTATATGCATGCCCAAGGTCTGTTAAAACCCACAAAATAAGAGTTATTTATTCCAGATAAATACTTGCAGGACTATAGCCTCAAAAGAAGATTTTAGAGGAAGACATCTTATAGTTTTTCTAGATTGTGTGTAAAAGACAGATCTACTTTTGTCTCTGATTCTTCTATGATATAGCAATAGATGCTTAGGTCCACCATTGTTATCTCTCATGATTAGTTTTGTCCCCTAGCTTGTTTTAATTTTGTATGGCCTTTGTGCATGATTGATGTATTTTTTTAGTCATTAGGTGTCACCAGGAATTTCAGGATCCACACACAGAGACAACATAGATGCTTGCCTGTGTAGAGTGTAATTTTATTCTGTGTGCAGGGTTATGTTTGTTGACATGTGAGTGTGCGAATGGGACTGTTCGAGTGTAGACAGTACTGACAATACAACATAAAAAACAGAGACAGGACAGACTGCACTTATTCTCTCAAAACAAAATAGCCAAGCTTGTAAATTTGAAGAGTGAAAATTTGTGTGTATATATCTGAGGGATTTCTTCTCTTTCGTGCGGTGGTTAATCAATCACTTCAAAGACAATCGCAAACATACACTCGGGGGTGGAAAATGATGATGAATGAAAAATAAAAATAATAAAAAAAGTAAACAATGTGTCCAGATTTCATAAACAGCGGTGCTTCCCGCCATTAATTAATCATAACATCATGTTCAAATTATCTACTTAAGAGTTATGTACTAACAGTTCATAAATAATTATTCTCCAAGTTAATCAAGTTGATAAAATAAATATTTAATGTTTTGAACAAAGTAAGGCCTACCTATGTGCACAGAGGTTTTCTAAATATGATATTGAGTTATGAACGCTGTTTTATGTGATCATGCTGTCACGCAAATTGTTGACACAAAATCCTAGTGTCGAAAATCTCAAGACCATCCTGCCTCTGCCTTTTGCGATGACTTATCACCCGTACTCTGTCCCACAGAGCTGGCCTGCCTCTCAGTAGGTTAGGCTGAACAAGAGATGGTTCCAATACCACCACTCTAGACAATGCTGATGTTGCGGGTCACCATTGCAATGCTGTGTCCTCGATGGTATGGCCCTTTGCCCATCTGTCAAAATGGCTGTTAGGATGCAAAACGTTCCACCCTCAGGATAGACTGGTCAAAGTTCTACTATTTCCCGTTAAAATGTCCTGTAGATTATTTTATCCACACACCAAAATTGACTTGTGTATCTTGCCAAGGTTAGTGGGAAAAATATCTAGTCACTTTGCCTTCATGACTAGAAAGAACAACAATTGCGACAAGAGAGAATGCAAGGGGAAAAATAAAAGACTCTTTCCCCCTGTTCACCACTGTATTCGTTGAATATTTTGTATCTCTCTCCGGTTCAATCTCATTTTTCTTTCTCTTTTTATTTCCAGTTTAAGTTTTCTGTTGAGTCGACTTTTCAGCACACAGTACTCGAGTTGCCAAAAGTCCACAGTTCTCTTGGCACATGCTTAGCATTAGCAATAGCATGAAAGTCTTACACTAAAAACCTCAGCCATTTCTATTCCTCAAGTGCACGTTAGTTCTAGTTAAATAGATATCTCTCATATCATAAATATATAAATATAATATATTGAATAATTCTTTAGTTTTACCAGTCTCATAAGATAGCATATGATATATAAAATCTTTCTAATTTGATTTTCACAAACTCACGCAAACAACAATGAAATGACTACATTCACTCAAATTCATAAATCTAGTTTCACATGCATAATTCACAAAATATATTTTGGTTGAAACATAAACATATTTTCTCAATCTCACTGCTTTGAAATGTAGGTGAATTTTCTGATGCATTCTCTAACCTATCATTTCAAAAAGAAAACAATTACCGACTATATATGTGGTGATTGGCGACCTTGACACCAGATGGTCATCATAAACAAAGAATACCAAAATAATTAAATTTTTGCATCTTCCCCTGTGACATTAGGAAATAATCTACCTCCTGTTCTCCTATAATGTACACATGTGTATTATGTCTAGAAATATCTCTATGTAAAGTTAGTTTTTCTTGACTCCTTCCAGTGTCTCTTTTTGTTTTAGACATTGTTTATGGGACATCCCTCATAGTGCACTCTATTTTTTTTTATCTCTCTTTAGCAGTTAATAGTCTGTTGGTTCTAGACTGCCTACATGATAAGTGTTAATACAAATTTTATTTATCACGGAAAAACTCCTTGCTGTTCTCCTCTTTGATTGTTAATTTTTCATGAAATGTTCTGTGTCATGTATAAAGAGAGGAATAATTTTTTTCTTGCTAGATTTCATGGAGAAATCTTTTCCAGAAGGAAGACTTTTGAAATTGCTTATTAGATTTTGAATGGGGAGTACCTTGAATATGGGGCATGAGCTTTGAATACCTGGTGTCTGAGTTGTGGAACTGGCACTCAGACTATCAATATATATACATATTAATGTTTGTGTGTGTGTGTGTATGTTAGTATATTTTATAACAATAGTTTAATGATGGTCATACAGTACTGCTGAGGCGAAATGGAAGAAGGCGAACAATGACCAAGGAAGAATTGATGTTATCCCAACACCGTTCCAGAACAAAGGACTGATAGTCACACCAAGCCTTTTCCCAAATTTCCGCAGGGTGGACACCTGTATGAACATTTGTTTTATTTATTTTAATAATTGTTTTATGATTTAATATTATATATACATACTATATAGGTTTAAATCTGCAAGTGCAATTCCTGACCTAAGATAGTGTTTTCAAATGTGTGTACCACAACACCCTAGGGTGCCATGTTTAACTCACAAAGGCACTATGTAATATAACTAACACAAATGCAATTGTTAGGTGTTTTCTGACTTTGAGTGCTGTGGAAAAAAATCCTGATACACTAAAAGTGCAATATACCAAGAAAGTTTGGGAACCACTGACCTAAGACATGCACATTTTAACATACTGTGACAGGTGTTAGTTCTAAGAAATGCCTCTTAACACTAGGTTGTCCCACTCATTTTTTCTGGTTCATATTGTACATCTTTTTTATGCTCAAAATGTGTGTTCTAATGATATAAGTTTGTGTACAAAAAATTATGATGATAGTTGTAAATAATAATATGAGAATATTCTTCAGAGGTTATAAAACATCACACACACACTTATACATATATATTTACAGTTTATATAAATATTGGCACCAAAAGAAATCATGAAATTTTACAAATCTAAAGTTTGTAACTTTGAATTTATTCACGAATACTGGCCATACCACATGTTATATTCAAACAGGTGCACATGGTTATTTGAAGAGGGATTTTGGAAACTGAAATATCTTGGCCATTGGTTAATTATGATGTAAATTTTAGTGGCACATCTATCTATCATCTAATTACTGTTAATTGGCCGTCACTCAGCTACCAAGTCTGGGGCAGGAGGATGTACCTATTATGGGAAATACTGTCTACTGAAATTCTAAACAACAAATGGTTAATCCTTTTAGTGTAAATGCTACCTTCAGTGAGTTGTTCTCTTTACTCAAAATTTAGAAGTTAAACAGTTTACAAGGACTTTTATTAGTGTTGCAATTAATGTGCAGAGCATGATCTCTGTTTTAAACAACTGAATTATAAGCATCAGCAGCAAGAAAAACATACTACATTTTAATTTTTATGCATATAAAAATTCATGTAATAACAGTGATAAATATGGTGCATTAGCAGAAATATTTGTCACACATATCTCCAAATCAATTAAAAATACTAATTCATTGGTCCATATTGCCATTATTTTAATTATATTTTGTTTTGTGTATAACATATTGGTTGACAAAGAAACTAAAGCATTCTTTATTGATAACACTAAAACCTATTGTTTGAAAGTGAAATTTGAAAATTATAGTATTTTAACAGGTTCAAAGCTCACTAATAGTTGTGAATAAGTTCACAGAAAGCAATCCAGATTCAGTCGAAAAATCATCTTTTTATCAGATTGAATTTATTATGAATGAGAGTTGAATATTGTAATGTGAAAAAATCAACCACAATAGTAGCATTAACATGCAAGATGTTATAATAATGTTGATGAGTCTTAGATCTGCTCATTAGGTACATCTGCATAGAGGGCGAGCAATTTTGAAACTTTTGATAATTACAGTTTGGAATATGGATAATAAAAAACAAAGTCAATATTAAATAATTTATCATATATGTATATATTTTTTCTGTAGCTGATATAGTCATAAGTACTTTTTTTTTTTGTATGGAGAATATGAAAAATCATCATATTTTAAAAAATTTTCTAAAGAGATAAATTTACTTTATATTGAAAAGATGTGGAACAATATATGTTCATACAATAACCATACATATGAGAATTGAAAATGGTACTTTTACTGCATATATATTAGACATAGGTATATTGTTATTTATTGTATGCAGTGTATTGTCATTGTCTCTTGCAGACTCTCTCAGTATTTTATGCAGCCCAGACTTTCAGATGAAACCAGCATTACATAAGAGTTGGGTAGAAAGGTCTCCTGAGCAACAGACAAAACTTGTCAAAATGCTGAAATTTCCTGACAGTCCATTGCCACCTCTTTTGCATACACCTGGCACGAAGCAAATTCCCCATTTATCCCAGTTTGTCTCCCTTGATCAGGTAATCATTGCTAATAAAAGTACAGCCTCATGTTCTTAATACAGGGAGTCCCCACTATATGTCTTATGTGACATGGGTTTAATCAAAACTCCTGAAAGAGGGAACTTTGTCTATTTGAAGTAATAAAATATGGTGAAATTATGTACCATATCATTGTTTACTTTGACCAGATAATGACAGTGATTACAGGGGAATAAAGAATAATAATGTCAGAGGTGAACCTTATGCTCTGTGACAGCTAATTTACCTTTCATATGAGAAAAAGAGAGAAAAAGAATTCTTAGGCTGAATTATTTCATGATCTTGAATAGTTTACACAACATAAAGAGCAGAACGAAAATGCTTGCTGGATGTATTGGAAGAAGGTTGTGAAAATGCAGCATCAGCTGTATTATGCTTAACAACATTGATTGGGCCAGTAAAATCCTACTAGTTTGTGCAGTGCACAGAGGCACAGCATCAATGAGCTCATAAACATCGTAATTGACTTTATAGTGAAACTAATAATACTCATGTCAAAAGATGTCCCATTTAATTTTTTTAAAAATTCTAATGTAGCATTGAAAATCAGAATGATTAATACTTCCAATATGCATGGGCAGAGCTGGTGAAAATTTTGCCTTTTTCTGACACTGATAAGCAATGGCTGGGACCCTATCTTTTCTTTGGTATTCTGAATATCAAGTTTACCAACACCAGGATTTTACTTCTTAATCATATTTTAAGTATTGCCAACATATTGTTGACTTTTTAATTTGTGTTTCAGTATTTACTTTTTCTCTGTTTTACTTAGAATGGATCAGACCACTGCACAAGTCCTGTACCACCAGTTCTTCTGACCCCAGGGATCAAGCAAATTCCCACTGGAAAGGACATGGTTAAATCCTTAACAGTAAATCAGTCAGAATTCCTAAATAGCCCCATCCCTCCTGTGCTTCAGACTGCAGGGATTAAACAAATCCCCACTGGCAGAGCCCTGGAATTCAACACTGTGCCTCCCTGTAAGAGTCATGGAGCTGCCAAAAAGTTAAAATTAGATGGTATTCCTGGCAGAGGAGTTTTGGGTTTGGGAGCAGATGGCATTGGATGTAATGTAAAGGGGCAGGTAGAAGGGACAACCTCAGACCACTTATCTCTGATGGAGCCCTTGTTCAATGCAGATGACAGGAGGCATGAACTGGAAATCCCCAAGTCACCAGAACTAACTTTCAGCCTGAGTGTCAGTATTTAATGATGCCTTTTCTTTGGAAATTTATATGGACTGAACAAATTCTTAACTCTTCTGTTTTTTCCACTGTCATTTAAGCACAAATTGTCTCTGTGTTGAAGGAGATACCTAGTAATGTATGTGCTGGACTGATAGTATGTCATTTTCAAATGAAACCATTCATTTCTAGTCAATTCATGTAATTTTTACAAAATTAATTTAATTTAATTTAATTATTTTACAAATTGGTTAACTAGAGATAAATCAAAGACATTTTTCAAATGTTTTGTTTGAATGAGATTAATAGTTATTATTTGAAAGTTGTCTTATCTTATATATACTTGATGTTGGAGGAGAAAACAAATATTTTAAAAGTTGTCCTATGCAAGAGGAAGTTGAAAATGTCACCTGTCTGCTGGAACTGATAGTTGCTAAAGTGATACCACCTAAGTGTACCATCATGGCTGACACAACATCAAAAGCATTAAAAACAGATAAAACTCCTACTTACTGGTCATTTCAACTTATATACTGTGGTGGAGTAAATTTGCCTATCCCTATTTTAAAACTTAATTGCTATATAAATTGTTAAATTGTCAGAGTGACCCAGCTTTGGGCACTCCTTATGATGGTATTTTATTTGGAGTAAACACTTGAGTTGAGAATATGCTAGAGATTGTAGTGCAAGCCAGCTCCAACTGGGTGAGCAGTTTTATTATCTAATGATTATGATTTATGAGAATGAGACAGCCAATGAGCTGAGATCCAGACGTTTAGAAATCCAGCTGTAGAAAATTCTATTGTCTGATCACTTGAATTTGGTGTGGCAAAGAAGTCTGGTCTTGAAAGGTGGCCATTAGCTTATGGTTAGACAACTTACTGTTTGAGTGAGAATGGACTTAGAAATATTTCATGCATTTTTGCTTTTGATGTGTTATACTTGTATTTTATGTAGAGATGTTTAATGTGAGTAGACTATTATTTCTGCAAATGTTTGAACTATGTTGCTCATATGTAGTGTGCTAACACTTTTGACATTGTTTTAATATGCAGTATTTATTATGCGGTGTGAGTGTATCGGGCTAATAAATACTGTTGCAAGAAACTGTAAGTTGAGACTGGAATGTAAGAGAGAATGGAGTTATAAAGTGATAAACTGGAAACTTAGTGTTTGTGATAATATTTTTACAGGGACAAGAGGCCTTTCTTCTTTGTATTAATTATTTGAATCTCCTGTTTTACTGATTGTAAACAGCTAGGACCGACCATGGTAAAGGTGGGGAGCAGTATGTAAGTGTGGAGAATACACTACCCTCCATTGATGTATGGCGGCAAGATGTGCTGACTACATGAGCAATTTCTGGTATAAGGAAGTACTAGAATTGATGTAATTGTTATTCTGCTTGAGGAAACTGGTACAGCAGAAAAAGTACCCAGCTTGGCTTTGATGGAATAACGGTGGATCCGTGTTTTTGGTGTGAGGAGAGAAATGTGGAAATTGACGTGGACAATGAATGTTGAATTTCTTGTTGTTTTTCAGAATGAGTGACTGACTAAAGGAGGAATGGATTTCTTCACCAATGATTGGTGTTAGATCAATCATCTAAAAGATGCCCTTTCTCATTCAGCTTTTTGATAGTGATAATTCTCTTCTTTGTCTCTTGTGGCTTTGGTAGTTGTGTTCCTGAGCTATGAAATCACAAAATGATATGCTAGTGAATGTTGGTTTTATTATTTTTACAGTTATTTCCATTTCAATTCCATTGCATTTTAATGAAAAGGGTTTGCTAATTATAGTTTTGAAAATAATTTCTCTAGATTTGTAAATGTGTTCAATGAAGCATTTATTTTTAATACATTCTTTTTATCTTCTAGGAATGCATATATGTCAATTGTAAGGTTTAATACTTTTTTTTTTTTGCAAAAATATTTACAAAAAAAATTCAAAACAAAAGTAAGTGTCCAAATGTGTATTTAATTTTTAAAATATCCATTAAAAGTGCTTTATTTCAGTTAAATATTCAGTGTCTGTTAATAACATTGTGTCCTAACTTTCACAAAACTTGCTTTTTAATATTTTCAGGACTTGCAGAAAATGACAGATTCTTTGAAAAATTTCAGCCTGGCTAGCATTAAAGAAGGATCCCCAGAGTTGAATACAACACAGCTGCCAACAGTGCACACACAAGATGTACAGCACCATAAACAGCATAATCATGTCACTTCTTCAGGCCCAAGACATGAAACTTTGAGTGTGTCTCCTATGCCACACCTAACATTGCATTGCACAAGCATGTGGAAAGATGCACTGACTGAACCTAGCTTTCCCAAAACACAAGTAGATAAGTATAGCTTTACTGCTGATCCAGGCAGTGGCTATTTGCCATACACTCCAGAGTTTAAATCCACTTTTATGACTGGAGGCAACTTGCAACTGTGTGCAGCAAGCGTCTCAAATACTCAGAAAGGTGTCATAGATTATTCTTGGGAAATCTCTGACAAAGATTTACAGTCTGAGAGAAAGGATCAGGATCGAGATATTCATCACATTAAAATTCGTTCTCAGAGAAAATCTTACATACCTGTGCCAGATCATAGCTCCAGGAAAAAAGAAAATTACAGATTTGGATACAAGCCTGATAAATCCAAAGAAGTGTTTCTTAGGTCAGAAAATTATAGATCACAGTCAGTGCATGTTAATAATAATGAAACACAGAAAGACTCAGTTAAAATTAGGAAAGCTAGGCCCCTTTTAGAACATAATTTTAACTAATTTAAGTTTCAGGTTTATCATCTAGAAAATCTATTATGAATTAATGTTTGTCTTCCCTATCATGTATAAATTAGTATTTCCTAGAACAATTGCCTAAACAGAAGTCTGTATACAATTGTACAACTGTTGTGTTATAAATATATTAAAACCTATGATTTGTTTTTGATTATTACCTTGAAATATGTAACTCATATGTTTGGGTTAATGAGCATATATATAAACATAATAAAATGCTGATTTGAAAGGAGTTTCTCACATCACCATCTTGAAAATGATTAAACTAACTATTCTGAGAGCAATTTCTACCAACAAATTGACCTCAGAAAAGTACTTTAAATGAAAAAGACGTTAAAATTGTATGTTTCGAAAAACTTATGAACAATAGTGCTTTCATGATACATAATCATAATTCATATATTATCCTTGAGCACCTGATCAGTAAGTGATTCATCTTTTTTCAAGTTTATAAATTTTCCTGAGATGAGCATCATTATTAAACATTTTATTTACAAAAATCATATATATCAGCATGGCCAATTAATAAGTTTGTCATCTATACTTTATCATCTTCATTAGATGTACATTATTCTTATTACATGTATTATTAATCATTTTGTATACTGTAAACTTCCATCATTCATGAGAAATACTTTAATGTTATGTGCATTATATGTGTGATGTACAATTAATCTAAACATCATTGCAATAATAAAACTTGAGGTTATGGGCAGAGCACTCCTGCTGGTAGAGTTGATGCATGGCAGGGGAACATTTGAGCATTAGAACTTGTTACTTGAGTAGGGTTTGTAAAGATGAAGGCTTGAAAGGAAACCGACACAGAATATGTGGTTCCAGTTTCAATTAGCTGCAATAATAGCACCTGCCTGAGTCAGTTGCCATTGCAAAATAGTTCTGAGTATATGAATACCAGAAAGCTAATTTTTTTTCACTGCTACGCTGCCATTGTATCAAATATCTTTAGTGTTATGTCACATATCTTTACACTGAATGCTCTCATATATCAGATGTCATTTATCAGTGAATAAATTGAGTAAAACTTGTGAATAAAGAATTTATATCTTTCCTAAGTATGCATTTGAAATTCACTAGGTACAGCCATTAGTTTTGTGCTAGACTTGTGTGGTTCGATGCTGATGTCCCTGGGTACAAACTTTTATTTATTTAAAAATTATGTTCTGTTAAATAATCTGTAAAATTATACATGGTGTCTTAAACCTTAAATGCTGCAAACAAAGCAGTAAATCAAACAGTGGCTACAAAATGACCATTCAAACAGGTAATCCAGCACAAACAATAGATTTGATCTACTGGTAAGATCCAAAAAATTTTGAACATTGACAATTATTTTAAAGTTCCATCTTGTTCATTGCAATTTCATTTCATCTATTACATTATCTTTTGACTGGTATTTGCAAGCTAACATCATGGTGAGCAAGAGAAGAGAACCTTATTAAATTTAATTGAATAAAAGATGATTTGGTTCTACTTAAAGTCCATTTTATATTAATTTTATAAATGGAAAGGATATTTTATATAATTTAAATTGAATTAAGCTGAACTTTGAATTTGCCACATTTAAATAAAGTGGGTTTTGAATTTCTTGTAAAGTTAAAGAACATGCATTCCAATGTCCAGTAAAGTGTGTATGCTTTGTTGGTGGACCTGCATTTCTTAGGTGTGTTTGGATACTTTTCACATTATGACATTGTGACTGGACTTAGTTGTAGCAGTTAGCTTGCCTCTGCACGAGCATATTTGTTTGTACTTTAATTTGAACTATACTTTGATTTGAACTATGAAAGTTGTAAGTCACTCACATAAAATAAGGACAATGATTGTATTATTGTCAAGCATCACTTGTCTGGGGGCATAGTATCTGATTATCCTGATTATCTGGATGGATTACCTTCGAAGACAGTGTGGGATATCATAAAACAAAATGGGTGGCTGGCTGTTGGAGAGGAATGTAAAACAGTGCTCAGTATTCTACAAATATCACCATGCTTTTCTAAGAGTGATATTTACCAGCGCGAAAGCGGCGGAAGCCGGAAGCGCCCCCTACACTCAATCAAAATAAGAGTGATATTACTTATTTGTATATTTTAGAAATAATATTTTATGTGCTCTTGTAAAACTTAAAAGTGAAATTAATTGTCTCTCAGTCGTTACCATATTGACAAGTTTTTCTTCTCATAATCATGAAAAAGGTAAATGTTTTAAACTGAAGTTAAGCAGTATAATATTGCACTTTACATCAGTATATACTTTGAAAGAATGTTTTGGATTAGTTTTTAATATCAAAAATAGTCTTAAGTTTTATTGATAAAAAATATGTTATGAATTCTTTTTGTAAATATATTAAACATATTTTGAATTTTCATATAGAAAGAATGATTTAGATTACTTTCATTATGTTATAAGAAAGGATGTACATCTTGATTATAGACTGTAGTAATGGTTTTCTTTATCATTTATATTATCCATGATTTTGGATTATCTGTGCCATCTTCCCCAATCTGAGAGTCAGCTCTTCATATTATATGCATTAAGACTAATTTTGTTTGTCTCTATTTATATACTGATATTTAGTGATAGTATTAATTAATATATAACATGATCACATGCATTTTGAGGAAGATTAAATGAATGTGTGCAGACACTTTATGGATTTCTTTTCTTTCTTAAAGGAGGAGCATATTTAATAGTCGTCTTGTTGAATAGCCTTGTTTTTGTCATTCTTCTTGAGGCCATCTTCAAATTCACTCTCTACCTGTGGCATGGACTGAGGTATACACAGAGGACTGACAGCTTCTAATAAGATTTTAAAAAAATATTTGAATTCATTACTGTAGTGTTTAAGGGACAGTAGATGCTTGTTCTCTTATCTTTTGATCCATGACTATCATATGATTCATTTTTATTTTAAGTTTTCAGCACAACATATCCACAAATGTTTTATTTCACTGCTAAATGTTGGCATGGTAATGTTGCTTACATCACAGATCTTTTTGTGATGGATTGGCTGCTCAATTCCATTTATGCACCTTCAGAACAACCATAGTCCATTCATTTAGTAAATCAGTAAGACGAGCTTCAACTGAGCCAGGCAATAAAGCATGGAAAATACTGTAGAAATTATCCTGAGTTTTGTTTTGGACTAGCATATTTATTTTTGTTTTTAACATATTAAATCAATGAATAGAGAACAGTACATATTAGAAAAAGATATTTTATAAAAGAGACTTGATCAAGTTGATGTCAAAGAAGACAGAACATACCATGTTTTGTGAAAGAGCATTCCAGCAAACAAAAAATAACTCGGCCTCGAGAACAGTGACTGAAAACATAGGCTATTCAACAAAACAATTAAAAATGCCCCTTCTTTAAGAAAAAAAAAATCCCAAGAAGTGTCTGTACACTTATTGACTTAACTTTTGTGCATATTGGAAAACATGAATACTAACATACTAGATATAATTTCATTTGTTATTCATTCATGACAAGACTGCTTCAGATATTAACTATTCTGTTTGATGTATGGAATTTTGGTCAAATTTTAAAATAAATTAAAATAATTGTGTCAATTCTGGTTTGGTTTTGGTTTTTTAATGGCATATAAATGGAATTTTTGATGAAACTACCGGTAGATAAGTTTTGTCTCTTCTCATCCACACACACACACTTGAATGGATACGTGCATGCATATACACACTGATTTTTGTGATAATTAGAACATATAAGTATACGGTGTGTAATGTGTGTTTGTGTCAGAGAGAAAGACAATCTAGCACTCATGCATGGTTTGATTGGATTAATTGATTTGTGACATGCTATTTGTTTCTGACATTCTACATAAAAATATTTGTGTCTTGAAGTGCAAAGAGTGTAGCTATGAAACATGAAATATATACAGACATACAGATATAATTTGTTTTATTTAAATATTGAACATCATTGCGATAATGTACAATCTGATATTAAAACTGAATCAAAGCTTACAGATTGTATTTTGACTAGTAAAGATGTTTTTGGCAGATAATGTACAGAATTTATTGATTTTGTTGGGAAGTAAAGTCTAAGTGAATTAGATTGGACTGAGGAAGTTTAAATCTTTAGATCATTTCAGATATGTTTCAAAATTATGGGACCTTAGAAAATGAAAATTAATTTATCTTAAAATCCAATATTTTAAAGCCAATTATTATGCCCTGAATGTAATGTAAACACTTGTGAATAGAATTTTTTTAATCTGTTAACTGATGGGGTAAAAATAAAAGTATGGAAGACAATGAAAATGAGTTTAAACAAAAACATTTGGAAGAAAAAAGAGAGGGGACTAGATCAATGCAAAGGTAGTAGTATTTAGTATCCTAAATACTTTTGATGCATTGCAAAATAAACAATCAAAGATAATTGTATTACATTGACACAAAGAGTGTATAAACATACAAAAACATTCATTTCTTGACCCTGTAAGCATAGAACACTAATGAGAACAACTATACACCAACCAGAATGCAAGAGATATTGCAATTATTTTCATATAAAGTTTTCAAAATAAAAATAGTCTCTAAATATTTTACAATAAATTTAAAAGAAATACATCTATCTATCTATCTATCTATCTATCTATCTATCTATCTATCTATCTATCTATCTATCTATATTATATTATATATATTCGAGCATTTTAAAATGATAAAATGCAATGATTTTTGCATTTTACTTTTTAGATATCAATTTTGTTATGATAATGCAGCCAAAACCAAAGGCAAATTAAAAATGCAAACATTCAAAAATGGTACATTGCATCTATTAACAAATAAATTTTTTGAACTGATTAAAGAAATGGCAAAGCAGTCTATCTTGTCAAAGTGATTGATTTTGCTATAGTTGCCACATGCTTTTAAAAAGAAAAATAATTTCAATCACAATTAGATTTTGTGAAACAATTTATTGTAATTAATGTATGAGTCATGAGTTATAATGTTACACAATTAACCATGGAATAAATCTTATGATTTATGCAAATTATTTTCTCTTTGTAAGATAACTGATTATGGTAAGTGAATTTAGTTACAGCCTCCCCCCCTCCCAATCATTTCTAATTTATCATTGCATCCAATTTTGATCATAAACTGATAAAAAATAGACACTTTTATACATGATTGCATTTTCAACTGAAAGAAATAAAAAACAGCAAATAACATTTGGTGAAAAAACTGAAATACTACTGTACAAAGGAAAAATATCCTAAACTAAAATAATTTTGTGCCATTTTAGAAATTGTATTTTACAATTCACACAATAAAAAGTGCAAAATTGAAGCTAAAGTATTTTAAATCATGTTTTGACATTTTCATTGTTGACTATACTTGATGTAGGCAAAATAGCCTGTTATCAGAGGAGAAATTAACAAATTCATGGGTGATAAGTATAATTTAATCTTTTAAATGTTTAATTTAAAAAAAATGGTTGTCAAATAAAAAATTAAAAAAATTGTTTAACAATGCTGCTGCTAGTGGAAAATGGCTGTAAATATGAAAAGGAGGATGAAAGAGAAGCTTGCAGCAACATGGTTTGACATATTTCCACTGTCATCGTTACGTGCCATTGTTCCTGCTTGGTTGCATGCTCTGAATAAATCATCCACCTTTCGATTTTCTCTGTGGACAAATAAAAACCATGCATTGAAGCAGAAATATAAATGTTTGACTGACAGAAATTTTGTGTACAGACTTTAAGTCATTCATTCTCTGGGAAAAGCAATGATAACATTTTTAAATATTGATTTGTATTTAATGCAGTTAAAAGGTGCCATTATTGTCTAAACAAAGATGTAGATATTGCTAATGGCACTGCTGTTTTGTTTAGTTGTCTGACATAGATATAATCACTTGTAATGACACCGCTTTTCTGTTTAATGTTGATGCATAGATGTAGGGACTGTTTATGAAACTGTTGTTATGTTTGGTGTTGTGACACCAGATACACCAGTTAGTTTGTGTTGTGATACCCAGATTGGCCTGCTTATTGATGTGACAACCAGCTCTCTGGCATGTCGTTTTGTTTATATTGTTATGTTGGCATTCTGCTTAGTGGTGTGACATTTAGTGTGTGACATTTAGTCTAGTGATGTTTAGTGTTGTGATAGTGTAGAGACATATGGCACAAGCTCATGAAAGCAACAGAGTAAAATGTTAATATTTTGAAATGGTTCACAGAGTTGACCATAATAAAGGAAGATGGACTGCTGATGTTCCAATGAGTGTAATTTATGTTTACCCCATTTGTATACATGGAATATCTGTGCTTTTCCTGTTATGAATGATGTTTCGCGTGAAGAAAAACAAACTGCTCTACAGTTTTAAAAATCTGCAACGGTGACTGAATACCTTTATCACAAAATGTGAACAGAGACTGCAGTGACTACTTTTATTACAACAACTGAACAGAGACTGCAGTGACTACCTTTATTACAACATGTGAACAGAGACTGCAGTGACTATCATTATTACAACATGTAAACAGAGACTGCAGTGACTATCATTATTACAGCATGTAAACAGAGACTGCAGTGACTATCATTATTACAACATGTAAACAGAGACTGCAGTGACTATCATTATTACAACACGTGAACAGAGGCTTCAGCGACTGACTACCATTATTACATCATGTGAACAGAGATTGAAGTGACTGTCATTATTGCATCATTTTATTATTTATTTTAACGGTTATCCATATTTGACATGGACAACTTTTGACGTTTCCATCATACAGCTTGATCACATTATGTTGAAATCTGTCCCCCCCCAATCCCCCCGTAATTTTTGTTTGTCATTTTTTTTTTGTGCCCCAACGGAATACTCATAATGCGTGTATTTAACGCTTTATAGCAAAGAATTATATTGTTAGGGAGTTAACTCAGCAAAGCTTGTTTGGACTCATTTGTGCAGTTCTTTCCCTTAGTATGCGCGCTGCATCGAAAAAGCACACCACACATACACCACACACACACACACACACACACACACACACACACACACACACACACACACACACACACACACACACACACACACACACACACTTCCGTATGCTTGAAGAAATGGAGTTAATAATGAGGCTTTAAAGATCGTTCTGGGTAATCGAGTTAGTTTATACATTTAAAAGTTGCGAAATTGACAAAGATCGTTAGAATACAATCAACCAATCGATCAATCGTTAGAATACACACTCCTCAAAATATTCATATCATTCGCTCAGCACACATTCCTCAAACGTATTTTGTTTCAACTTATACTCCACTATACTACCAAACTAACCTACCCAATACTCCATATGACTACCAAACTAACGAACCCTGTACTCCACTAGACTACCGAACTAACGTACCATATACTCCACTAGACTACCAAACTAACGTACCAGATACTCCACTAGACTACCAAACTAACGTACCATATACTCCACCTGGTTACCGAATGAATGTACCCTATACTCTATTAGACTACTAAGCCAACGTACCCTATACTTCAATAGTCTATCAAACTAACGTACTGTATACTCCACCTGACTATCGAACGTACGGTATACGCCACCTACCAAACTAATGCGCTCCACTTAATTCCGAACTCCACCCGATTACCGAAATAATGTACCCTATACTCCACCTGACTTCCGAACTAACGCACCCTATACTTCACCTGATTACCGAACTAACGCACCCTATAATCTACCTGATTACCGGACTAACGTACCCGATACTCCCAAACGTACCCTCTACTACCAAGACAGAATTGCCGTTGAAAAAAATAAACGAAGTCTAAACAGACTAAATAAAGACTAAATAAACAGACACACTGCGCGTTTGACATCAAGGCAAAACTCACACTGAAAAGAAGAAGACACAACTCACAGACACACTGCGCGTTTGACATCAAGGCAAAACTGACAATGAAAAGAAGAAGACACAACTCACAGACACACTGCGCGTTTGACATCATGGCAAAACTGACACTGAAAAGGAGACAGAACTCACAGACACACTGCGCGTTTGGCAAAGCAAGACCCTCTGACGATGGTGCCGTTGTTGAGACAAAACGGGATGGCATCCTTAGCGCACATGTTGACGTTTCCGCAGTCGAAAGTGGTGGTGTGTGTCGATCTGCATGAGGCGAACGTGTCATCTGTTTCTTGGCTTTCTCTGGAACCCAGTCTTTGACAGTTAGACTTTACCAATTTTTTTTTACACATCGACTATGGAGAAATATAAATCAATGATTAATACCACAGTTAGTTTTCCTCCACAATATATATAAATGTGTGCGTGCGTGTGTTAGTTAGCGTCATATTAATATTTTGGTTCATGCTTGTATTTTTTTAATTTAAAAAAAGTGTTCGTTTTTCTTTTCCTGTCACATTTAAAATTAAAAAATAATTGGGGCACAGAGGCTGTGTTCATTTAGATATTTGTGAATGTGCATATACACTTGTGTGTCTGTGCGTCTGTGTCCCAAGTGGACGTGACTGGATTTCAACTCTGAGTGTGGAGGGATTTCAGCTGTCAGTGTACAAGGATTTCAACCTTAGATACATACAAATTTCTAGCCAGGCTATGTAAGAATTCATGATAGCAGTGAAAAATATTTCAGTGAATGGCGGAGTAAATTTGCACACCCATATTTCTGAACCTAATAATTAATTATATATATATATTTGTTGCCAATGACCCGACCTTAGGCACTGCTAATGACGTTATTTTTGTAAGTGCCAGAGTTGGAGTATATGCTAGAACTTGCTGATGCAATCCGTACCAGTTCCGAGTGGATGAGAAGTTTTTCTGACTAATAGTCTCACACGTCCAATAGGGATGGACCGACAGTTATTTTGTTGAAGAAAGTTCTATATTCTAATCACTTTGATTTGACAGTCTGATAATAAAGGCAATCGTTAGCTTATGACAAGTTAAATGACTGATAAAGAAAGAATGGATTTAGAAATATTTCGTACATGTTTGCTATTGATATATGATTTGAAGTGGAGAATGCTTATGTAATTGAACCATTATTTTATGTTCCCTAACTTGATTACGTTGTACATTATTCTTGTGAATTTTGATCGATGCTATATTTCTTATGCTGCTGGTGTGTCGGGCTATTGGATATGTTGCAGGATTTATAAGTTGAGAATGAGTGTAAGGGACACAAGAGTTTAGAGATGCACCTTTCTTGTTTTGTAAACTTCAGGCTGCAGTGACTACTGTTCTCTACCGTATCACGTTGGTGTGTGTATCTAGCGTTATCATTGAACTTATCAGTAAACGTGTTGCTGTAAATTGATTCTTGTGAATTCTCTTTGAGAGCCAATACAATGGAAATTTTGGCTTGAGTTTAGTCTCGAGAATTCATGAAAGTTTTTGAACATTCCTCGTGGTGTTCTGAGTAGCGCACGTGAAGATTCTGGACTATTCCTCCTGATGTGCTTGATAGCACATACAAAGTTCTGGACTATTCCTCCTGATGTGCCTGATAGCACATACACAGTTCTGGACGATTCTCCAAGGTGTGCTTTGTGAGTGCATCAAACATTCTGGAACAGTTGTGTAACATGTCCAGAAGGTACATTGGACCATCATCTAATAAGAAAGAAAGCGATTTGTTGCAAACTGCATGATGAGACCCCGTGCCCGCGACAGCCGCCATCATTGAAAAGATTATGTACATTGACTATAATTATCTCTCTGAAACTCCACTCTCATATCTATAATGAAACCAAATCTATGAACTTGATTATATATATGTATGTGTGTGTGTGTGTGTGTGTGTGTGTGTGTGTGTGTGTGTGTGTGTGTGTGTGTGTGTGTGTGTGTGTGTGTGTGTGTGAATTTAACTGCTGATGTCAATGCTAGGATAAAATAAATGAGTGTCTAATGTTTAATCAAACTTGTTGTGAAGTGATGTAAATTTTAATGCTCCTTTGATTATATTCATATTTTGTATATTTGATTGTTAATTTAATAAATTTATTGTTAAATTTATTAACCTTCTTGCACATAATTTATATTAAAACCTTATGTTGGAGTAATAGTGGGTGGATGAGGGCTCGTTAAATATAAATAACAGATGGATTTTTATTACTCCTTTAGTAAGAAGTTTCCACCTGCAGAAACATTATGCGACAATAAAACGTCCATATTATTGTGGAAGAGTAGAGTTTTATGAACCCTTATAATCCGCCAAGTGAGAAACAGGTTGGACATGTGGGATAATTAATTATTAATAACTATAAATTACGGTTCTCCATCACTTGTAAGGAGTTAATGTGTTATTAATTAATAAATAATAATCTTAATGAATAAAGGGTGCCCAGAGGTGTCACACAGTGTGTAAAAGTTTCAACTTTGGAAGCAATAAGAGTTTTAGTAAGGATATGTACGAATTCATGAAAGTAGTGAAAAACATTACAGTGTGTAAGGATTTCAACCCTGGATGTGAAAAGATTTCTAACAAGGATATGTAAAAGTTCATTATATAGCAGTGAAAAACATTTTAATGTGTAATGTAAGTACCATGATTTCAATAATGAACCTTGGAAATTTTTAACTTAACCGCGAAAGCAGACAAGTGCAAAATGTTGCAAAAGAAGCTTTGAAGTGTTCCATATAAGGACGTAAGAAATAAACAGACCAGACCATAAAAGACTGGTTTTGAAATGTAAAAATACAGTATTTTTTTTAAAAACAGCTTTCTGAATAAAATTTAAGATCTGAGGCTAAATGACAAAATACTCCCCCCCCCCCCCCCGGCATCAACCTGGTAAAATACATTGAGTTGGGCAAATAAGTTTTGCCAAACTGCAGCAAAATGTACAGATAGCTAAATAGATATATTTATTAAGTTTTGCCAAACTACATCACAATATATAATCTAGCCAAATATATGTATTTGTTTAGTCTTGCCAAAATTTACCCTAACTACGCCGCTAAAATAAAGCAAAATGTACAGATGTTAAAGTAATCAGAAAATTAATTTCCACATAGAAGATTTTCTAAAATAAACAGGAAGTCATATTTCCAAATAATAAGGAAAAATAAGATAAAAAAGGGAAATACGATCTCCTTTCTTCCAATAGAAATACGTTTATCCAGAACACAAGATCCAATCCAGAAAATCGTGGTCTTTATAACACTATTAACCACTCATTAAAATAAAATCCCAGTTACTACAGTTTTAAGGAGGCGTGTATAAGAGGCATACTAACTATCCAATGATGGAATGGAGACAGATAGGAGGCATAACTACTCTGTTATACACGTATTTATATCCTGTGATTGGAATTAAAAAAAGTAAGCAGATTTTACCTGCAAACAGCACGCTGGGCATTGCAGCGTCCAGTGACTATGGTACCATTGGTCAAGCAAAATATGATGGCGTCCTTAGTACAAATCATCGGGTTGAAATTGCTGCAGTCAAACACTTCACACTGCACCACTGTTAGCCCTGAAAGTACAAACCGAGAGCACACATACAGAGGTACGTTGATGAAAGTATTTGCGTATTAGGTAATGCTTAACTAAAACAAAAACATAACACACGGACTTGTAGTCTAAGAGAGAGGAACACTTACCGTTGGGTCACTTAGTCTCAGTCATGCAAAGGTCATGAAAATGTCAAAGTTCTTTTGAGAGATAGTGCTTACTGTGATGGAGAAATCTTAATTTATGCTTATTAATAATTCTCCCAGGAGACACCACTCGCCCCTCACCTGGCGGATTACATAGGTGTAGTAAAAGTCTTCTCTCTTTCACAACAAGACAGACGTTTTACTGTCAAACAAAATATTTCCGTAGGTGGAAACTTCTTACTAAAGGAGTAATAAAAATCAATCTTTATTTATATTTAACGAGCCCCCATCCACCTTCTATCTGCTTGTGATAAAGTGTTTCTAAAAACTCCTAAATTTGCTTGTGATAAAGTGTTTCTAAAAACTCCTAAATTTGCTTGTGATAAAGTGTTTCTAAAAACTCCTAAATTTGCTTGTGATAAAGTGTTTCTAAAAACTCCTAAATTTGCTTGTGATAAAGTGTTTTACATCAAAACGAAAATTGGAGCTCACAACGTAGACAGTAACAACTGAAGTACAACCGCGAACTCCAGTGATTCGGGTTCAATCCCAGCTCAGGGTTAAAAAAAAAAACTCTCAAAAGTTTACGGGTAGTTCTTAGCACATGTTGGAGAGCATAGTTACTTGCCCAACGGATTGGACAATAAATCAGATCTCGTGAGCAGCACAAAGCTAACGATCTACCGCAGTTTGAAATAAGAAAAAAGTAAATCACCTGACTATCTGCCTGAGCATAATTACATTCCAAAAGCTCATCCCCTCTCCAGTCCACTCAAACTCATACTTGGCGCAATATCCCTCCATGTCACAAGATTAAAAAAAAATATATATCTTAAAGGAAGATACACCATAAAGGAAGATAAAGGAAGTTAAAGGAATATATACTTTAAAGGAAGATATACCATAAACTAAGGAAGATAAAGGAAGTTAAAGGAATATACTTTAAAGGAAGATATACCATAAACTAAGGAAGATAAAGGAAGTTAAAGGAATATACTTTAAAGGAAGATATACCATAAAAGAAGATAAAGGAAGTTAAAGGAATATATACTTTAAAGGAAGATACAGAGAGACATACCGAAAAGGAAGAGAAAGGAAGATAAAGAGAGAAATGCCCTAAAGGAAAGAGAGAAATGCATTAAAGGGAGGTTAAGGAAAATATTCCATAAAGGGAGATAGAGAGAAATGCCGTAACGGGAGATAAAGGAAAAAAAAATGTCGGTGACTGAACTCATCTGCAAAACCAGGAAAACTGAAAGTGGACGTGAAACCCAAATGAAAAAAATAAAGCCCCCAGCTCACCCTACAAAGTGCTTCATATCATTCAAGTGGCTTAAAGGTACAACATTCCGATTTAACGGATGGTTTGTGTTGAGAAAAGAAATAAAATTCCAGCCTGGGAACTTTAAAGAAAATAACATAATTGACACTGTTGTAACATTGACTGATTCTGTCAGCTGTATTTACAAGTTTACACTGGCATGACTATGAGCCTACAGTTACTGTTTGTACAATTCCTTGGCTTTATTAAAATAGGATAAGTTTGTACAATTCCTTGGCTTTATTGAAATAGGATAAGTTTGTACAATTCCTTGGCTTTATTGAAATATGATAAGTTTGCGTCAGGATGCCATTGTTCCCAGACGACCACGATCCGCAGATCAAGATTTGCATTTCTTTCTTCTGCTCTCCCCCTCTGTCTTCCTCACTGCCTCTTACTCTCCCTCTGTCTGTCCGTCTGTCTAGCAGTGTTTAACTTGTTTAGCAAGCTAACCACTTGGCAGCCTGCTTGACGACTGTGAGGTGCTTAGATTCCTTATCCCCATGGCACTTTTATTGCTACTGATTTTGGAGTCATGTAAAAACTCCAACTACGTTAGCTAGGTAGGCCACACACTTGTCAGTTTGAGTCGACATATATTCCAGTCTCTAGGTCAGGACAACAATTTTTTTTCTTTCCTAAATCGAAATAAGTAACTCTTAATTAGTTTACTTAGAACTAAGTAACTCTTAATTAGTTTACTTAGAACTAAGTAACTCTTAATTAGTTTACTTAGAACTAAGTAACTCTTAATTAGTTTACTTAGAACTAAATAACTCTTAATTAGTTTACTTAGAAGTAAGTAACTCTTAATTAGTTTACTTAGAACTAAGTAACTCTTAATTAGTTTACTTAGAAGTAAGTAACTCTTAATTAGTTTACTTAGAACTAAGTAACTCTTAATTAGTTTACTTAGAACTAAAATTGCGTAAATCGCTCTTCTCTCGCATCCACCCACCCACATACATACGGGAAAGGGGGAGGGAGGGGCTGACGGTAACCGGTACGGAACACTAGAAACATTAGCCTCTCGTTCTAGTGGCTAAACGAAAGTAGGGATAAAAAATTCTTCAGGTGTTTTTAACATTTCTTAGCTCACAAGTCTAGGTGTGCACGCCTGGCTATAATTAATACCTAGCCTATCAACACAGCTCGTCCTATATGCTAACCGGCAGTAACTCTAAAATCCATCTATAGGCAGTTACATGATCTGACAGCACAGGTGGTTGGTCGCTTCCCTATCACTGATTTATGTATAAACGGAGAGAACATCAATGAATATAGACGTTTCCTCTGTGTCGTAAGCGGAAGTTTCAGTGCAGCCATTTTGGGAATACCAAACTTTAAAAAGAACATGCTGAAGACAACGTGTTGGAAATGAATCTTTATTGACAAAATATGCCTACTTATACAAACACACTTGCAAATATGTTTATATAAATTAGAAAGAGTATATTTTTCTTATGTGAGTGAGTGAGTGAGAGAATGAATGAAAATTTAAATCTTTACCAGCTCGAAATCGGTCTCAGCCGGAAGCACTATCCATAAATTAAGAAGCTCTACAACAAAATAAAATGTACTAACTATAGATTTTCTTTATATTACTTTTCTTTTAAATTTAGAACGGTTTTCGTACTCTGTCATTGCAGGCCTAAAGAACTACAATGTAGAGCTGACTCTATGGCCTTCAATGCACAGTTTAACAAGACCTACAATGTAGAGCTGACTCTATGGCCTTCAATGCACAGTTTAACAAGACCTACAATGTAGAGCTAACTCTATGGCCTTCAATGCACAGTTTAACAAGACCTACAATGTAGAGCTGACTCTATGGCCTTCAATGCACAGTTTAACAAGACCTACAATGTAGAGCTGACTCTATGGCCTTCAATGCACAGTTTAACAAGACCTACAATGTAGAGCTAACTCTATGGCCTTCAATGCACAGTTTAACAAGACCTACAATGTAGAGCTGACTCTATGGCCTTCAATGCACAGTTTAACAAGACCTACAATGTAGAGCTGACTCTATGGCCTTCAATGCACAGTTTAACAAGACTTACAATGTCGAGGAATAGGGTAGATCGAATCAGTTTTCAAACTGAGAGAAGTGTTGTAATGACAATGTACATATAATTTTAAACATATTTTCAAACTGAGAGAAGTGTTGTAATGACAATGTACATATAATTTTAAACATATTTTCAAAAACAGTTCACAAATATAGTGGACTGAATGCTGAAATAGCCTGAGTGAACTATTAAACAGTATTGGTGGACCGAGGAAAGTTATTTTATTGATATTTATTACTTGGGTTGAGGACCTTATATCGTTTTGTTTGTTTGCAGTGTAAATTTAATGTACTGAATTATTCTTCATAAAATTGTATATATATATATAACCCTATTCCCAGACTATATACCAAGCATGCAGTTGCCATAGACACTACAATGCGTTGGTATTAGCAATATGGCAGACAATTGCCGTTATAGTATTATCTCCTGTGTCATGTATAGAGCTGCGTGTCCCTGTGCTCATAGATAATTCTTTCCATAATCCACCCCGGCCTTCACTTTCGCCATCAGTAGCACCATAACTCTATCTCCCTCCACCAAATCTACATTTCTCTCCCTTTGACGCTTATTTTCCGTCTGCAAGTTCCATGGAAAATTGAACTAAATGTAGAAGACGTGACCACCATTCGTTCAATCCTACACTCACCCCCGCCGGTAACAATAGAATAGACAGGTTCTTTAATTCCAACGTCTAGACAGAACCTTGAAAACCGATCTCCGCCCCCCCCCCCGCCCTCTTTGAGGTTTACCTCACTGAGAACACTTGTGAACAAGACACGCATCTTTAAAGGCAATACATGTATATCCGATTTGCTTTGACTCCCAGCAACAGGTTACATTTCAAGTTCGTCCAGTCAGTGGAAAGGGGAGCTAACCTAAGTCCAAGGTAGTTAAGTCATTGTAGCCCTTCCGTTTGCATTGCTAGTAATCGTCTCTTAGGAACCAAATAAAAAGGCCTTCGACAATCTACAGTGACATTCGAGGAAACAAGTCTGACTGGTCGGTTAAGGTTGAGAGTGTGAGATTCTGTCTCTGTTCGGCACTCACAGTGAGTCGGTTTAGAAGAATCGACGCCCGAGTGTGCGGGCAAAATATTCCATATTATTTTTCTCGGTTCTCTCTGGCCATCCAAGTCCATGTAACTTGGACGAAAATATAAATATGAGTGGTGAGATACAAGTATCCTTCCTATAAATACAAAAATCGTTATTGCGGTCACGAGTATTGGTCCTATCGTTTTTGTCGTTATTGCGGTCATGAGCATTGGTCCTATCGTTTTTGTCGTTCTCTTACTGTTATAGTGCTATTCCTTGGTGCGCTAACGAAAAAGGTTGTTTGATAACAAAATTTGAGTCAATTTCTGTTTAGAAATAGTACTTCTCTTAAGCTTGGATAAAATAGCACAGTCAGATAAATGTAAAATTTTAACTGGACCAAGCCTACTAATACTGGGTAGACCCACCAGTCTGGTAAAAGTTGTAAATTTGAAGTAGGTCAGGTCAGAAGTGGCAGCTTGTTAGTACACCCGACGACAGAGTGCTGAGAGAGGAAAGAGCCGAACCCATCGCCATGAAAAAAGCAGTCAGGTATTTAGAGACAGACTCGTACAGCAGGAATTATCTGCGCTTACTTCTTGTCAAGCAAACTTCTTCTTGTTCCGAATTGCTCCCCACCCACCCATCCCAACCAAAAAAATAAATTAACTTAACAAGAGATTTACAACCATTTCGCTTTGTTTACCTATCTCCATCCACCCACCTATCCATCCATCCATCCATCCATCCATCCATCCATCCATCCATCCATCCATCCATCCATCCATCCATTCGTAGTCCTACACCGTTCATACATCCTTATAGAGTGTTGACTTACAAGAAGAATTTGATGTTAATAAAACTAAATCTTAAAACCTGTGTCGCGGTGTCTTTTCTTCTTAAAAGTAGAACGCTTCTTATCAAATGATAACAATGCCGCACATTTTTAAAGAAAACAGAACTCATAATACTAATACACCCATGAAACACTCATGGAGGTGTTGTTATCAACAGGGCCCTCTATTAGACTAAGGTTGTTTAAAGAAAAAAAAACAAGCAAACGACAACACAACAACAAACATTGCATAATCTCACCCCAAGCTCTCTTTCTGTTAGTGAAACACTAAAAAACCGAATCTTTTGTGAAAAACAGATAGTACCAGTAATGTGAAAAACAGCAACACTAGCAGTGTGAAAAACAATTAGGACCAGTAATGTGAAAAACAGCAACACTAGCAGTGTGAAAAACAATTAGGACCAGTAATGTGAAAAATAGCAACACTAGCAGTGTGAAAAATAGGTAAGACAAGTAGTAAACCTTTAGTGTGAAAAACCAGCTAGGACCAGGAATGTGAAAAGCATCTGCTGGAGTTGCTTAAACATTCATGCCATACAAGCAAAAATGGAAAAAAAAATAAAATCAGTGTTAAATAAAAGAATTAAAAAGGAAGGAATAAATAAAAATTACAAAACCCTATTGTTTCGCTACACGATCCGTTATAGTTATTATTATTATAGGCCGTGTAATATATATCACATTTATTATTGCGTTGCCCTTCAGCATTGTCGAATGGTTTGAGGACTGATTTAATGTTCCTTTAAGAAAGCAACAGACTTGTGACTTTGTAAATATCGTGACCTTGTTTCCACTGACGAATGGTTAGAGGACTAATTTAACGTCCCTTTAAGACACACCAGACTTGTGACTCTGTAAATATCGTGACCTTGTTTTCGCTGTCAGAACCTTGTCAAGTGATGCACTGTTTCGCTACAGCGGTAGTGTGCCACTAATGTCTTCTTCACGGAGTGAATAAAAATGTCGCCTTTCCGGATCGGTCGCTCTCTGCTTCCCTTGACATCTGGTTCCTGGCGATATGGCGATCACCTAGTCTTGATGATGCGGGATTTGGACAAGCTAATTGACTGAACGGAGCGCCTGAATGTGTTCGTGACACTAGGTGACGTCTCCGGGCTAGGGCGAATGAGACCTCAAGACGCGAACACAACTTGAGTTTGCTCGCTGTCGAACGCTGTGACGTACAGCGCCGACCCGCACACAAGAGGTCTTCAAATAAATAATCCGGTCCAAAGTGTCAAGTAACAATATACATTTCTAGAAAAATTGGCTCATTTAAGTTTGAGTTTGTATAAGAAATTGTAACTACAACAACAGCAAGAACTGCCATTGTCATTTCGTTTAATTTCGGCCCGCAATTTGACACAGTAACTTTTGTCACACTCTCACAAGGACAGTCACCATGCACTACAGTAATAGTCACACTATTCACCATAAAAAGCCACTCAACTCTCTCAATAACAGTCATGCAACTTACCCCACTAACAGTCACGCAACTCAGATCAATAAAAGTCTCACTTTGTGAACACTAGCTTCTCATTATTCATTACAAAAGCAACCACACGATTCCCACAACACTAGCTTCTCATTATTCATTACAAAAGCAACCACACGATTCCCACAACACTAGCTTCTCATTATTCATTACAAAAGCAACCACACGATTCCCACAACACTAGCTTCTCATTATTCATTACAAAAGCAACCACACGATTCCCACAACAATAGTCATGCAACTCACAACAAAGATAGTCTTACTATTTACCACTCAGGGTACCATATTAGCAGACATTCTCCACAACAACATCAACCATACCCCACAACAGCAGTCACACCATACCCCACAACAGCAGTCACCTCATATCCCACAACAGCAGCCACACCATACCCCACAACAGCAGTCACCTCACATCCCACAACAGCAGCCACACCATACCCCACAACAGCAGCCACACCATACATCGCAGTAATAGTTACGCAACTCACGACAATGGCAATTACACCACAACACTCCACTGTTCACCACAGTAGCAGACTATAAATCTCTACTCTCTCACTGTTCACCACAGTAGCAGACTATAAAACTCTACTCTCTATGCTTGATATGAATTCGAACTCATGTGACTCGTCACATTCAGTCCTCTGAATATGATGTAAACCCACTTCTTTTCATTCCCCACCCCACCCCCACCTCCCCTTCATCTCTCTTGAAACGAGAAAATCTAAACTACGCGCGTCTTGCAATAGGCAACTGGTCCCTGAGGTGATTCAGCTCCTATTCACAGAAACAATAATTTCCAGATTTACTTCCAAATTACAAAGCTAACAGACTTCACAATCACCGGGCTTGTGTCTTTACGCACTAACGCACCGAAGTGTGCTCTGAACCCACAACACGACCTTTAGCTATTAAGGGATGTAGAATGGGTGAGGTTTTGTATGTTGTGTTTTAAAAATTAAAAAATTAAAAATGGAAGACTGCAGACCCTAATAAAGAAAGGCATACATCTTCATCTTGCATACATTGCTAATTTTGTTGCCTGCCAGCAACCGACCAATCACCGTGTGATAATTAAGCCTCTTTCCACATCAATCGAACACGGTGTGCTAATTAACTCGTGTTCTTCTACATCTATAACGACTAATAACGGTATGCCAATTAACAGGCGGTTTTCTACATCTATATAACGACTAATAAGGGTGTGCCAATTAACAAGCGTTTTTCTACATCCTATAGCGACCAATAACAGTATGCCAATTAACAAGCGTTTTTCTACATCCTATAGCGACCAATAACGGTGTGCCACTTAGCAAGCGTTTTTTTACATCTATATAACGACCAATAACGGCGTGCCAATTAACAGGCGTTCTTCTACATCTATATAATGACCTATAATGGTGTGCCAATTATGGGACCCTTCTATATCACTGCATACATTGCACAGAAAATTGCTTTGCTAGAATTTTGATTAAATCGAAATTTTGTACAAAAACAATCGCTGTACATGGACTGTACATTATGCTGATTAATTAGTACTTGGCTTTATTGACATCTAAATGAATATCTAATCGATTGTCAAAGACAGCGTGTAATTAGTGCTTGGATTTATTGACATCTAAATGAACATCTAATCGATTGTCAAAGACAGTGTGTAATTAGTGCTTGGCTTTATTGACATCTAAATGAACATCTAATCGATTGTCAAAGACAGTGTGTAATTAGTGCTTGGCTTTATTGACATCTATATGAACATCTAATCGATCATGAAAAATAGCGTGCAATAGTTATCACTTGATTGATTAATGCTGTCGCTACAAACGTCAACTTCAACATGTTTTTTTTTTAAATTTCTTTGACGGATGAAACACTGCTTATAGACGAACATGTATAAATAGCATGCATTTATGTTTCCTTAGAACTTTGACAAAATCTGTAACTTTTTATTTCAACGAATCACGTACTAGTATTTCATCTTGTTAATTAACTGATCACAAGACCAGAACAAACGGCAGTTGCCCTGGCAATCGGATTGTAAACGTTCCTAAATACACAAAAACATTTTATATAGGCCGATTGTATATTATATTGTATACGTGTTTTGCTTCTTAACGCGCTGTTCTGATTCAGGAAAGTGAGAGACCCACAGTATGACTGGTGAATTCAGCTACTTTTCAGCAAAGTGAGAGGTGCACATTATGATTCTTGTGAATTCAGCTACTTTTCAGCAAAGTGAGAGATGCACATTATGATTCTTGTGAATTCAGCTACTTTTCAGCAAAGTGAGAGATCCACAGTATGACTGGAGAATTCAGCTACTTTTCAGCAAAGTGAGAGATCCACAGTATGACTGGTGAATTCAGCTACTTTTCAGCAAAGTGAGAGATCCACAGTATGCCTGGTGAATTCAGCTACTTTTCAGCAAAGAGATCCACAGTATGATTCTGGTGAATTCGGATATCTATATGACCCACTACGTTATGGACATCATCAGGTTTGATCATAAGTAAACAAATGAAGGAATACTGTTTTGTACAATAAATACTCTTCTGAATAACAGTTGTGAGAAATCCCACGCCCTGGACAGTGAGGGTGGAGTGACCTAAGTTTTATGACTTTTATGACCGTTCTAGTGGTCGACTGTGACTAGAGTGGGTAGTTCAAATCACTCACTGAATAGTTTATCGATCTCGCAGAGCATTGATGGACAGCATATAATGGATATCTATGGAGAAGTATTTATCCGAATGAGAAACTATATCAGAGCGGAGTTAGTAGAAAGGGGGAACTCAGACGCGGAAAAAATCTTTTAATTAAATAAAATGTCTACATAATTATGTATAATTCTTTTAGAGACTGAATAAAACTCTCACCAATGGAAGATATAACTATTTAACGCTCAGTCAAGGGATTCCAGAGTTGAACTTTCTTACACTTCCACTCCCCCCTCCCGCCTCTGTTACTCTCCCAACGCAAACGACATCTTGCAAACTACAAATAACAATTTAGAAAGAGGAGAAATAAAATATACCTACCTTTTTGTATGTAAGTGGGTAAAGATTTGATGAATAACTAATCAGATTTTTGTATGTAAGTGGGTAAAATATTGATGATAATTAACAAGAGGAGAAATACAATATCTATATTTATATAAATAGATATAATTTTATATACTTGAGGGAATAGAGCACATAGCTTTATATATATCTACTTTCTTATGGATGAATACAATATCTATCTATCTATCTATCTATCTATCTATCTATCTATCTATCTATCTATCTATCTATCTATCTATCTATCTATCTATCTATCTATCTATCTATCTATCTATCTATCTATCTATTCGTCTGTCTGTCTTTCTGGCTATCTATCACTTATCATCACCAACCCATCAAACGATTACATATCACAGAAGAGTTTATACATGTTATTTTGCTAACAGAATAAATACATATTTCAGTACATTAATTACAAATGAAAACTCCTCAACCAGAATAAACCAAACAAACACCAGCCATCCTGCTACGATCATTTTTGTCGGTGACGTACCTGCAACTGCGAGAAGACAAACTGTAACGAAAGCGTTTGTTGTCATCATGATGAGATGTACAGGAGTAGCGATGATGTGCCAAACGTTGTCGAAGGTAAGCCAAAACCGAGAGGATGTACCGAGTAATGTCGAAGGTAAGCTAAGCCGGGATGCAGTCGTAACTCTTACGTGGTGGAGTGTTTCAGGCGCAAGTGTTTCGCGGTTTACTGTACCAGGTTGGCTTTGCGAAGGTTTTATAGTTTTACAATTCTGTGGGCCGAGCCCTCTTTTCTTGATCGTAAAGGTCGAAGAAGCTGAACATGTGTGTGTGTGTGTGTGTGTGTGTGTGTGTGTGTGCGCGCGCGTGTGTGTGTACGCGTGTGTAAAAGAGAGGGAGAGAGAGAGAGTTTATTGCTATAGGATTGCCAATTTTGATCATTTGTATAGATTGGGTTGTTTGTTATCTTTTCAAAAGCAATATCAGTAAGGACACGTTGCGTGTATTTTCCTGCATGCAAGAGTTCGTACGTGCGTGATTTTCCAAAATATGCGCGTAAGCAAACGGGAATGTTCACACCCACTCCATTAAGTACTCGCTAACTATTGTCCCCATAAATATCTTGATTTATTATAGACTGGGATAGTGGGATTTCACTTTTCATTAATGAATAATTTCCTGACTCACTAAAGGAACATTTAAAAAAAAAGGAAAGGTTTTTTTTATTTCAACCAATCTCAATTACAAACTCCACAAATACAAATTAAATGTTCTAAGTACAATTACACAAACGTTAGGAATTTAAAAAAATCACATCACTTATTCCTGTTTCCCCCCTCTCCCCCCATATATTGTCTGGTGATGAGTTCGGGTCTTTGATAGCCACTTCAGAAGTGAGTTAATTTCACTGACGATTAAATTGTTCTTAGTGTGAATTTAAATAATTTTTTAAAATACTAGTTACCGCCCTTTGCTTTACCGCCTTGTCTTAAAGCAGCTACAGTATTTAAATGTTCACAACAAATTCAAAGCTCTCAAATAATTTTTATGATTAAGTCATCAGAACAGAATATATGTTTTGAATGACTGTTGATCTTTCAACAGATATTACTACTTCAGTTAACTATCTAATCTATTTGATCTATGACAAGAGATAATAGTTCTTTAATCACTATAATTTGGTCTTCACAACATAGACCTTCACTTGATTATAATTTGGGCTTTAAGACAGAAAATAGACCTTTAAAAAACTATAATTTGGTCTTAACGGCAGAAACTAGACCTTCATCCGACTGTAATTTGATCTTCACAACATTTACAATAGTCAAGTGAATAGAACAGGCGAATCTATATTCAATTAACTATTTATGTTTGATCTTCACAACATATGGTAGGCCTTTTATTAATGACTGTAATTTGATCTTCACAACATATGGTAGGCCTTTTATTAATGACTGTAATTTGATCTTCACAGCACACAGTAGGCCTTTTATTAATGATTGTATTTTTTGTCCTCAGACACACAGTAGGCCTTATTTTTAATGACCATATTTTGGTCTTCACACACACAGAGGACCTTTTATTAATGACTGTATTCTGGTCTTCACACACACAGTAGTCTTTTTTTTATTAAGACTGTAATTTGTTCCTCTTATAGACCAAATACTAACAGTCGCGATTTACTCTACCCTGTATATGACTGCTTTCATTATACACCTGTTTAACTTCGGTCTTCACAAAAGAATAATCGAAATGGCGTATTTAGTTACGGACAGACGATGGAGGTAGCTGTAAGTGGAATATAGATGATCTATAATTATAGATGAAATTACTAAATATAGTCGTATGGTGAAGTTAGCTTTGCACTAATGTTGTGGTTAACTATAGATAGAAATTGTTCACTATAGACAGGTGATAGTCATAGTTACGGTCAGATGAATGACTAGATATAGTCAGGTGATTGGTTAAGTAGAAACTTATAATGAATCAGCTATAGTAAGATACTGTGTTAGCTAGTCAGACGTTCTGCTTAGCTATAGTTACGTGACAGATGATGGGCAAGTGATGAGAATCAATAAAATCAAATGAAACGCTAGTTATAGTGTATGATGGGATAAACATAGCCAGATCACGTGTTAATTATAATCAGATGATGGAAAAAGGTATTTATCAGGTCATGCACTATACAGTCAAATGATTAGTGACTACGTATGGACAATTTTACGGGTTACCTATAGTTGTATTATGGGACTAAATATAGATGGATCGCGGGTTAGTTACAGTCGTATGATGGGGATAAATATAGTAAATTTAAGAGTTAGTTATAGTCAGATTGTGCGAACAAATACAGACAAATCCTGGGACAAGTAAATCCTGGTGAAAGAGTTTGTAAACAACAGCACTGTTTTTCTTTTAGAATGTTCATACTGTACGCCGGAAGTTGCTCTCTAAAGAACAGGTAATGAACTAGTTAGATTTTCTGTCTGAGGTTTTGTGCTGTATTTGGTTTTTTGTGAATGTATTTGTCTTCGTACACACAAAATGTATTATGGAGGGGGGGGGGTGTCTCGTACGCGTTAAGTCAGTGTTTAACTCTTGCATCAACTCTTAAAACAACATGAAGAACAATTTACTTCTGACCATTCTGAGTCCGGTTTCAGCTAGAATTAACAGACATATCTTGGTCAAAGAACTTGTACTAAATTTAATGCTTAGACATTAATTTGACTTTTGCAGAGAGGAGTGTACCTTTTATCTTTTGATGTTTTTGAGGGTTTGTAACCTTGTATCTGCTCCTGACTACAGTGACTACTGTACCCTGTTGGATCAAGTTGCTGTGTGTATCCAGCATTGTCATTGAACTTATCAGTATACATGTTGCTGTAAGATGATTCCTATGAATTCTGTTCAAGATCCAATACTACGGAAATTGAGGCTAAAGATTGGTCTTGAGATTTCACAAAATGTCTTGAACATTCCTCATGGTGTAATTGAGTAGCGCACACAAAGATTCTGGAACATTCCGCGTGGTGTGCTGATAAAGGATATGATGTTCTGGACGATTCTCCCCCATCACCACCACCATCTCTTGTAATAGTCGCACCATTACAAACACCTGTCAGTAAACCATAACATTTAGATACCTCACATACTTTAATATAAACAATTTCCATTTAATATAAAAACCTAAATAGAAGTAAATTTATTATTACTGAGTGCGTATGTACGTTATAAGAACACATTATAGAGGAAATGTGTGAGTATCTCTGTGTGTATGTGCGTTCGTCGGTGTGCGTGCAGGTGCAGTGTTAACTCATCTACTTGTTACTAGGTACATCAAAACATTGACTCACTTCCACCTAGACCTTTTAGCCTTTCTCACGGGTACGCATAAAATCTTTCCCACGAGGACAACTGCTATTAAAACAAAGTGAAATATTGATTTTTTTTTCTCTTAAATCGTTCAGTACGTTCGAGTGTGCTTGACACAGCTTTGACACTCGGTGGCTTACGGTGGATGGTACGTAGTAAGGACCCACTCCGCCCTGCAAAGAGCTTAGGTGTGTGTGTGTGTGTGTGTGTGTGTGTGTGTGTGTGTGTGTGTGTGTGTGTGTGTGTTTGTGCGTGTGTGTGTGTGCAGTGTGGATTTTCCAGCCGTGAGTGTGGTGTATGGAGCGATTTTTGGCAGGTGACTCAAAGGACCGAGTTCCTTGCCTTCAAGGTCATACATTTTGATAATCATGGCGACACATCCGGAAATATCAGCTTAGATCGGCACTTGATTTGCAGTAAACAATTGTTTGACTTTAATTTGATTTTTCACATTTCTAAAAAATAATTATAAATTACTCGATCATCTTTCCTTCCTGTGAAATTGTTTCCGTGATTATGAACAACATTTTTTGTTTAAATAATTATGTTTCTGTTTCGAGAAATTTAAACGCCGCACATATAGTTTTCAGATTAAGACATTTTGCCTCCATGACCCCTGGTGGTGAATAAGTTGATTGTAATAATGAGTTTATTTTAGAGTGTGTATCTTTTGTTGACAAGAGGATATAGTTCTTTGGATCTAGTAATATATATATATATTTCTAATTATATTGTGTTTTATACTGTCCGATATGTCGTGCTCAGCAGCGAGTCTTTCTGGCACCTCTTGTCAGACGTAACTGTCCTAAAGTCCTAATGCGCACACATTTCGCTGCCACAGACCACGTGACAATTTTTTCGGTGGTTTGCAGGTATATTACAAGTTAATCTCACACAGTTTGAGGAAGAAATATTATAGGGATGACAGAATTTGATTTACAAATAAATTTGCGTTATATATATCAGCCGCCAATGTCAGTGCTGTATCTTCTCGATCTCCCACACAATTATTTGAAGGTCACGTAATGTCATGTGGATAATCCCTCCCCCCCCCCCACATGGATAATGGAGCATAATTATCAGCACTTTAGCAACACCTATACCAATGAATATCATCTTGTGGTCCACGGCACATTATCAGGTGGTCCACGGCACATTATCAGGTGGTCCACGGCACAGTATCAGGTGGTCCGCGGCACATTATCAGGTGGTCTGCGGCACATTATCAGGTGGTCCACGGCACATTATCAGGTGGTCCGCGGCTGCGTTATATATTTGGAAAAAGGTCACTTAGATATAAAAAGGTTGGCTCAAGTGGTCCAGCTAATTATTACGTGGTCTGTGTAGTTGGAAAAGTGGACCTAAGATGTGAAAAGGTTGAAAAACCAGTGACCTATACTACACTACAATTATGATACACAGGTGAAATAGGCAAACAGTTTAGAAATAAAATAATTAATAACAAATCTCACTACATGCAGACTTGATTAGAGATTTGAAGACCATGCAACTAGACCGTCGGTGGAATATGTGCTTGGCTCTCCGAGCCTTAATAAGCCACAATTATACTGCATAGCAGCTACCAACGTTTTTGCTGGTTGCTGATTTAGCAGGAAACCATCATCTCTATATACTACTGTCGAAAGTATGTGGTTTTGCTTGTACAACTGAATATTTTATCCATGTTTTATTGTAACCTTAACCATATTTTCGTATTGCTATACATTCAACTTAAAATGTTAGACTGTATCTTGACCGTACGAAACTTCTTTAGTCCATGTGCCTTTTACTGGCAGATTGGCACTTTTTTTTCCCATACTTTGACTTTCGATGTTTGCTGAGCCACGAAGCAACACTAGAGCAGAAAGACCGACGTGCCAGAGATCATGGCTCAACGACCCACGTGCTAGAGAACATGGCTCAACGACCCACGTGCTAGAGAACATGGCTCAACGACCCACGTGCTAGAGAACATGGCTCAACGACCCACGTGCTAGAGAACATGGCTCAACGACCCACGTGCTAGAGAACATGGCTCAACGACCCACGTGCTAGAGAACATGGCTCAACGACCCACGTGCTAGAGAACATGGCTCAACGACCCACGTGCTAGAGAACATGGCTCAACGACCCACGTGCTAGAGAACATGGCTCAACGACCCACGTGCTAGAGAACATGGCTCAACGGACCACGTGCTAGAGAACATGGCTCAACGGACCACGTGCGTCTCTGCTGCAGCACCCATTAGGACCCTGGATGACAACTCCAGGCGCATCCTGAGATAAGTGGGCCAAACATATCAATAGCCGTACAGCTTTCTCTCATACTTTTGTTCATATGAACTTAACTGAAATAACCAACATGTGTGGCCAACCAGAATGTGTGTTTTGCGGATCAGCCTGAGGTTAATGGCAGCCCGGGGTGGAGGAAAATTAACATCTTACCCATCTCCTAGCAAAACGTCACAGTTACATCACATCCTTTACTTAAAAAAAACCACAAGGTTAAATTTAATTCATTCATCATTCTCTCCAATTCATAAACATACCATAATGCATTTGGATAGTTTACATTAAGATTAGTAGCAATTTATATTTATCATTCTCCTCTGAAAGGCGTTTTCGTTCTTCACTCTATTTTTTATTTCCAAAAATATACTTCTAACTCCGATAGGTTGGGGTATTATAACGGCTTTGTGGCTTTATCAGTCTGACTGCTCATCCACACAACAGTCTGAGTGACGATTCTATGTTTACAATTAATAATGTCTCTCAGTGTATATGATTTCTGGATTTCATTTCGTAGTTTCGTTTACTTTTGTTCAAATATTTTTTCCTGCTTTGGGGGGAAAGCAGGCGTTTAGTGGGAAGTCCATTTCCATTAACTGTTTCTGATACTTTGCAGTTCGGTATCGCTATTGCGTCTACTTTCTCAATTAAAAAAAAATATCTACTGGCCAGACCAGGGTTACCTCTTTGATGTCTTTACGGTAAGCCTTTCTGAATGTTTAATCTCTAGTGCAGTCAAGTGCAGCCATTCTCATTTAGCTGTACATGACTTGTGCATTCCGTGTTTCACTCTTTGTTTCCTCACAAAGTGGACATATCAAGATAACATCAGGTGATGATCCGATGACTTGCCTCTCCCAATAAGTGTTCTTTCGTCACTTCCCTTCACTCACGCTTATCAAAACACTCCCCTTCCTTAATTCATGCAACACAATTCGGACAAAATAAACTACATTTAATTATTTGAAATTAATTAGCACTGAGAGAAATTCACATTTTACGACAGAGTAGTGTGTCTTGTGTTGCTGGTTGGCGAAAACACTGTGGATAACACCACTAAACCACTTGACCCCAGTTCTGTTCTTTAGAGGCAGTAACAATTAAGGCAGTAGTTCGCAACAGCTCAAAGCCCTGATAACAACACCACCAAGCTACGTGTCTAAACTGATGTTCTTTAGAGACAGAGGGCGAATGCACTGAATTCTCTCCCTTCAGCCCCTTGCGTCTGAGTCAGCAAACATTAAATTCAGTAAAGTGTTTACACTCTATTTGCTAAACTCCTTCATCAGTCGATGTCAAGAAAATTTTGAATGTTTCCCCTCTTTTGTTTGGATTCACATTGAAGGATTTTCTGTTTTGGAAAATTAGGAAAATGTACATCATACATCTTTCACACAAATAATTAATTATACATAAGTTTACATACAACATTAAATGCAGACGTAAAATATCCATATATAATTACACAATCATCCACATACTTACAAACAAAGAACAATTCATAATTACGCAAACATCGCACATATTACAAACAAAGAACAATTCATAATTACGCAAACATCGCACATATTACAAACAAAGAACAATTCATAATTACGCAAACATCGCACATATTACAAAGAACAATTCTAATTACGCAAACATCGCACATATTACAAACAAAGAACAATTCATAATTACGCAAACATCGCACATATTACACGCAAATCAAGTATCACCACACTCGTACGACTGATCATGAATATTGAATGCAAAAAGATAAAAAAAAAAAGGGGGCTTGTTTATGACAGCTTACAACACGAAAAATGATTCGCACTGGGTCGGAGAAGCATGAAAGCTGAGGTAGGTAGTAAGGAGTGGCACAGGAATAATAAGAGATATATCAGAATTACAGGAATAGTAATGAGGTATATCAGGATTACAGGAATAGTAATGAGGTATAACAGGATTACAGGAGTATTAATGAAGTATATAAGGATTAGATGAATAGTTCAGAGATATATCTGGATTACAAGAATAGTAAAGAGATATGTCTGGATTACAAGAATAGTAATGAGATATATCAGGATTACAGGAAGAGTAAATGATAATTATTATGTTTACGTCAGAAAGCATTTGTTTAGTTTTACTTTTTATTAATTCTTGGCGATTTTAGTTTATTTCGTTATTAGAAAGGACTGGTGCTGAAAACAATCATAGAATACATTCATCACCCAGACCATGAAAGGATTCGAACCTTAACCTTCTGCAATGTGACGCTAGCTTCTATCTTTCGTGACTACTCAGGCAAATCGAAATGTATAAACAGTCAACCTTTAGACTTCAATACCTGTCTGAAGTAACACAGACGATATTATTTTTAAATAAATAAATGAAAAGTGTCATGTGAATACTATCATGCGCTAAAGACTTGTATTTAATGACACATCTGATTTAATGTTTTCTGACGTATGGATGATATTATGCGTTAATGACTCTTACATAATGACATTTAATATCTTGCATTCTGAGAACATTCTGTACTCTTGAATTGTACTGAAAACGACAGCAACATTTAGACAGCAAATAACTATCAAGTTTGTCAAAATAAAAATACTTGCACGAGAAAAGTTATGTCCGAAATTTAAAAAAAAAACAAACATCGCACCACTACTTTGTAAAATTTCTTGGTCAATATTTTGTCACATCAGATTAGAGCCAGAATATCTCACTATGCGTGCGTGACACTCGTGACTGATGTCAGTTTCATTGGTGGTGACGAATCCGTTAGTCCTTGCTGGCGGCTTCCTTTCCCAAGCAATGCCACACCCATCATGCAATAAAAGCACTTTGCTAGCCAAGGCGCCATCCATCGTCTCAGGATATTTGTTTCCAAATCTTCAAGAGACCGTTGTGCGGGTTGTACTTTGTCTACACTACACGATGACTGCGCGCCATGCTTTACTGGTCACCTGTCTTTTTGTTTGTGGTGAGTAGTTTTGATTTGTGGTGAGTAAGTTTTTATTTGTGGTGAGTTTGACGTAGAGCAGCAGTTTGTACACTTGCTGTTGAATAAATAAAATAGATTACTAAATAATTAACATAAACAAGCAATAAATACAACGAAACAAAATAATTAAGAATTAATGAATTTGTGAAAGATGTTGTACATCGAACATTCGAAGATTTTGTACAACTTGCATCCGGGGTCTTTGCCTGTTGGGTATTAACAAATATTTCTTTTTTTTCTAAACTGTGTATATGGCGGAATCGTGTAATGTACAGCCGTGGGGATTTTATAAGTGCATTCAGAATATTTTATACTCTGAGTTTGTCAGGGTTCAGTACTGTGTATTTAGAAATGTCTACAATACACATTTGATGATATTATATCGAGTATTTATATTATGAACGGTTATATTTTTTATAAATCGTATGTGTCTGTGTTTAGGTATGCGCGCGTTGATGTACTTATGTATGTGTATGGTTGACTGACTGACTGACGCTCTTTACAGAATATTTGTGGACTTTTATTTTACATCGTTGTGTTTGCAAATTCCTTACAGTTATTTTTACGGTATTCTATACTGTGCAATTGTGTAGCTTTTGATTGAGCATGTGTATAGGTCATTTCGTGTAATTGTGGATGTTTTGTCAGTGCATTTGTGAATGTGCAATTCCATATAAACAGGGTTGTTTTTATCATACATTAGTGAATTTGTAATTCCGTATAACCAGGGTTGTTTTTATCATACATTTGTGAATGTGTAATTCCATATAACCAGGGATGTTTTTATCAAACATTTGTAAGTGTGTAATTTATAATCAGGGATGTTTTTATCACACATTTGTAAGTGTGTAATTTATAATCAGGGATGTTTTTATCACACATTTGTAAGTGTGTAATTTATAATCAGGGATGTTTTTATCACACATTTGTGAATGATTCATTCCATGACATGTGTAGATTAAAAACGCGATTTGTTGATGTTGATTACCTTGTGTTTTGTTCGTATTTTATTCTGTTTCATACAAGTAGTGTTGTATTACACATAGTAAGCGTATTATTCCATACAAAATAATATACTATTATTATTATATGTATATTAATGTGCATTATTGACTCTAGAAATACCTACAGTTGCAAACTATTTAATAACGGCCAATGAAACAGAAACACCATGCCTGCAGTGTTGCCAGTCTCGATTAACGCCCCTTACAAAATGCCGTTCTTATGCTTGCGTCGGAAAGTCAACCGGATGTTGGTACTGTGACGGAAGTAATAAAGGGACATCACTGATCTCACACGTCCATTTGAAGTGCTTAAAAGCTAGAGATTACAAGGGGCGCCATTGTTCCTATCAGGTCTGAGTAATGTACGTCTGCAGCGGCAACCCGAGAGAACCCGAGTCGGTGTGTGTGTGTGTGTGTGTGTGTGTCTGTGTGTGTGTGTCTGTGTGTGTGTGTGTGTGTGTGTGTACCTTTATTTATTTATCTAGTTGGATAATGACAGTATACTAACAATAACAGTAAAAGTACCGCTGAAGGCCGTTTTGGAGATGTCTTCGAGCCGCCAACTTCTGAAGACGTACAGTGACCTTTGCACTGTATACTTTCTACAGCCGAATTTATATTTAACAGTTATCGCCATGGTCTACACATGCAAAATTACGGAAGTGACGCCAAATTAGCATATCGAGTTCTGTGTGGGGAGGACTTATACACAAACGGGCAATATTGCCTGTGAATCTGTCATTGTCGTTGTCTGTTGAAATGTCGGCATTTACGAGCTGTAAGGACGTAAACACATTCACTGCGATTTATTCCAGTCGGTTTATTTCACTGTAATTGTCGCAAGTTCTAAACTACACAAGAACACTCTCGTAGTAATATAGTTTTTTTTTGAAAATTGCATTTACTTGCCTGACGTGTGCATTGTCTAGGACGGCTGTCTGCTATCGGCTTGCGTTAAGTTAGCTGTAACCAACATAAACATCAATTCATTTAGAGATGTTTTTACACTTTTTCTTGTGTTTTGATGGTTTTTTTTTTTAGGGATGTCTACTATAAAGGCGTCAGAGTTCAACTGCACCAACTTCAATCAAACGATTTGTAAATTAGACGCGAAACCGTTCTGCCTAACGAACGGCACCATTGTAACTGGAAGCTGCGACGCCCAAACGGCTGTTTGCTCGTAAGAATTTTGTCACTGTTGACACTGTCATTACTTTTCGTCATTACTATGGCACATCATTAATGAGATGCTACAATGACACACCTTTAATGAGATACTACAAAGACAGTTTAATGAGACACTTTCCTTCATTTTTAAAAAAGGGCAATGTGATATTTCTCAGTATTAGTAACGACAATTTTTTCAGTATGCACGACAGTTCTTTTGTCACTTAACATTTCTGATGTGTTATAATGGTCTCAGCATTAAGGATGGAAATCAATGAATCCGGTATTATCACTAATTATAATTATAGTTTTACATGAAATTTCTCATGATTTGTTTTTGTCATTATCAGCTAGTGAATAGGTATGATTGTTTAGCAAGTTTATGGGCGTGATTATTAACAAGTGTATTACTGAAAATCGCAAGATCACAATTAATAATGGTACTGAGATGTACTAGTGGGCTAGTGCTACAATGAGTAATGGTACTGAGATGTACTAGTGGGCGAGTGATTATGAGTAATGGTACTGAGATTTACTAGTGTGCGAGTGCTACAATGAGTAATGGTACTGAGATGTACTAGTGGGCTAGTGCTACAATGAGTAATGGTACTGAGATGTACTAGTGGGCTAGTGCTACAATGAGTAATGGTACTGAGATGTACTAGTGGGCTAGTGCTACAATGAGTAATGGTACTGAGATGTACTAGTGTGCGAGTGCTACAATGAGTAATGGTACTGAGATGTACTAGTGTGCGAGTGCTACAATGAGTAATGGTACTGAGATGTACTAGTGTGCGAGTGCTACAATGAGTAATGGTACTGAGATTTACTAGTGTGCGAGTGCTACAATGAGTAATGGTACTGAGATATACTAGTGTGCGAGTGCTACAATGAGTAATTGTACTGAGATGTACTAGTGGGCTAGTGTTACAATGAGTAATGGTACTGAGATGTACTAGTGGGCGAGTGACAATGAGTGTTGGTGTTGCGTATCAAGGTGACACAGGTAAATGGTCGCACCACCAAACACAAATTCACAGTTTTAGATGGTTAACTTCTACGATTCAGTCACAAACAGTCAAGTATACATACAATGAACGTAATTTAATTATTTAGCCTGCATATATCACAATTCGGCACCCTCTGTCACTCACCCCCACCAAAAAGTAAAAAAGTAATAAAAAATTATCTTCTTTGCCGCGAAGGGGTTAAACTGGCCCTGATCCTAGCTGAAGTGCTTTGCTATTTGAGTCTGTGATGTGTTAGTCGATGGTAGTATGTATTTCAGCATTCCATATAAATATATATAATTTCAGTAAAGCTATAATGACGTCACAAAACAGAGAATAGATTAGTGTCTGAACTATCAAAGGCAGGCAGGCAACTCTGTGACTATCTCCGCATCTCTTAGCATGCTAGATATTAAGTAATATGTACAGAACACTATGAAATGCCTCTCAGTGAGAGAAAAATTATGTTCTAATCAGCAAATGAGACAGTCACATATCCCTAATATTCTGTTAAGTCGTATATTTGAAAATACTATTCATTCTATTGCAAACGCAGATAAATAAGAAATAACAATTGCATTTGTATACTAGACAAAATAAAATAAGAAATCACATCCACAAAATAACCTTACACACATACACGCACACGCACACGCACACATACACACACACACACACACACACAGAGAGAGAGAGAGAGAGAGAGAGAGAGAGAGAGAGAGAGAGAGCAGAGAGAGAGCAAAGTGTTATTAGGTACAAAAATTGTAATAAAATACTCTCACGTATTTACTCAGTAAATTTCTAGCATATTCTCAACTCTAGTTGTTTACTACATCTCTGACACTTACAAAAATGCCATCATAAGGAGTGCCCGAGGTCGGGTCACTTCGACAATTTAACAATTTATATAACAATTAAGTCTGGAAAAGGGATAGGCAAATGTACTCTGCTAAGAATTATTTGACTAATGGTTTAATCTGGGAAAGGGATAGGCAAATGTACTCTGCTAAGAATTATTAGACTAATGGTTTAATTATCTAATGGGCTGTAGGACTAAAGAACTCATGAAGTAATGGGCTGTAGGACTAAAGAACTAATGAAGTAATGGGCCAATGACTAATGGACAAATTTAACCAAAGAATAGATCGTAAATGAATTCACGAATAGATCAATGAGTTAATAGACCAATGGGTTAATAGACCAATGGGTTAATTGTCTAATATCTAAAGAATTAATGAACTAATGAGCTGATGACTAATGGACTAGTGGCGCATTGGGATGAAGAACTAATTTTATTTTCCTTTCTAGACATCATCAACAGATCGACCCAACGTTTACAAATTGCAGCAGTTCGCAGATCGACTGTACAAATTACAATCCTCAAATCCCGATTTGCACCAAAGACTACAAGCCATACTGTCTTAGCAACGGGACAGTTGTCAAGGGAACGTGCTCAGCCAAACAAGCCGTGTGCTCGTAAGTGTACAGCTGGATAGTGACTGTTGTAGAGGTACTTGTTTTGTACAGCTGGGTAGTGACTGTTGTAGAGCTACTTGTTTTGTACAGCTGGGTAGTGACTGTTGTAGAGCTACTTGTTTTGTAGAGCTGGGTAGTGACTGTTGTAGAGCTACTTGTTTTGTAGAGCTGGGTAGTGACTGTTGTAGAGCTACTTGTTTTGTAGAGCTGGTTTGTAAAGTTTGTGTAGAGCACCCCTCTTTCAGCCCGCAAGTTTTCACGTTTCTTTTCGATTTTTTAAATGTATTTATTGTTTGTTTGACATAAATGGTGATGGCTTAAGAAGACGAACCTAAGAGTGACAGTTTGAGTATTGCTACCTTCCTTGTTGTGGTTTTGGATAGGTGGGTATTTCGTGGATATTTACACCAACACAAAGATGTGCCGTTCACCGCAATGGACGAGCTAAGACGAATGATACATATGCTGGAATGCGAATGAAAGCGAGGCTGAGGCGCGAATGGAAACGAGACTGTACTATTCATTCATAGCCATCTATAATTTCTTTAAAATTGAAACATGCAATCGTAGCCTTAATAACTTATTTTGAGAGCCTCTGAAGGCTATTTTAAAAGAAATAAAACAATTATTAAATAAAAAGGAGGATAAACTTCTGTTTAAAAAAGACTGTCATAGAATGACGCTTTATTTTCAGAGAGAAACAACAGATCAACTCAACGTTCGCTGCCTGCGGTTTCGACTGTACGACTTTTGACAAAAAACAGTGCACCAAGGATGCTATACGGTTTTGTCTGAAGAGCGGAATCGTGCTTTCTGGAACATGCGTTGCGAAACAAGCTGTTTGTGAGTGAGTTGAAATTCCTCAAGAGGGAAACACTTTACTCTTAGTAGCTCTGAATATATATGCTAGATTATCTTTGTGTTTTGACTGCAAAACTGATGTCACGTTTGAAAGGTAAGTAAACTTATGTGCATTTATCTGCCAGCATTCCTTCATTTTAAGAGTTGAAATTTCCTACTGTCGAAATATTTACAATCCTATAATAACTATATAATTTTTCCTTACGAGTCATTTCTTGTGGCTTAAATTTACAGTTATCTCTCTCTCTCTCTCTCTCTCTCTCTCTCTCTCTCTCTACCTACCTACCTCTCTACCTACCTACTATCTCTCTATCTATCTCTCTATCTATCTATCTATCTATCTATCTATCTATCTATCTATCTATCTATCTATCTATCTATCTATCTATCTATCTATCTATCTATCTATCTGTCTATCTATCTATCTTAATTGTTGTTTTAATTTATAAATTTCAGAGAGAAAAAAGCACTGGATATCACCTTTACTGCATGTACGTTTAACTGCAGCCAATTCAATCCTGAAGTATGTACAAGGGACGCCATCCCATTCTGTCTTTCTAACGGAACTAGAGTTATCGGGAGGTGCGCCGCTCAAAACGCCGTTTGTGTGTAAGTTTAATCATAAACCCAGACACACATACATCCAAGTTGGTCATGCGTGTGTGTGCGCGCGCTATCGTGTATTGAAATCTTATGCGTCTTTCTGTAATGATGATGATAAAGAACACTATAAATGAGCATTGATGTAGCAATATCTTGCGGCAAAGAAATATAAACAAACAAGAAATACATTTTATCTCATAAGTAATAATTTAATCCGTAGTAAAAACTTTAAATCTTGCTCATAAAGTTCAGTTTACACATGGAGTGTCTTCATTGGGCCGCAAAACGAAATAAATTAAAATTTACTTCAGCACACTAACCTTCCAACGAATGGTCGTTAGCAGAATTTATGCCAAAGACCACTCATTGTAAATCTGGAGGGATAACTCATGCGGTCCTGAAAAAGAGAAATAAATATGTCCTATCTTGATACTACTCGGGTATCACTAAAGATGGCTCTGTCGAAATAATAAATTCCTGATCCAACTAGTTGCTGATCATTATAATATTCGAAATTGGAACAAAACTTAAGCGCTGAGCGAAGCATAATTTATCCTGCTCGGACCTGTTCACGAGTAAGAAAGAACACAAAACAAACAAATAACAGATTTTTGCACCATCGCGTGGCTGGAATGTGACGAAAGTATTTTAAGCCTAAGACGTTAACAACGTTAAGTTCGTGACGTCGAAAGTCGCTTTGTTTATCAAACTTTGGTAACTCTCAAGTGAGCAAGCATCACCTGAACAACAACAACAACAACAACAACAACAACAAATAATGGAAACATTTTATTAAATATTTAATCGTGTTTACGTTCACGGTCCTTTAGTTCACAACCTTTAATTTTTTTATTTTGTTGATTAGTTATATAGGAAGCCTTCTTACTCCCATGGTAAGTACAAAAGGAATGAATGATTTGTTTGTAATTAGAGATCGCTTAAAAATTGACATAAAATTTTAATTACTTTTATTTTTCTTTTTTTACCTAGGCAAAACAAAACCATAGATATAACTTTTACTGCATGTAAGAGTAAGTACTGTAAGTACAAAAGGCATGAATGATTTGTTTGTAATTAGAGATCGCTTAAAAATTGACATAAAATTTTAATTACTTTTATTTTTCTTTTTTTAACCTAGGCAAAACAAAACCTTAGATATAACTTTTACCGCATGTAGGGGATTTGATTGTGGTTATTATAATGAAGGATTGTGCCAGAAGGACTTGATCCCATTTTGTCTTACTAATGGAACCTTACTTAGTGGAAGTTGTGACGCCAAACGGGCTGTGTGCGTGTGAGTATTTAATTTTAACTATTGGTTCTTTTATTACGTCACTTTGGTTATTAAATTGAATATTTAATTTTAACTATTGGTTCTTTTATTACGTCATTTTGGTTATTAAATTGAATATTTAATTTTAATTATTGGTTCTTTTATTACGTCACTTTGGTTCTTTTATTACGTCACTTTGGTTATTAAATTGAATATTCCAAAGAGTGCATGCAATTTCAAATGTAGGTCACAAGCGACCTCTGTGCAATGAGCATTTCTGTAAATTTCAAGGTAATATGAATCGTCCTTTTCACAATATCGAACCGCATACCATTATTTAAACATAAACACACTATCCATTCATTATTTCCTTTGTCTGTAACTATATCAATTCATTATTTCCTTTGTCTGTAACTATATCATTTCATTGTTTCCTTTGTCTGTAAAAATCTCAATTCATTATTTCCTTTGTCTGTAACTATATCAATTCATTATTTCCTTTGTCTGTAACTATATCAATTCATTATTTCCTTTGTCTGTAACTATATCATTTCATTATTTCCGTTGTCTGTAAAAATCTCAATTCATTATTTCCTTTGTCTGTAACTATATCATTTCATTATTTCCGTTGTCTGTAAAAATCTCAATTCATTATTTCCTTTGTCTGTAATTATATCAATTCATTATTTTCTTTGTCTGTAACTCTATCATTCATTATTTCCTTTGTCTTTAACTATATTAATAACAGCAACAGCTTTTACATAGAGTTCAATAAATTGATTATCTTTATACATTATTGACGGTTTAGTCAGTGGAGATTGGAGATCTTACATAGAAATGTTTATACATTATTTATTGACAGTTTAGTCAGTGGAGATTAGAGATCTTACATCTACTCTTTTACTCTCAAGATCTCTTATTCAATAATGTTCTATGTCTAGTCGAGAAAGTAGTACAAAACATTGACTCAGTGTACAAAAGTTCAACACGTGCCTTTCTTAAAAACGTTCCTCATAATCGCATCGCCTCTCCTCTGTCGACTTCTTTGGCAAGGGAGATAAATCATTATGTGGGCGCCGCAGTCTCCGGGCATTACTGACACAGGAAATGAAGATGGAACGCAAATCAAAGTAAAATAATCGCATGGTGATGTAGATCGGTCAGGTGTCGTGTTGAAGGGTAACTTGCTAAATCTTTTCCCTTAAGTGTTAAATTAACGAGTTTCGATTTTATTTTCAGAGAGGGTCAAGAGATCGACAAATCGGAAGGAGCTTGTAAACACTTCATAGCAAGTGAAGCGTGCACCAACACCGCCTTTCCTCTAGTCATCTTGACTTTCATTGCCAGTTTGATGTTTACGCCTTTGATTGTATGATAAGGAAAGATTTTAAAGATGGCTATTTAGTATTAATTCATCATGCGTGTAATGAAGTCATTTGTAACGTTTTTATTTTTATAAGGATCTGACATACTATTCATCTAAAAATGTCAAGAGATGAAAAATTATTTTCTTTGTCTTTCATGGCCTTTTAATGACTGCAGTTCTACAGGCCTCAGGGCGTTCACAAAACACCACCCAGCACAAATAATTAAAAAATGTACAACAGTAAAGTGCAACACCAGATATGATTTTATATATGCATACTCCATTTTCATCACCCAGCGACTTGACTTGAAAAAAACGTATGTCATCTGTTAAAGTTACTATGTTACGAACTGTTACTTGCAAAATTACATCAGTATTGTCCGTTACATGCCAAGTTACAATTACTCCCCAGAACAATGAACCCCCAGATCATATGTTACACAGCACAGCAATTACTACTAACATCCCTAAAGCTATCACTGCCACAGCCTTATCATCATGATCATTATTCATCAACTTCATCATAAATCATTTGCAGCATAAGCATTAAAACATCCCATCAGTAAGAATTGTCATTGTTTCATCAATAAGAATTATCGTTTTGTTGCTATCAGCTAAAATGACCATTTTTTTCCCACCAGTACGAAATGTAATTTCTTTCCACAATTTCGTTTTCCATTAGTAAAAATTGTCATTTTGTCACCAGTAAGAATTTCATTTTTCCATCTGCAAGTTTCCATCAGTAAGAATTGCTCTTTTACAATTAGCAGGAATTCTTCGTTTTCCATTAGTAGGAATCGACCATTTTTCCATCAGCAAGAACTGCAATATTTCCCATCCGTAAAAAATAATTGTTCGTTTTCCATCAGTAAGAAACTGCGATATTTATGTCAGTAAGCAAGTAATTTTTCCATCATTAAGAATTGTCTTTTTCCATCAGTAAGAATTGTCATTTTTTTCTATCAGTAAGAATTGTCATTTTTTTCTATCAGTAAGAATTGTCATTTTTTCTATCAGTAAGAATTGTCATTTTTTTCTATCAGTAAGAATTGTCATTTTTTCCCATCAATAAGAATTGTCATTTTTTCCCCATCAGTAAGAATTATCATTTTTCTATCAGTAAGAATTGTCGTTTTCTTTTGTTTATCAGCAATGATTGCCATTTTCCAATCAGTAAGAATTGTCCCCCTTTTTTTTGTTTATCAACAAGGATTGCCATTTTCCCATCAATAATATTTTGTTTTGTTTTTCAGCAAGGATTGACATTTTTCCTTCAGTAAGAAGTGTCTAGTTTGTTTTGTTTATCAGCAAGGATTGCTATTTTCCCCATAAGTAAGAACTGTTATATTTTTTTGGTAAGTAAGAATTGTCCTTTTCGTTTTGTTTATCAGCAAGATTGCCATTTTCCCATCAAGAGTAAGAACTGTTATTTTACCTTCAGCAAGGATTGTCAATATTCCGTTTTCTAAAAAGCGCAATGGATGAAACTTTTTTCAAAGAGTCAAAAAATAAACTCGGTATTCTAGCACCAGCATCTCCCCCCCCCCCCCCTCTGTTTAAAAATCACACACTACTAATGTCAAGGACATTGCTTGTTTTACAACGGTCTTCCAGTGCCACTGTGTCCAAAAACTGGCAACATTCGCTATTATGATATCAGTTCGAAATTAACGTGTTAGCAGAACCAGTTTTTAAGAAAAAGGAAGACAGAAAAAATTGAAAATGTTAATTCTAATGTAGAAAATAGTATTAGGACTTATTGAATATAATTTTGACTTGTTTTAATTTTACAACTTCAGATTTCACATTAAATGGCGAGAATGTTTCATTAATATTTTAATTTAACTTAGTATGACCACTATTAAATGAATATATGTATTAATGATAATAAACATGTCTACAAATATTTATTTTATAACTTAAAATGTAAAGTACTTTTTATATTTAAAGTTTTAATTATTTATTTCATAAATGAATTATATTATTGTCAACATTAATATGAAATCAATACCCTCCACACACCACACACACACACACACACACACACACACACACACACACACACACACACACTCACACCACACATACACACACCACACATATACACAAACCACACACACATACACACAAATTATAGCAAACCAACACCTACATTTTTAATTTTTCTTTAATTTTGCTTTTGATTGAACTGAATAATGTACTTTTTTGTATTGCATTAAATATTTTAATGTAAATTTATTTATATTTTATTTTTATGAACAATAAAATTATTTCTACTCCGTGTTTTAATATGAAAAAATCTTGTGCATAATCTAAATTTACAACTATTTTCTCAGCAGGATGTGTAATCAGTATTTTTTAATACATACAGTATTATAATAATGGATTATACATTTAATTTACTCAATAAAACATTTTAATACCAAATGTTTGTGTTGTGATTTTAACGGTAGTCGGTGTAAAAGCGTTGTTTTATTAAAAGGAATCTTAATTGTTCTTGGAATGTAGAGACAGAGTTTGAATTCGATCTTCAAAGTCAATGGGGTATAATTCGCATTGAACAACCCAATGTCGGAATTAAGTTATTTCCCTTTAACTATCACCGTGTATACATTCATTAATAAGAAAAGATGTTAGGTCGCTCTTCTCTCTCTCTTAAAATATATACATATATACAAATAATGACACACACACACACACACACACACACACACACACACACACATGCAATCAAATACACGCACGCACTCAGTGATCTTCACAAACATCCACGGTGCATGCAAACTGGTAGCAAAACAGATCTGCATATTATATCCTACTAAAATGACAAGCGTATAAATTATAGCGCCTTTAAAATAATTTCAATTCAAAAGTTAACAATTCTTTCATAACGGTTTAAGAATGTTTGGATGAGAATCTTAATTTATTTTTATTAATGATCCTCCAGAAGTCACCACTTGTCTCTCTCACTTGACGGATATGTGGGTGCTGTAAATGTTTTCTTTCTTCCACAATATTAAAAATTAATATTTACGGTCACACAGTCTTTCCATAGGTGTAAAACTTCTTACTAAAGGAGAAGAAAATTTAGCGATCCCCCATCCACCCATTTTTTTCTTCTCCAACATAAGGTCACCAATGTAAGGTCAATAAATTTGATAATAAATTTATAAATCAACCATCAAATATACATATGACAAATATAATGAAATAGATTGATATTTCCATGAACCCACATTCAGATAATTTTATGTTTACACAGTACTTATCCAGAAAATACAATTCATCAGTATGTCAATACAAATCACAGGATAGTCTTATCAAAGAACAGAAATGGAGTTATTAGATATAAGTCATAATAGTTTTTACATAACCTTGTTTAACTGCTGTCTCAATAGTCCTTCCAAGCACTTTGCATCAAAGACACAAGTTTATTGTCAGCAGTTATTACGTCAGCTCCACTGCCTCACTCCCATGTTGCTAAACACTGTTCCACTACTTAGACTCAAACTGGGTGTTTCCTTTGGCTGTCAACTCCTTCAAACAGATCAATAAATATAGCAATGTTCAACAACTTCTCTACACCAGAAATTGTTCAGGTAGTAAGCATAACTTGCTGCCACACATCAGTAGAGTGTAATGTGTTCTCACACTTGCATACTGCTTCCTGTCTTTACGATAGTCGGCTGTAGCCGTTTGCAAACAGTTAACCAGGAGGTTCAAATCAAACGTTGAAATGCAATAGAAAATGCTACTTGTCTCTAGAAAATACACTCAGAGAACAAACACTAAGCTTCCAGTTTATTGCTTTATAACTCCATTCTTACTTACATTCCAGTCTCAACTTACAATTTCCTGAAACGGTATTTATTAGACCGATACACTCACACAGCATATCAAAACAATGTCAAGTATCTAGCACACTAAATATGAACAGCTTAAGTTCAAACATTTGTAGAAATAATAGTCTACTCACATAATATTATTATTAAGCTTATTAAAATACAAGTATAACATAATAGCAAAAGTGCATAAAATATTTTAAAGTCCATTCTCTCTCAATCAGTCAGTTAACTCACCACCAAATTAACGGCCGCCTTTAAAGACAAGACTTCTTGCCACTCCAAATTCAAAGTGATCAGAGAATATAATTTTCTATAGCAGGTACACTTTTTAATCTCAGCCCATTGGCTGGTCTCGTTCTCGTAAATCAAAACCATTGGTAATAAAAACTACTCACCCAGTTTGCACTACATAAGCAAATTTCTAGCATATTCTAGCCTCTAGCGTTTACTTCAACCCAGTCATTTTAAAAATACCATCATAAGGTGTTCCTAAGTCGGGTTACTCTGACATTTGAAAAAATTAAATTTAAAATAGGGATAGGTAAATTTACTCTGTCAACATTTAACTGATTGAAATACAGTCTCATACAAACTCATAAAACAACCATATAATTCAACGTACAACTGATTTAAATAATCGTATAAAACAATCATATGATTCAACGTAAAACTGATTGAAACACAGTCTCCACAGTCTTATAAAACAATACAAATAATCCAACGTACAACTAGTTCAAACACAGTCTTATAAAATAATTATATAATTCAAAGTACAACTAGTTCAAACACAGTTTATAAAATAATTATATAATTCGACGTATAACTGATCGGCACGCATACGACAGAAGTGCAGTCAATATGTCGAGATAGACTTTGCAGTATTCTAAGCCAAGTAGTCTTCTCTGGGTCATCCCCAAATGTCCAAGACAGGACCAAATGGACAAATACTAGCACGACGTACAACTAATTTAAGGCGACATTTTCTGCGATCTCCTCAGTTGACCACCGCCTTCCTGTCAAAATGTTCGACACTCATTTACGTCACAGTTCTGATTTGCGCTGTCTTTACTTTATCACTTTTAAGAACGGGCTTACGCCTTCAATAGTCGTCCCATTTGCATGAATGCAATTTTAAAAATAAATCTGAAAAAATCATATACACGGTCCAATCTGATCGTTGCGTGACAAGTTATTCAAAGTCGTAAATTAGCTAAGGACAGAGCCAATATGGATAGAAGGAATCCCCTGTCTTTTATATACAGATGAAATTTTAAAAGAAATATATAGACGTGGCAAAGGAATTAATTTGTCGCATTTGAAATGAATTTTATATTGTTAATTAATCACTCTAGGTTAATTATTTTGTGATCAACTATATAAATCTAAAAATTGGCTGCAAAATTGCACTGAAGCAACAACGCACGCGCTACACTACACTATTCGCACGACTCTACTACACTATTCGCACTACACTACACTATTCGCACGACTACACTACACTATTCGCACGCACTATATTCGCACTACACTATATTCGCACGACTCTACACTATTCGCACTACACTACACTATTCGCACTACACTACACTATTCGCACGACTCTACACTACACTATTCGCACAACTCTACACTACACTATTCGCACGACTCTACACTACACTATTCGCACGACTCTCATGCTAGCACGCAGAACGACATATGAAACACACTTGTCGCTTACAAAATGTAAGCAAAAAAAAAAATCATATCAGAATATTAACAAAAATAAATGAAGCATTCTAACCATTGTTTCATCAGTATATATATATATATATTTCTAATCATGTTTAAACCAATACCATGAAAACTTCATCTACTGACTGAAAATGCTAGAAACTGACATTGGAATATCAAGCATACTAATAAAAAAGACAAGCAGCACCTAAAACAAACGAAATAAATAAACCAAACATACCAAGAAAAAATATATAAAATACATACAAGAAACAGAAATTTTAAATAAAATAGATTACCAAAACAAAAGAAACGTAAAAAAAAGAATGATTACAATGAACAATGAATTGTATTGAAATACAGAGGCCCTTGGGTAAATAAAATCAGTTTGATAATGTAACGTCTCTAGACCAACACACACGGGCAAGACTTACGACATGAACTCAGGAGCAAAAACTGATTTAGAGAATCGCTAGTTTCACGCTAGGGAAATCTTTGTGAAACTGTTCAAGTCCTTTTGTTCTTGTGTAATGGAAATCAGTGTGAAAAGGTCCTTTAGGAGATATTAAAGCAGAAACCTGTTTGAAATTACAAAGATTCTTTATTTCATATGTAAGATAAATAAGTGCGTTTGTGAGTAAGTGGGAGAGCAGACATTCCAAGGCGTGCTACTTCCGGTACCACCGGAAGTTAGCCATTGACAGAGACGCGGACGAACTGGTGATGATTTTCTACTACAGTCATGTTGACATTTTCAACTGCGAGCCAGACTGTAAAACTAATTAAAAAGTAATTGTTGCTGTTACTTTTACTTGGTGTCTGCGTCCTGGCACTATGCGTTAAAACCTGTGGACGACTGAGGACAGCGATGGCAAAACTGTCTGTACAGGAAATGAGTGACGTCTAAAACAATGTAGGCAAATGTGTGCTTGAAAACGTGAATGATATTCAAACGTCTCATTCCGACAGTGACCACAGCGAGCAAGAGTAGCGCACTAGGAAATCTCCTCAGAGCGATGTAGCTGTAGTATGAACCTGTGCACACTGATAGCAAGCTACACAGGGAAATCCACGTAACTTCCGGCCATTTTAAAGACAGTGCTTCCGTTGTCGGAATGGGTTTGCACGTTTGGTGGCTTATCGTCTTCTACAACACTGTTCGTGAGTTTTGAATTTTGTAAATATATACGTGTATTATATTCACCATTCTGCAAAAGCTGTTAGTTTGCATATGAGAGTTGAAAAACCTGTCAAGTGTGCATGTGTGTATTTGCATATTTGTGCATGTGTGTGTTTGCGTGTTTGTTCACTGCCATTTCAAAGTAAACACAACCGTTTTGAGGTTTGACTCAAATGTTACTTAAGAGACGGATTGAAGAATCAAACTGTAACTGTAAAGTTTCGATTACAGTGAAGAAAATAATGTTGAAACATGTTGTAAAGTCCCGATTGCAACTTCGAATCTTATTTAAAGTCCCGATTGCAACTTCGAATCTTATATTAGTCCCGATTGCAACTTCGAATCTTATATTAAAGTCCTGATTGCAACTTCGAAACTTATATTAAAGTCCTGATTGCAACTTCGAATCTTATTTAAAGCCCTGACCTTAAAGTCGAATCTTATTTTAAAGTTCTGACCTTAAATGTCGAATCTTATTTTAAAGTTCTGACCTTAATGTGGAATCTTATTTTAAAGTTCTGACCTTAATGTGGAATCTTATTTTAAAGTTCTGACCTTAATGTAGAATCTTATTTTAAAGTTCTGACCTTAATGTCGAATCTTATTTTAAAATTCTGACCTTAATGTCGAATCTTATTTTAAAGATCTGATTTTAATGTTTAAACCTACTTCAAGGTCCATTTAGAAGTCTTGAAATATATAATGAAATGAATGTCATGTCAAATCCTATTGTAAGGATCCAATTACAGAGTCGAATCCTACTAGAAGGCTCTGATTTTAGTGTCGAAACTTATACTTGCAATGTCCAATTCTATTATAAGATCCTGACTGCGGTGTTAAATCTTTCTCTAAGACCTTGATTGTAGTGTATTCAAATAATCTTTGTGAATTCTTGAGACCAAACTAAAGCCTCAATTTTCGCCCTATTGACTCTCGAACAGAATTCATAGGAATCACAGCAAGACGTATACTGATAAGTTTGACAACAACGCTGGATTCACATGCTAACGTGACAACAATCACAATTTAATGCCATAGTATTAATTGTAGCTGTAATCACACTTTCATGCCCGACTCTTTTAATATTGATTGCAATCATACTTTAGAGCCATTGCTTCACTTATGATTGTAACCATATCTTAAGTCATGAATATGTTTAATTCCCTGGAATCAAATTTATATACCAATGAAAGAACACACGCGAGTTTGCATAAACAAAAATAAAAAAACAGCCTCAAACAATAAACCTATAAAAACCAAACATGTTGCCTTTGTAACTGTCTTTAACTTGGTAATTACCGTTACAACATTTTCGTCTTGATTCTTGACTGACATGTCATGTCATACGCAATCCAAGTCAATTTTAAATGACACTCTATTTGCTATGTCACTGTCACACTTTAGATTTGTGTGCATTTAACTGACATTCCGTCTTTCCATAGATCTCGTCTGAGGAAGACGTGTTTGATTCGATTTAATGACGTTATTTATCTCTTGACCAACTGCAGTGGGATCCGTTACAAAAATGTCATAACTACAGAGGAGTAGTACTACAAGACTATGCTCTGGGTGTGGGTTGAAGTTAACAACACCAACAAAACACTAACCAAAAATCCAAAAAGCAAAATACAAAAAAACGACGACAAAAGAACCAAAAATTCTCTAGAAAACATTAATAATTATGTAGCCTACATAGTAACCACAGTTCCCGGGAACGGGTGGGTCTACTCTTCCTTTATTTGGTTTACATGTCTCTATTCAAACGAAATATTAATAATTCATTCATTGGACAGTCATTGTACGGCCTCTCTTAGTGGTGTCACGTTTTCTTTCTGTTTTAAGAATTAAGTTTTGTTGGAATCACTGAAAAGAAAATATAAGTTCGTATTTGTTGTAATTTGTCAAGGCTACACAGCTGGCTATGCTAAAGTAGTCGAGAATTACATGTCCTGGGAAACAGCACGCACGATTTGTCGGGAGCCAAAAGGGGAGCAGCAATGTGACCTCATGACGGACAGGCAGCTGCAGTCTGAGTGGCAGACATTAGGTGTCAGCAATACGAGCGACTTTTGGGTCGGCGCACGTCGACAGTACCAGTGGCTGTGGAGCAGTAAGTTTTCTCCACGTCGCGATAATTAACGCAACGATATTTGCACACGACACCGAAAAAGATCTAGAAACTGGCCGCTAAGGGACCAACGCAAACGTTACACCAAGAAGTTGCTGAATTTTCGTAATATTTATAAGAACTTTATTGACATAGATTTGAGTGGTTATTGCAGATAAATAATAATGGATTTTGGACAATAAACGTGATCTGAATTTTACATAGTCCTTTTCTGGTAATAGATGACTGAAGTGTCGTGTGCAAATCTTTTGTTCTCAAACACTCTCCCTTCCATACACGCGCACACACACACACACACACACACACACACACACACACGAGTGTGTACAAGGGCGAACAAAAACACGCACGTGTATGCACAGATATACATATTTATATAAATTGGCATACAACAGATAACAAAATTATCACTCTTCCACCCTCATCCCCTCTAAAAAATAATGTATAAGCAAATATAAATAGAAGAAAAGAACACGCCATTTCCCAAAGTAAAATAACATTACCCACTCGTAATCCCGACCAAAACAATCCACCCATCCCTAATGATCTGCAAACAACCCAAATAATACAACATGAAACAATATAACAGTGAATCCCGTGAAATGGTTTTGTGTCAACACCCCATGCAGGCTCAAATATAGTTTACAAATATAGCTGCACATGCAAGAGAGTAGAATGAACTGATCAATTTTACTGTTGTTTCTTACCACTAGCATCAATATTACTGTTGTGTCTTATCCCTAGCATCAATATTGCTGTTGTGTCTTAAATCAACATTGCTGTTGTGTCTTAAAACTAGCATCTATATTAATGTTGTTTCTTACCAAAAGCATTAACAATATTGCTGTTCCTTACCACTAGCTAACGTGTCTCTGATTGAACACTTCGGCTGCTTCAGGCAAGAAATGAAAATGGCGTCCCAGGCAATAGAAGAAAACAGTCCCTACAAATGCTACCTGCAGTGCAGACGAAGAGGGTTTCTTTATATGCAGGTCAGTTCACGACAACATGATTAATGAGGTTTGATTGAATTAATAAGCAGGCAAATGATCAGATTTGACTACCTGGCTTCCGACGCTTTCGGGCATGCGTACTAGGAGGGATAATACCATTTGAAGAGACAAATCTCAAACATTTTCCTGGGAATTTAGTATCTAGGGAAATAGTGCTTTAAAGCAGGTCATAGATCCCTCAGTCAGCCTTGATATGATTTTATAGTAAGCGAGTCGAAACATTGATTAAAAGTGACAGAATGTTTCGTTGTCCTCTTCAGCTTCTGAGGAGTCTTTAATGACGTCTTGCATTGTCTGATCAATTACAACTCGAAGGAAACCATAGGCGTTATATAGATAGATTGACTGATAGACCCAACAATATATATATGGTTGTGCATGCGTGATAAGTAAAGAGATAACTAGGAAGAGAGATCATATATATATATATATATATATATATATGTGTGTGTGTTTGTGTGTGTGTGTGTGTGTTTGCATGATAATTAAAGAGATAGCTGGATAGAGAGACCTTTAAATCGAAAACCATACATGTGTGTATAATTGTGCATGTGTGTACAAGAGAGAAAGAGAGGGAAGGAGAGTGAAAGAGGAATGAGAGGCAGAGAGAGAGAGGGAAAGCGAGAGGGACTGTGAGGTGAAAGAAAGAGAGAGGTGAAAGAAGAAATGAAAAAGGGAGAGAAAGAGACAGGGAAAGGTTAAAAAAAGAGTTACAGTGAGGACAGAGAGAGAGAGGGGGGAAGGAGATGGGAGATGTGAAAGGGTGAGGGAAACTGAATCAGAGAGAAGAAGAATGAGATGCGACTGAGAGAGAGAGAGAGAGAGAGAGAGAGAGAGAGAGAGAGAGAGAGAGAGAGAGAGAGAGAGAGAATGTAGAGGAAGACAGCTAGTCGGATCAAGATGTCCAGTGACTAAGCCATTACCCGTATCACGGAGCAAGCGAACATGAGAATAGCGATTATATTATTTTACATTTTCCGGCAGTTTGAAGAATTGATAATGTTTCAACAACAGTGCACCATACTCACGGACCCAATAACATCTGTGGCGGAGTGCAGAGGGAAATTTACATATCTCCACGGGTGGTGGTGAAGGGATGTATGGATTCAGGGTTTGCAGTTAATTAGCACCACAGACTCGCATGCATATGAAGGACAAAACAGTGATTTCAAAAGAAAGACGGATGACGCATTTAAACAGACTACAATAAAACCCATTTAGAAACATTGTACAATATTTACAAAAATAGAAATGTATCAATCACAACAATTTTCTCCGGAAATTAAAATGAGTACAGTTCATTAAGATCAAATGATTTAGCTATATTAAAGAACTGCTTGAAAAGACCGATGACTCTCTGCTAGAGTCAACATACAGAGTTATAGCGGAAGTGAAGCTTAGCTTGTTTCGAGACGCGTCAGACACTCATATGAAATATGAGATAATGTTCATCATGGGTTGGCGATAGTGTACAAATGTGGTGTTCCTGCTCCTTATCATGCTGGATGACAGTTACAATGACGCTAGCAGAACTGAAGACCGTATCGCAAGCTGTAAGGGAAGTCTAGGAATTTGTGCCAGGACCGGAAGTACACAGTACACATGCTGGAGTCGTGTCAGACTATTCGATTCAATAGTTGTACTGGACAACCCAAAGTATTCGCTATTTCACTCTACAGACAAAACAATGCGGCAGTTCAGTGGCATAAAGAGACATGCACAAATGCAACGTAACAGTTACGTGGGATTAAGGGACATGTGCAAATAGAACGTGACAGTTACGTGGGATTAAGGGACATGTACAAACGCAACGTAACAGTTACGTGGGATTAAGGGACATGCACAAATAGAACGTGACAGTTACGTGGGATTAAAGGACATGTACAAATGCAACGTAACAGTTACGTGGGATTAAGGGACATGTACAAATAGAACGTGACAGTTACGTGGGATTAAGGGACATGTACAAATAGAACGTGACAGTTACGTGGGATTAAGGGACATGTGCAAATAGAACGTGACAGTTACGTGGGATTAAAGGACATGTGCAAATAGAACGTGACAGTCACGTGGGATTAAGGGACATGTGCAAATAGAACGTGACAGTCACGTGGGATTAAGGGACATGTGCAAATAGAACGTGACAGTTACGTGGGATTAAGGGACAAATGAAACCGCGGTCGTTGTTTTTTGTTGCTTTTAGTAATATAAGTGAAGGAGCATTAGTGATAACGTAAAGACATTTCTACAAGGTAACTGTGGAGGAGCGAAAATGACACAATATCCTTTATTTCACCAAAATATTTTGCTTAAAGCTATAATAAGCACGTAACTCCCACTATTGACCTGATTCATGAATATTAGGTATACTAATTACTCAATTAAATGTAGAGGAATAAACAGTAATAGCATACACATTGTAGCTTAAACTATATAGATATAGGGATATAGAACAACTAGTACACTGTATGCACCTCTACTCATTACATATCTACGAGTTAAAAGTGTTTTGTATAGAAATTACATAGAAAAGCTAATGAATACAATTCTAACACAAGACCATACAGTGTCACAAATGTCTTTGCACAATTATAATAAAGTAAAAATAATCTGAAGCTAGTCAAGTATGATGGAGAGCATTTACTACTAAAACCCAGAGAGTTTCGTATATAATTTCACATGAAAATGTCCTGGATTTTGGCCAGCGTTAAGAAATAATAATATTCTGGAGGCAACAGGGTTTGATGGTCAGAGTTCCCTAGGAGAGTACAGCGTGTTTTCTACCTTGGCTCACAAGAACATTGTATGCTGCTGTTTCGTCATAATGTATACAATGAACAGCACTCTCACCAGAGCAATCTTATGGGTAGTAGTTTACACTAATGAGTGCATACAAGTTTCAGAGCAAAAAAAACCCAAACATTACTGTTATTAGTCTATTTAATTTAGACAGTCTACATTTTAACACTGCAGCTGATTTGAATAGACACAAAAAGACTCCAGAATTATGGTTGCATAGAAGACTGATTACTTTTCATCATCTCGAGTTCTAAAGAAATAAGTCATGGATTTTAGTTGAATGAACTCTAAAAAAGACATTTTCCTATACTCTGGCAGATTATTCTGAGAAAACAATAATGTAGTACTCATTGGATTTTATAGAACTTGGTGATTACGTCACAATCTTTCTACTTCACAATCTAATTACGTTAGCAACTATATATTTATGCACCTATAATTTAGACTTTAAAAGATCCTGTCATTTGGATATATCTAGACTCTAAGAGGATACAAATATTTACAGAGCAACATTAAACACAACTTAAATTAAACATGGCTATGGCAACAAACGGAGACAGAGAGAGAGAGAGAGAGAGAGAGAGAGAGAGAGAGAGAGAGAGAGAGAGAGAGAGAGATTGATTTGTTAATGTCCATGTTGCCATCACTTGCTTCATTGCATTGTTGTAAGTTATTCCGAATTGCTCTGTGTCCTTAGAATGACCTTTGTTGCTGTTCCGACTCGATCATCGGCGTAGAAGTGTCAACACACGTGTGCAACATTTCCTGTGCTGGTAGCGCGAACACGTGTGGAGGCTTCGGAGTGTTTTCCGTCTACAGTAGGTACACTATGTCATCCAACTATATACTATATCATCCAACTATCATGTAGGAACAAGCCACCGTTTACAGTCAGTATACTATGTCATCCAACTATCATGTAGGAACAAGCCACCGTCTACAGTCAATGCACTATGTCATCCAGCTATACACTATATCATCCAACTATATACAATATCATCCAAGTATCATGCAGGAGCAAGACACTACAGTCTACAGTCAGTATACTATATCATCCAACTATCATGCAAACACAAAAATCCACCAAATCCACACAGAGCTGGAAATGGTATATGCAGTTTAATATGGATTTTACTCAGCATCTTTTTCGCACTTTGATGGATGGTTGATTATAGTGTTAAGACTGAATAAATAGAACTAAGGCATTAATATTAGAAAGTACAATCTATACGTTTACCATATAAAATTTAGGTGTTATGCCACACATAGTTATATCTTAACTTGATCTAAATTTATCATGAAAGAAAAGTATATCTCCGAACAACTTACTAACAAAAAATTATTCGCGAACTCTTTTTCTAGTCTGACTTCAATAGAATTTCTCTGACATGTTTTTCAGACTGTGTACAAGCGAAAACAGAGATAGATTTGATCCCCGCTCTCCCCCCCCCCCCATTATCTTCTGATTTTAAGTAAGAGTGACGGCCCGTGGCATGAAGTCATTTCTATTAATGTTACAAAGTAACAGACGAGTTATATATTAAATGATCTCTTCATTATTTTCGCCAAAGTTTAATGTATCGTCTTCAAAGAGTAGTTTTTTCCACCATCCATCCATCCATTCGTCCGTCCGTCCATCCATCCATCCATCTGTCTGTCTTTCTATCTATTTAGTATTGTTAAAATTACAAGAAATATTTTTTTTGTATATGAATTACTTTCTTCCTACACATGGCGTTATGGCGTTTACTAAATTAATTTAGACTTCATTGAACAAAATTGATATGTACACTGCAAGCCTTATGGAAAGTTTCAAGAATATTAAAAACGAGAATTTAATATTGGGAAAAGAATTACTAAAGATCGTCTCATTATTATGCAGATTAGTGCCAGACGTTTAACAGTTTCACATTTTAAAATATTAATGACACCCCATTAAAATGTCTGAAAATATTGCATATTTAACCCTTCACAAAGAAAGTGAATGTCTTCTCATATCTCGACATCTGCAGCTGACAAAATAAACAACCCTTTGACATTTTTCAGTACGTCCGTGTTAATAATTAACAAGCTGCAACATTGATTGTCAAGCAATTGTTAACATTTCTCTTCTCTGTCATGGAAGGCGTACCAAGCGACCTTGACTTTGAAGATGTGGATGGAGATATGGGCTGTGCTGTCGGTGAGGTGAGAAAGATTTCCGACAGATACAAGCTTCGTATTGAAAGCAAATCATGCCAGAGTATTAGTCAATATTTCTGCGAATCAGGCAAGTTACGTAATCCATCAGTCAACCGATCCATCCATCCACCTATCTATCTATCTATCTATCTATCTATCTATCTATCTATCTATCTATCTATCTATCTATCTATCTATCTATCTATCTATCTATCTATCTATCTATCTATCTATCTATGTTTGATATCGTGGAGAATATTGCACTTAGTTGCTCTGCACCCACATATCCAACATTTGAGAGACGGGTGGTGTATTTGGAGAATTATTAATAAAAATAAATTAAGATTCTCACCACTTTTAATTGGTTACAGAATAATAATAATAATAATAATAATAATAATAATAATAATAATAAACCATTAACTATGGTGGAGTTTGTGTCACACACAGTGACTTTGAGTACAAACCAAAGCAATGACAACCATTTTTCGTCAAACCTTGCTAGCAGAGCTCAGTCTCGTAAGACAGGGCTGTAGAGAAGAAGACAAAGTAAAATGATTTCAAATAAGACATGTGCGAACATCAGCAGTTAGACTCTGGTAATTGACCTGCTAAGTGGAGTGAGACAAAAGACAATTGATCTCTAAATTAAAAAAATAATAATCGTACAATATTCCACTTGGATGTTATTTTAATTAATGAGAGTGTGCGTAATTCAGAGGAGTTCAGCGACAAACCGCAGAAGAGAGGATAACGGTTTAGCACACACATACATATATACACACACACGCACGCACGCACGCATATGAGGCATACTCATGCTACAATATATATATATATATACATTTGATACATACACACACAAAACAACATACCTCACAATACACATACAACACACACTTGAAAACACAACATTAACACAACACATATACTCATTTGGAGCACAGAGACATGATAAAACGCATACTTAATTTAAAACAATTAGAAAACAAAATTGCTAAATATCTGTATAAAAGCAAATACACTTCCTTTTTTATTTAAATTAAAAAAGCTAAAAAAAAAAGAGGCGAAAACAGAGAAAGTAAATTCCATCCATAAAACTTTTCACGAAATGTTGCAAAATCGTTTAAACATAAATAAAATAAATAATGAAAAGTTGCATGCATTCATTTTGACGCATTGATTTACGAACAAGAATATTCCATTTGCTAGTATTGGAGTTATATCTTGAAGACTTTAAGGATTGCTCCAAGGAATTTGGGTTTTTACGCGACAATGTCTCATGGTATTATTTCTGCAGACAAATACACTACCAACATCACAAGCAAAATGGCCACGTACGATAAAGCTGCGGAAGATTGCAGGCAGTACGGCATGATCTCTTTGACTGACTACGCGGAGACTTTCAGGATGGTGACCGACCTGCAAAAAGTGGTCACCAAGACAGGCGACACGTCCCCTTTCTGGCTGCCACTGCAAAGGAAAACGTTCGCTGTCTGGCTAGACGGTAAGCGGTTACCAAGGGGACGCTATTCGATTATCAAATGGCAGATTACTCTTTGTTAAAAATCTTTCTGTACCGAGACGTGTCTGCACACAGAACTATATGTGAATGCATTCGATTACGCTCTACATCGATAACATTGGCTTAAATGACTTTTCCAGCTTTATTCTATTCAAGCGTTGAATTTGATATTATCTTCCTAGTTTTACGGAAAGCTCTTTGCTATGGATCGGGTGATAAAAATTGATAAAAAATGGCACGACTGAGGAAACATGTTAAAAAAAATTAACTGTGGAGAACAAGTTAATAAAAGTAGGATAATATTAGTCTACATATCAGTGAGTTCAATATTCAGCCAAAACTAATTGAACCGCCACGTCTTCTAGCTGTTAAGGTGTCAGAGAATGTACGGTCTGATAACATTACGTTGTGTCATCAGAGGAGAGTTTCTTTTTATTAAAAAATTCAGTAAAGAGCAGTTTTCAACTATAGGTTAATCAAGAAGCACAGTTTCAGCTAGTAATTTAGCCAAGACCTATACATTGAACAATACACTAAAAATTTCATTTTTCTGTATTCATTTATTTAAAATAAATCTCTAATAAAACGAGAAACGAGAAAACAAAGATTTTAGTCTGTATTATGAAAACCGTAAGCTAATATTATTCCACATTCAATATGATAGCTTACTAATTTATTATTATTGTCATAATTATTCTTAATTTATCATCATCACAGTTCATTATCGTTCTCGTAGTCATAATTATTCATCATAATTCATCATCATCATCATCATCACCACCATCATTGTCGTTATTATCATCAACGTTATCATCATCTTCTACATCATCATCGTCACTATCATCTTCATTGATAAAATGACATAAAATAAAGCAGACAGATATATATTACATGTACCTATAATCAGCAAATGCTTGACTTATTTGAGAGGACTGAAGTGCTCATGCTTGTATTTATGATTGTAAATTATCAGAGAAAAATTTATAGTCTATGGAGAATTGGGGAGGTGGGGCACTGAAACTGAACAAACGTGTTCTTTTTTCTTTAATTTCCCACAGGGCAAAATGACGGGCTTGGAGGTCATGTTGGCGACTGCTTGACCGCCAGAGCGAATGGAGCTCAATACTTGCTGCACGACGCTTCGTGCGCAACCACCCACCCTGCTCTTTGCTACTGCTGTAGGTGTTTTGCTTGTTGTGCAAATTTTAGTGGTGATGGTTTGACGGAGTGGGAGGAACAGTGGGTGTAGTAATAGTAGGGAAATGATGGAAGTTAAAGTCGTAATGATGGTATTAGATTGTAATGGTAGTAGTGGCTCTAAGGAAACATTGCTGATAGTGGTAGTGGAGTAATTATACTGGTAGTTGTGATGGCTATTGTTTTACTGATGGTATTAGTAGTGTACACAGGGTGGTTTTAGTGTTTGTACCTGCTGGTAGTGCTGGAGGGGTACTGCTATTTGTTGTAGTGTTTGTACCTGCTGGTAATGGGGGAGGGGTACTGCTATTTGTTGTAGTGTTTGTACCTGCTGGTAATGGTGGAGGGGTACTGCTATTTGTTGTAGTGTTTGTACCTGCTGGTAGTGGTGGAGGGGTACTGCTATTTGTTGTAGTGTTTGTACCTGCTGGTAGTGGTGGAGGGGTACTGCTATTTGTTGTAGTGTTGGTGATAGTTGTGCCGGTGCTACTTCTCCTAGATGAAGTCTGAACATGAATAACTTGTGTCAATACAGCTTCTGCAATCTTCATATCTGTTTATGATCACTTAAGATTGTTTATCTGCAAAAAATGAAAAAATTAAATTGGATTTTATCTTATTTAATCTATGTAAATATTATTTAGAATTTATTTCTCTCTCTCTCTCTCTATCTTGTATATTGTGTGCTGTGCTTACGATAGCTGAAATCGAATAGGAAATATCTGCGTTCGTATGCTTGTGTGTGTGTGTACAATGTACAAGTGAATTGTCCGAAATAATACTTGTAAGTTATGAAAAAATATGTTACAAATTGTTAAATGTTACACTGTGTATGGGAGATGCTATTATTTTTAAAATTAAGGTTAATATATTAAAAAGTATATCTATGTGCAGCCATTCAAGAAGCGGAGACTGAATCCGTTTCTACAGGTAAATGTCGTTAGTAATCAGCAGAATTGTTATGTTGACAAATATAATTATGTTAATACTATTTGAAATAATAACAATCAATAATAAATGCGTTTGCTTAAGATAATGACGTTAAGCAGATCGCTGCTATGTTTATATTTTAACTGATATTTAAAACAGCACATTACAATGATTGTAATTATTTTATGTTATTGATCCTCCTCCTAGTACTATTATCACCACCACCACCACCACCATCGTCATTTATTTATTAAAGTGTGAAAATATTTTTGTTTAAATTTCAGATATGCTCGTTGTTGTGATTTTGTTATTGGCGATATTTTTGGCGGCCATTCTGACCTGCTGCGCTGGTTTTTTATTTCGGCGCAGGTGAGTATGGTTTGTTAGCATTGTGTCGTCAGAATAATCCAATCATTAACTATATTCTAGAGTTACTTTCTTTAACTATTTTCTCGTATCATTCCCTCCCCTTCCCTTGCGTGCTTTCTACCTCGTTCGTTGCCTGAAATATTTCATATCGTCTTGTAACACCACACGACACATATTCTTACAAGACGCTTGACTACGTCTTGGAACACCACACAACACATATTCTTACAAGACGCTTGACTACGTCTTGGAACACCACACAACACATATTCTTACAAGACACATGACTACGTCTTGTAACACCACACAACACATATTCTTACAAGACGCATGACTATGTCTTGTAACACCACACAACACATATTCTTACAAGACGCATGACTACATCTTGGAACACCACATAAGTTCTGACAAGCCACCTGATTATGTCTTGGAACACCACACAACACAGGTTTTGATAGACGGCCTCATTACGTTGGCCATACAAAAGCCACATGAAAGAGTCGAACCCTTGGTCGAGTTCACATAAGCCATCATCACAGTAATGAAAACATTTTGAATTACGTCACAAACATTATGGAGACTACATGGACATTTATGTTTTACTAATTGCAACATACACATGTGTGAATGCGAATAGAGATATTCGCCTCGCTGTGCTCCATACCGCTTATAGTGTGGACCAAGCCACAAATTGACCTGCGATTGATCGCACACCAGACAGATCGATTGACAGGTAGAAGATTCCCCTCCCCCGAACACCAGTCCCATTTATGCCTAGACTGATGTAGAGTGTTGATAGAATAGACAGAGAATATGTCGAACTTGTCGGTTACTTTCGTAATAAATATGGGTGGAATGTCAACACAACTTTGTTCAGAAAAAAATGACAAAATACAGGTGTTCATAATTGTTACAATTATAAACATGAACATAGTCTATGAAAGTAATAATACTGTATCAATTGCTACAATTATAAACATGAACATAGTCTATGAAAGTAATAATACTGTATCAATTGCCTCAATTATAAATATGAGCATAGTCTATGAAAGTAATAATACTGTATCAATTGCTACAATTATAAACATGAACATAGTCTATGAAAGTAATAATAATGTAGCAATTGTCACAATTATAAACATGAACATAGTCTATGAAAGTAATAATACGGTAGCAATTGTCACAATTATAAACATGAACATAGTCTATGAAAGTAATAATTAATACTGTATCACTTGTCACAATCAGGTAATGACCGTGACTTTGACACGAGTACAGGTTGATGAGAGTCTTTCTACATAGTGTCTGTACTCTCTATAGTTATTGCAGTGGATGATTGTAGAAAAGCAAATGTATTACAGAGGATGTCTTTCCAGCAATGTGTTTGAGTGAAGACAGGTGGATGACAACTTTAAGTAGGATGCAGAGAGGTAGAAATATTATAGCTTGTAACCTTGAAGTGGACATAACAGGACTCAACGTTTTTGTGTCTGTTCTGTGTCCTTTCATGTAGGAAGAGATTTTAATAGCCCTGTGCACAAGTTACGAAGAATCATAGAGCCCCCTTTTAAATGGACTAATCTATCTGTGTACTAAAGTTAATTAATTTGGCATTATTTTTCTTTTTGCACAAACGATAATGACATAAGCCACTACAACCCAGGCTTGTAGAACTCACATTCTTTCAAGGAACAATAGCTGATGTCATCAACTAATCAAGCACAATTCAACTTATAAAATCGTACTGGAATAAACAGAATATATACATAGACATGCCCGTACAAAGTCTCAGCAGAATGCCCTATGACTTACTGTCTGCAAGAAAGACAGTCAAATGCTTAAGTCATACAAACAAAGAAATACATTATGTAAAAACTGAATAAACAGATAATGAATGGATAGTATATGGATGTTAAGTGTAAACATACTATCATAATGAAGATTGGAAATTGTTTTAATAAAATAACATTATTTAAACAAAAGGCAGCCACGACTGTATGAAATATATAAAAGAGATTGGTTAATATAGGAAAACAATTAAACGAAGTAAATCTTGTGGCAAAATTATTCATTGGACAGAAAAGATTGGTTAACATAGGAAAACAATTACACGAAGTAAATCTTGTGGCAAAATTGTTCATTGAACAGAAAAGATTGGTTAACATAGGAAAACAATTACACGAAGTAAATCTTGTGGCAAAATTGTTCATTGAACAGAAAAGATTGGACGAAACAAGTTAGAGGAAGTTGAATTTATTTCTCATTTCAGGAATAATTCTTTTCTTGTGTAAAGAGACGACAGCGCACGGCACTCACTGCTGTAAAAAAACAAAAAAAAAACAAAAACAAAACCAAGCATCAAAGATGCTTACCACAGTTGCAGTTACACTCACCCACTGAGACCGTCACTCCCTTGTTTTAGCGACCCTCAAATTAATTGTCAGGCATGAGTGTATACAAAACTTCAGACACCGGTGGTTTTTGCCACTAACGGTTCTAGTCAGTCTGGTGTTTCCGGCTTCTTCTGGTCTATTATGCAACCACAGCAGATGCACTGAGGTAAACAAGTAAAATGCTGCACAGAATGGTCAACTGAAGACCAGCGATCGAGTTCTTTGTATGCGCAACGCTTGTTTTCTGGTGGATACACGAAATTTGGAACAGGGAGGCGAGAGGGAGCCCAACTGAGGGGAACATTAAAATACTGCACACAGAATCGTTGACAATAACGTGTCTTTCTAATGCATACCTAAAAAATGACGTTTGTCACCAAATGCCACAGTATTGGAATGCACTATATTTACTTACGATATTATGCCAGATCTGTTTTAGAGGCACACTGTGTCTCTCTGTGTGACTGTGACTGTGTGTGCGCACTTGTGTGTCTGTGTTTGTACATGCATGTTATTGTATTCTAAATAAGTTTATTTTCTGTATGTGTTGGGTGTTTCCTTAACATTGATTTATCCTTGATTTATCTTTTACTATTTCTGAATATCCTTTGATCATTTAAATTGGATAAATTAGTGTTTTCCTATTGTTATATGAGTAGTTATACTAAAGAAATTATTCTAAAGAGTAGTGTTACAAAACTGGTGGATTTTTTTCCAGATTACAATTACAGAAAAGAAAGCGGCTACCAAAAGAACGAAATTTGACGCTCGATTTTGAAAACCCCATCGTCAATGTACGCACAGATGTTCGCAACGTACCTGATGAACCTCTGACAACTTTCACTGGAAGTTAACTCCCTTGTACAGCAAACCCCTGACAACCTTCATTGGAAATTAAATTCTTTGTACAGCATACCTCTGACAACCTTCATTGGAAATTAACTCCTTTATATAGCAAACCTGTAACAAACTCCCTTGTTCAGCAGGCCTATGACGTCATTAGCAAGTGATGGTAACTGAGCCAAAAAGCAAAGCGCAACATTTTACCTGACAACCTTGTGTCCGTCGTGTTTAGCGCCCTGAAGCTATCCCCTAAATTGCTTAAATATTGCATTTTATTTAACGCCGACCAATTAATCAGAGTCTGGTGACAATAATATAAATCACATAAAAGATACAAAATCTCTCTGCGGACTTAACTTGAATGGGTTGTTTTGTTGCTGTTCTGGTAACTTTCCTTTGTTTATCATCATTCCAAAACCTTAACTTTACTCAAGAGATTGTTTATCACGTGAAAGCAAGTTTGATCTTTGCACTGTCGCTTCTGGTACAAAGTAAAAAGCAAGTAAAAGAAAAAGGGATATCTCTTGTTCATAACTATAACAAAATTCAACACCAGTCTGAAGCACTAAACAGAAAATGACAGTGGTTTATCCACGAAGAACGAAAATGGAAGGAATTAAAAGATTTTATAAGATAACCAGACGATTCATTCAGTTGGACTTGTCACAATAGACAAAATATCGTAGGACAGATTTACGATTGATTGGCGATGAAATTGACGATGTTCTGGGATCATGACTATTTCGTTTCCTTAATATGGCTGTTAATCTGAGGACAGAGGAGAAATAGCTTGTACAGTATAATTTTGGTATGTTTAGTACGCGAATGTTAGTGTGACTTTTCACTGGGAATTCGGTTAAAATTACACCGTGTGAACTGGCACTAGGAACTTGGAGAAGTAATGTTAAATTATATCTTTCTGGTAATGGTTCTGGCACTGGTATCTTAAATGTATCTTTCTTTGGCATTGATATCTTAAAATAAAAACAACACACACACACACACACACACACACACACACACACATACACACACACACACACACACAATCATTTCTTATAAAAATTCATATGAACAAATATATTTCAAGTATGAGCATTCATAAATATAATTAACTGCAATTGGAAACATCCTCGTTTATAATAAAGATAGAAAGACTTATATCCAATTATAATAAAAAAATATTTTGATACAGACAAGAAATTTTTGTATAAATCTATCAACAGGAAATCGTATCTATTTAAAATAAATAGCATTATTTGTAATTACAATCACTAGATAGTGACATTCCCGCATGCTGGCATAAGACTTGATGGGAACTCAAATCAACCAATCAAAGTCACTTAAAGTATTTTATCCCACCGTAACTTACTGACAACTCGGGATTCATTTTAAAGTTTCAATAGCACATTTCTTCCATAATAATTTATTGAAATATAAATACATATTGATGTTTCCACTTCAAGAACTGTTTGGTAAATGTAACTACACTCATCTCAAGAACTTTTCCATAGCACAGTGTAACTTTTCACACCTCAAGAACAAATCTGTACAATCTATTAATACCTTAAGAACAATTGTATACATTAAGTTGTTCACATCTCAAGAACAAATATATACAATCTAATAACACCCCGAGAACAGTTGTATAGATTAAGTTGTTCACATCGCACGAATAAATCTGTACAATCTATTAATACCTTAAGAACAGTTTTATAGGTGCAGTTGTTCACATCTCAAGAACAAATCTGTACAATGTATTAGAACCTCAAGAACAGCTCTATAGATATAGTTGTTCACACATCAAGAACAAATCTGTACAATCTATTATTATCTCAAGAACAATTCTATACACGCAGTTGTTGATACCTTAAAAACATTTCTTTATATGCTGCTGCTTACATTAAAAGAACATTTCCATGCAAGTTGCTGTCACATCTGAAGAACATTTCTTTACATTTGTTTGATGTCCACAACTTAAAATATTTCTAGCTTTAAAATATTTTTATACATTTGTTGCTGTTAACAGCTTAAAATATTTCCATACAAGTGTTGCGGTTTACATCTTAGTGACAATCTAAGCTGTTCACCCTACAAGACCAGTTCTGTACATGGAATTGTAGATTTTATTAACGAGTTTTGAAAGCAGTTTGTTAGTTTATTCTTGCTTCACTCAGGAGAATAATTTGTACAACTGCGTGCTCCGTCACTAAAAGTTTACATATTTCAGAGTCAAGTTTTTTTAACTTTTACTATTTTTGTCGGTTGTTATTAATTAAATTTCAATGACATCAAAATTAACCGATCTTTGTTTGCCGTTTAGTAAGGTGTATACGACATCACTACCAACAACGAACAGTGCTCGGAAAAGGTGAGTGGGCAGCTGCAGGCATTACATACTTTTTGTCGTTCTTGCATTGTCACACTGACTGCTGGTTGGTTGTATTCGTTAGAAAGAGTCCCCGAGTTTTGTCGACCAAAGGGAGGGAATAAGAAAATTTTTAGAACCTTTAAAGCTGAAGAGATGTTGTCTGTCTTTAATCGATTTTTATATATCTTTCAAGACGTAAAATAAGTTGCATCCTTATTATTTTATTCTAGTACATCTGTCTTAACTCCGCGTGGCCTTCGTAATCTCTTTGCTTATGTAAACACATTTTAACTTTTAATTTGATTTGCATGTTTATGTTTCTTCTTGCATTTGTTCTTCCCCTTTGTAGAAGTAGTAAAACTTTATTGTAACAAAATAATGGGAGCGGCACATATACATTTGAAACACACACACACACACACACACACACACACACACACACACACACACACACAACACACACACAAACACACACACACACGTATACACGCACATTCATTTCTAAATTTAAATCTTTTTCAATGAAAAACATAATCTCATAATATTAAAACATACATTATAGATTTTCATAAACAAGCATTAAATTAACAGACAATAATAATAATAATAATAATAATAATAATAATAATAACAAAACTCATACTTAGAAATCTATGTGAGAACAATGGAGCAAAAATCGTACAAAGAGCATGGATGTACAAACCAGAAGCAGTCATCGAAACAGAAGAAGTAAAACTACTGTGGTACTTCGAGATAAGAACAGATCGAGTGATTTTTGCTCAAAGACCAGACATTATACAATAAGTCCGACAGAATAGCAGCAATCATTGATGTCGCTGTAAAAAAAAGAAAAATATTTCACTTCAAGATGAGATTTTAAAATAATGCACCTAAAACAATTGTTAATATTTTTTTCCACCATAAAAGTGGAGCAAAGTATATCCTCTCTGACACTTGAAAATAGTTTTAAATTACAATTAAAAAATTGTAAAGTATCATTTTGCCTCACGGTTCTAGAAATTTTCTGCGCTTCCAGAAATTTTAAGAAGGGGTCAAGGCTATTTTCTGTATAAACCTATATCATAACTTAAATGGAAAAAGGTCATATCACACAGATGAGAGAAAGAAAGTGGGGTAGCGTTTGAATGCCACACCAATATTAAGCATCGTGCTTAGAAAAAAAGAAAATATTTCTCCACATAAACTTTTGATATTGTGCTGGATATATCATACAAACACATTCCTCATTTTCAAATTAATTCCTATATAGATCACAGTGTGTGTGTGTGTGTGTGTGTGTGTGTGTGTGTGTGTGTGTGTGCATGTGGAATACCAGCTACTGCAAGGGTTTATTAAATTGCTAGCTTTGTAGCCCTCACTCACCCTACTCTAAAAATACATTCAAAACCTATATCCAGGAAGGCTGACTTTTACCCACGAGCTAGAAAGTGGCCTTATTAGCAATTCGTTTTAAATGGACAATTCGTAATACAACTCATCCGCGCGTGGTGAATGTACAGAAAAACTCCCCGCTAGTCTGCAGACCATGCAACTTGACCATCAAGGTGAAATATATTGATACTTAGACCACTCGTGTTGGCGTGGCTCACTTACGTGTTATAGGTTGTAGTATGTATTTAATTAATATACCTATCTGTGGTTATCAGAGGGCTTGAGGTTTATTTTGATTACCACTCTTCTATTCTACATTATCTATCTTCCTTCTTTCCAACACGTATGACCAGCCAGGTGTGTCTAGCCTAAGGTTATTGGTGATGGAGAATTAACATCTTGCCCAGGTGTGTCTAGCCTAAGGTTATTGGTGATGGAGAATTAACATCTTGCCCATCTCTCAGCAAAGCATCACAAGTTCAATAGCTTGACGTATTCGATCACGTGACTAACTGACCATTTCATGTTTTAGTTGCAAATGCACTGATTGTGCCTCGACTCAACAGAAGACAGCTCTATGCCCTGACCGATGCAGCCACTGAAACCAACTTCTCTCAGATTTCCACAATTGTTCTAGTTCTGATATTCTTTCTGTTGGACAAAATTACTTCCCACAACGTTTGTCTGAGAAGTCAACTATTTAGCCCATTTTAAAATTCTGATTTTAATTAAATATTCAAGTTTATCTTGTTAGGATCCTTCATAACACAGAACCAAACATTAATTTTTTTAAAATATTTTTTTAATGTTTCTTTCATATATGCATTGTTTGGTGGCTATGAGGTAAAGGCGATGGGTCGTGCTAGCAGAGAGTCATAGGTTTGAGTCTGGCCTTTGTTACTGAGATTATCACAATCGATCATAACCCAGCCTTCCTCTTTTGAATGATCAGCTAAGCAGTCATTATTGTAAGAGCTAAGAGACTTGTAGAGATTAATTAAATATCCTTTACTCCTCCCCTCAGCCACCCCCTCCCTTCGCCGCTGTAGAATCATAAAGGGGCAGTCCATAGAAAAGAGGAAATTATTTATTTTTATTTTACTTTTTTACATTGCTTTTATTTCTGATACGAAAACACTGACAATAAAAAAAACCAAAAACGCACAAAAGAGACAAACAAATATTAACTGAATTGTTGTAATTTTATCATCACGAAATAGTAATGGAGGATTGTTTGTAGAAAAATATGAAAAAAAAGCAACAGACTAGACAATCACGTACGCAGGCATGCACACACATACACACGCACATACACCACGTATGCAACACTGAAAATTGTGACGTAAGTTGAACAAAGTAAATAAAGAAGAGAATTTCTTTAGATTACTTCCCAAAAAGCCGAAACACACACGACGGGAGTTAACTGGAGAGGGGGAAAATCGAACCACTGGTAAAAGTCGTCGAAAGAAAAAGAGCTGGAAGAATCAACGCAGAATGGAGTCCCTGAGGTCTCAAGGGGCCATGAAGTGGCGTTCAGACGTTGTCACATGTCGCACTCTCACACTCCAGCCGGTAGGGGGCGCCCGGAAAAGATTTCTGGCTTCTGAAAAGAAACCGTAAAGGCGGCCGAGACACGCATCACAGGAAAGAAATGTCTTAAGGATGGAGTGCGAAATAATTTTGTGCGATGAAAACCTGGAATCGGTGCCAGATATTTTGCTAGTCTACAGCAGCCAAAACTTGGAGCACCAACTAAATAAGCCTATCCACTGGCGAGTTGTCTGCCCATGAGAAAAGCAACATGTATGCTTTACAATTAGTAATGGGAATTTTGTGCCGCGCCATGTCATAAAGCGTCCTTTTTCCCGGGAATCAATGTTTACTGCGACTGGTGTTAATATAGACTTACCGTTCAGCTGGGACGGTTAATTAAATTCTAGGAGTTACAATCTCGCAAGTGGAGGTTGTAAGCAAGCATATATTCCGGTCTCAAAATTAAAAAAAAAAATTTTTCGGATATTTTGTGCCCGAGATTTGTTGGCAACTACGACGTAACTATTTCCTATCATTTAATCGATTATGAAAGACACAGTGTACGATTAGAAATGAAGATTCATAATTAGTTTCATAGGACTTTCTCATCTCTTCCAACAGCAGCATTTTATGCTGAGCTATAATAATAATAATAATAATAATAATAATGCCTATAACTTGGTTCCACATTCATGGATATTGATATTGATCAATACTGTCAAGATCCGCAGTGAGGACAATAAAATGAAATTCGGCCTTGAGAAATGTGAAAGAATTATCGTCCAAAGAGGCAGGGTCAAAACACAGAGGGCCAACAATTCGACATCGTAAAATGAATGATGTTTCAATGGAAAAAAAAGGATATAAATTGCATATGCATTAAGGGCTTGTATTTTGTTAGCTCTATTTAGCTTGGATGTCCGGACTTGTCTAATCTGTTTCATACTCTCTCTTAAATTTGGTCTTCACTCTGCATACTTTCTTGATGATGTAGTATTCCCATGTATTTATATCCTTTTTCCATTGAAACATCGTTGATTTTTCTGACGTCGAATGACCCTCTATTGTTTCTATGACCTCAGAGCAAAAAGCAGCACATTTCAGATATGACAGAGTAAATTTGTCCTTCCCTATTTTAATTAAATTGTTATATAAATTGCTAAATTGTCAGGGTAACCCGACCTTGGGCACTCCTTATGGTGTTATTTTTGAAAGTATCTGAGTTGAAAGTAAACAGCTCGATGCAAGAACATTCTAGATTGCTGACATAATGTAAACTGAGTGAGTTGTTTTCTATTATCCAATGATCATAATTTACGAGAACGAGACTAGCTAATGTGTTGAGTTTAAGGATTTCTCTTGCTGTAGAAAATTCTGTTCTCTAATCACTTTCGAATTTGGTGTGGAAGAAGAAAGTCTGGCTTTGAAAGACAGTCGTTAGCTTGATGGTGAGTTAAAATTGACTGATTGAGAGAGAAGGGTCTTAGAAATATTTCATGTATTATCGCTATTGATATGTCATACTTATGTTCATGTAGAGATGTACTATGTGACCTGACTTTTATTTCTACGAATGTTTGAACTAAGTTGTACACATGTAGTGTGCTAATACTTGACATTGTTTGATATGCTGTGTTTATTTTACCATGTGTGTGTGTGTGTGTGTATTGGGCTAATAAATACTGTTGCAGGAGATTGTAAGTTGAGAATAGGTTGTGAGATAAAATGGAGTTATATTGTGATAAGCATGAAACTTAAGTTTTATACTTGATTATATTTTGCAGTAAACAAGTGGTCTTTTGACTTTGGGTTACAAACTTTGAGTTTGAATTCCAAGATTCGAGTTTCCAGTTACCTATACATGTTCACTGGTCACAAACATATATGACCAGAAAGGCATGGGGATGTCTGTTGTGGCATGTGTAAGTGTAAGGAAGTATGCTACACACCCTTGATATATATGCTGGACACATTGGGAGAATTCTAGTATAGTGAAGTTGCTAGAATTACTGTAATCATCAAGTTCTGCTTGAAGGAATGGACATGGTGAGGAGAGCACTCAAGTTCATCAAGAAGAGAACAGTGCGTCGGTGGTTTCTACGCATGTAGTAGGAGACAAGTGTTAATGGACATTGTGACATTGTTGCAAACAATGCAAAACAGTGCTTAATCCAGGTCATGTAAAACATTACAATAACGTACCTCTAATAACTCCATTTCTCTTCTCTGATAGGACTAACCTACAATTTGCATTGACTCTATTGCTGAATTGTAACTTTATATATATATATATATATATATATATGATTGCTCATTTAATAAATGTATTAATTTTTATTGATCTGCTTAAGCATATTGGTAATCTTATGTGAACAAACGAAGGATAGCTAGGAACTTGAAAGTTGAACTTGAGGCTCCACTTGAGACTCACATCTCAGGGTTGAACTCATACTCCCAGACAACCACAACCAAAAGAAGAAGAAATCAGAAGAAAACAGAAGGCTGCTTGCTGACTGCAACATACAATCAAAGAGAAAGCCTAAGTGTCTTATTCATCACGATATAACTCCATTTTTATCTGATATTCTCAAACTTTCTACAATTCCTGCAATGGTACTCATTATCCCCATGCACACGTGGTACAACAAATACAATGTATGAAACAATGTCACATATTAATACACCACATGGGCGCAGCTTAGTTCAAACATTTGTAGTAAATAAATCAACTTACATAGTACATCTTTCCATAACACAAGTATAACATATCAATAGAAAATGTATGAAATGTTCTAAGTCCACTCCCTCTCATTCAGTCAGTTTAAACTCACCACTCAGGCTAACGACTGCCTTCAGAGCCGGACTTCTCTCTTTGTCTTCAAATTCAAAAATAGACGGCAAAATTGCCTACTGCAAGTAAACGCCTTAAACTCAGGTCATTGGCTAGTTTCGTTCTCATAAATCATAATCATTGGATAATAAAAATCTGCTCACTCAGTCTCCACTCGGTCAGCAAATCTAGAACATTTTTCCCTTAGGTAGTTCACGTCAAACTCAGACACTTTCAAAATAACACCATAAGGAGTACCCAAGATCGGGTCACTTTGACAATTTAGCAACTTAAATAACAATTAAAATTTAAAATAGGGAGGGGCAAATTTACTTTGTCACAGGGTGATCACAGTATGCCCACTGCTTGAACTGTGGCTCACCTGGCCATCATTGCTGTCGTTGTCGGCAGTGGTTTCGTTGGCGTTGTTGTTATTGTCTCTGTTGTTGGATGTGTTGTCGTGGGCGTCGTCTTTTGTGTTTGTTGTCTTGTGGTGTTGTTTCTGTCATAATGCTGTCTGTTCTGGTTGCTGTTGTCGTTGTTGTTGTTGCTCTTGGTGGGGTTCCTGATAATGGTGAGAAGGGGGGGGGGGGACTTCGAGCGGTCTTGTGAATTCGTTGAGGGCATGCCTAGATCTCTGTTGGTTCGTTTTCCTGCTTGATGCTGTCTTCAGTTGGTATGAATTTTTCTTTCCTTGCTATAGTTGTAGTCTGCGGGTTAGCGAGTTTGAACTTTTTTATGCTGTTGTCTTTGTTAGTTGTGGGCATTGTTTGAACTTCTTTTCCATCTGTGTTGGTAAGTTTTGCCTGGTTTTGTTTTTCGGTGGTATTTTCCAAACTATTTGCGTGTTCATTTCATTGTCACAGTTACTGGTAGGTGTTGTTTGCGTGTTGTTTTCTGTCAGTGTTGTTTATCTTGATGTGTCTGTGTTGAGGTGTCTTTGGTTTTTGGTGGTATTTTCCACTGATGTTAATTTGAGCTTCACTGTCTGTCGATGGTTGTAGTATTCTAGTGTTTGAGAGGTGACAATTTAAATGCTCTCAGACATAGGCTACAGAGTCGATGGCTTGCTGTTATTTGAAATGTAGTTCTTCTCCTTTCCCTGACACATGCATAAGGGTTATTGTGTAGTCTTTACTGAAAGAAGTGAAGATACATACAACCTAAAAGGGCTTTAAAGTCTACAAATTAAAGCAATATAATCATACTGAATATGAATATGAACGAACAAGATACACACACATACATGCATGCACACTCATACAAACAAAATATCGTACCCCAAGGGACTAATAAAATGTTATAATGTTTCACTAATAAATGAAATGTAATAAAAATTTTGATGTTAAACGAATAATGATAACAAATATAAAAATAATTATTACTACTATTATGAAGATAAAACGTTATACAAATAATTATTACTGTTATTATTATTTCTTATATTATCTTGATGCCATTTTATTAAGCAAAGTAATCAGCGTTAGAGAGGTAATATGACTCATATCATTGCATGGCACAAAAAGGGAATCTAACAATCTGTAGCCAGAAGAGAATAAAACGGAAAAGTCTAAGTGTTCTATCTAATCCTAAAAAAGAATCCCTACACCCTCATACTTAATTACCTATCATTAATCATGCTGTGTACAAAAGACGATGGGTGTGTCGAAAGGAATAAAAGAAAAATCAATAAATAATTCCTGTCGTCATACATCGAGCACGAGTGAGCAAGACAATGATCGCGCTTCATGAATTAATCAGGAAGGTGAGATAAAACCATTTATATTCTTCCACATAAAATTTGGTCTCTTCCTTGTGCAAAATAAATAAAGAAAGAATTTTCTATTTAGAGTCATTATATCACAAGCCTATTATCATCGCCAGGGTCACACCAGTGGAAATATACACGCGTACATGGCGTGACAGCATTTTCTCCAAAATGCTGTGATGAATGTAACAGCGAAAGTCCCCCACCCCATCTTCAAAGGATGTAACTTGTATTGCCTTGGGATACTGATGAATTTGTGCACTGTGAAGGAAATAGCTACAGCGGAACTGAAACTGGCTGAACGAATTGTATTTTAAGGTACGAGAAATTATTGCAGCCTCAACTGGCAAGTAAAACTAATGTAACCTATTAAAAATATATCCTTTACACACTACCTATTCTTTAAATCAGTTTTCTCCGCTACTAGTCTTTGTAACTGTCTGCACAGCAGAGTTTCTATTTAGTTAATGTAACCGACATTACATACTTTTTCGAAAGTTCCCGGCTTTTACAATTGACAGTTATAACTTTCCTGGATAGACCTCTTTTCATCTCATCTCCTCCTTCCCACCCATCCACCCCATCCCCTATGCCCGCCTTTATACTAGCGTCCATCCCAATACATTTCTACTTCTTGAGATGTGAAAGGCCACCCTTCACGCCTATCGATTTAATATACTTGTCCAGAAACTAAGGATTGTTAAGGAAGGGATCTAACTCCGACAAGAGTGCTCTATCCTCGCGAGAAGTGATTGCAAACCGCCTTCTTTCCGTGATCGTGCCCTCCAGATCCGAGTCTCAGTGACCTTCATGGGGTTATGTCCCCTTGTACTGGTGGGAACGATTTTGAGAGGTAATTGATATATGTAGTATATCTCGAGTGGAGGCTTAAGACCCTAGTCAGGGAGGTCTGCTTCTGATTTGAAAGTCTAATGGCGACGCGGCGGCTAGCAGTGGTCGCAGCCATTGATCCTTGTCAGCATGGTTGGTTGCTAACATTTCTCGGTGTTTTCGTGAATTCAGTCTTCCATAGCGTGTGCAGTGTGCAGTGTGCAGATGTTTGTTACTAATTACAATGCTATTTCAACCCATCACCATTGTTGTACGGTGACAATTCTTTCTGACATTCTTATTTGTAACCAACTCTAACTTCACACCCATTAACAGCATCATAATTTGCTGAAGGTAGCGGTTTTGAATTTTAATTGGGATTTTAATAAGTAACTGAGAGAACTAGATGCACACCAGTATTTAAAATTGGGAAAAGAATTGTAATCAATCCCTTATTTTAATATGAGACGAATGTTTATTATTTTTTTAAAGAGATGTAATTATACCTAACACAAGCAACATTATCAAGAGATTATATTATACCTAACACAAGCAACATTAACAAGAGATGTAATTATACCTAACACAAGCAACATTAACAAGAGATGTAATTATACCTAACACAAGCAACATTAACAAGAGATGTAATTATACCTAACACAAGCAACATTAACAAGAAATGGGTTGACACGTATTTTTTGTTCAGACATGAGCGAATATAGTTTATGCCAACGATACACTTATTACATTTTTTATTATACAAACTCTCCTGCCCTATTAATTATTATTATCTTTACAAAAGCGCATCAGACAGTGAAGTATGAAAGTCGCACCCAGTGCGCTTGCACGATAGGAAATGACTCCGCCCCCTCCCCCAGCTAGTATGCTTTTGATAGCGACTAGCATATCAACGCAATGTGCTTTTTGTACTAATGGCCTGAATAAAACCAGGCTTAAGATTAAAGTGAAGGCTAGAAGCATGGTTAGATTTATGCTTAGAGTTAAGGTTTGAAATATAGTTAAACTTAAGTTTAGCGATAGGACTGGAAGTATGGATATAGACTTAAAATTACAGTTAGAACTAGAAATAGTTTTAAGGTTAAGATTAGAGCTAGGATTAGAAATCTTGTTAAGCTTAAGATTGAACATATAACTAGGAAACTTGATTTAGATCTAGAAATATGATCGATTTCAGCTTATGGTTAGTACTAGAATATAGATAGACTTAACATTAGATTTATAGTCATGCTGAAGATTACACGTAGGACAAGAAGTATAGTTAAGATAAGAATTAGGACTAGAAACAGGCTTAAAATTAAAGTTACGGAACAGAAATTAGATTTAGGACTAGAAGTACGGATAGCCCTTAAGAATACACTTAGGACTGAAAATATGGCTAGGCTCAAAATTGGAAAACTAGGTCTATAAATATGGCTAAATTTACAATCAGACTTAGTTTTAAAATATTCTTAGACTTCAGATTGGAGTTAGGACTTGAAGTAAGGGTAGGTTTAAGATTAGAGTTAGGACGATAAATAAAATAAGGCGTTAGATTAGAGTTAGTGTTGAAATATTCTTTAGCTTATGATTAGAGTTATGGGTTAGGCTGAAGATTAGAGGATGGACTAGAAGTCATCCAAGAACACATTTGTAATTTAGTGCAGGTTATCTGTTCATGACCGAGAGAAACCAAGTAATATGTTCGTTCTAATGTCAAGCATGATATATTTTGAGAAAAGTTAAGGGAATTGCGCATATATTGATCGCTAAAGAATTTGGTTCAATAATCACACCAATGAATGTTTTTCAACTTGGGTGTTTAAGTGAATTGCTATCTATCTATCTATCTATCTATCTATCTATCTATCTATCTATCTATCTATCTATCTATCTATCTATCTATCTATCTATATATGTGTGTGTGTGTGTGTGTGTGTGTGTGTGTGTGTGTGTGAAACAGTTTGAAGACGCATCATAGAAAGAATATTGGTTCCAACTTAATGTTCAAATTATTGCTCAATGACTCTAATATTTCCAGACTTCACATAGTCCCCTTTGTAGCAATAACAACAACTACAAAAATGGCAAGGCAACATTACGAATAAACACCCCACGCCCGCAGTCAGTGGGTTCTATATTTTGTCGCACTTGTGAAACAGGCAAGTAGCGACAACTTTTCCCGAGACACGAGTTAGACAGAAAATCGAAAGTCAACGATATATGTCTAGTCACGCAGACGTAACGAAAGGGCATAACACGTAATCCAACAGAAGCACCAGACACGGCAGTGCTCAAGCTTCTTTTTTTCCAACCGATTGAGAACCAATGGCTTCCTGTCTGCTGACGTCAAGCAGCAGGAAGAGGTAAATCAGATGGTGTTTGCTGTATAGAGCATAGTTCTATACTGGACTAGTTCGAAACACAAGGAGTGAACTTCCATTTTGTTATGAAGGGTAAAGAAGACAAAATGTTGTAGAACTTGTGAAGGGTAAATAAGACAAAATGTTGTAGAACTTGTGAAGGGTAAAGAAGACTAGAATGTTGTAGAACTTGTGAAGGGTAAATAAGACAAAATGTTGTAGAACTTGTGAAGGGTAAATAAGACAAAATGTTGTAGAACTTGTGAAGGGTAAATAAGACAAAATGTTGTAGAACTTGTGAAGGGTAAAGAAGACAAAATGTAGATATGGTGAGGAATGTAATGCCACCCCCCCAAAAAAAAAAATAAAAAAATAAAGGATATTTTCTCACTCCATGTGACATTAACTTTCGCTAAAAGTGAACTGGGATCATGCGACTAGTGACCTGCATGACTACACCGATACAGACCTTCACATTCTTATTTATAAAACGTTGTAATATCATTGTTTGCTCCACAAATGATCCTGAATATTGCTACAGTAGGATTACTAACTCAATGATTAACAATGACTCATGATATAGTAGGACATCTTACTCAATAATTAACGTTGACTCATGATATAGTAGGTCAGCTTACTCAATAATAAACGCTGACTCATGATGTAGTAGGAGTGTCCACTTAGTAATTACACTGATTCATTCTGCAGTAGGATAATCCACTCAGTATTTAACCATGACTAATACTACTGTAGGTTGTTGTTGTTGTTTCGATAACTTCTTTGCTCTACAAGAATTGCGTGGTGAAAAATTTTCATCTTCTAGATGTTCTAAGTTTTTGAATGATTCCCGTGGAGCCTTCCTCCCTTTACTTGTATTCAGTACGGCAATCTATGTGGTCCATAGGTTCTCTGTCATGTAAAACCTGTCACGGCAATCTATTTAGTCCATAGGTTCTTTGTCATGTAAAACTGTGCTGTCCTGGTATTGTCTGTCGTGTTAACTGTGCTGTTCTGATGTTCTGATGTTCTGTCTAGTGTCATGCAGAAATGTACTGTCTTCATTTTCTGTCCCTAGTGCAGAACTGTGCTGTTCCTGATGTTCTGTTTGTCGTTCAGAATTTTGTGCTGTCCTAATGTGCTGTCTATCCTACAGAACTGCGGTGTCTTGATAGTGTCTATCTTGCAAATGATTGGAAAACCACACTAACAGTCGCTAAAAACATATTAAGTTTCATACAGATGATAATTATAATATCTACAAGTTTTAGATCTATCTCTAAGTTCGTTTTGCATAGGCACAAGTTAAAAAATCTCCCTAGAGCTCTCACTTCAGGACTTTCACTGTCCTTCAGAACACATTCCTACACTTATCTCCTTTAGTACTCACTCATTCTCCCCCCCCCCCCCACACCAGCTCAGTGCTCTCCCTTCAGTGCTTTCGTGACGAGTCATGTTTTATTTTTGTACGTGAGCAATGTCACTGTAAAAGGCATACGTAGTTAACACCACCAGACGTGTCAGTCGCCTCACTTTCTTCTAGGATGACGTAGAGTAGGCTGAAAATCAAATCTTGCGAACTGGAAATCATTTTCACTTCAGATCTAGCCCCCTTTGTTGCCGTGCAATGCCCGACACACTGCGACGATAAGAGAAGAGTCTCGCGGTGGTGTCGTAGTAAGGTTCATCGTTAAGACCATCTCGTGTCTTCCGGGAAGAGGGAAATCGATGGGTTTTTGGTGAGACCGCTGCTGATTATAATTGCATCGCTAATTTTGATTAACTAAGGATAATGGATTTGGCGCACGTGATGTCGACCGAAAATAAAAGATGAAAAGGTTGAGAGGAGGAGGAAACTAGGGCAGGAAAATAAAGGGTGGGTGGGTTTGATGAGGAAGGAAGCAGGAGGGTGGGGGAGACCGTACTACAAAACGAGATATTTAGGAATTGCAGATTTTTCATGTTCGACTGATTCTATCATGGGCGTGTCTTCGTTAAAGTATGACGATTTTAAAAGTTGAAAAAAAAAAAAAGAAGAAAAATGTGAACTTGAGGGTCGATTTCTCAGACGATACACAAATAGAAAGATTCTATTTTAGTAAGTTCTGTTTAGAAATGAATTGATCTAAACTGTTATGAGCCCATTAAATTATGCTTGGACCGGCCTGATGTATTTTAACACTCTGTAGGAATATGTTGATTTGTAGATGGTAAGACGCCTTCGAATATTTGGTTAAATTATAAAAATTTCGATTTGGAATTGAATCATTCATATAAAGGAAAAGACAAAACCAAGTATGCAGTTTGGTAAAAAGGTCTCATGAGAATGCTTAGCTACAGATAGAAAACAACCAAAAGCAAGCAACCAAAAAACAAACCAACACAAACAAATTAATAAGCGAATAAAGAAATAGGCAAGAATCCAAGCAAACATAAAGCCTCAAAGTCCATTTTTATTATACTTTTACATCCCTCATGCAACATTAATATTGAACAAAAGGTTTCTAATCAAGGTTTAACGAAAAAGTGCATGTCAAATTGAAAATGAAAAGTTTAAATTAAATTCACCTATAGTGTTAAATGTTGAACAAGGTAGATGTGATCAATATTAACATGCATGGGATAAGCAGTCAAAGAGCTTAGCAAGATTGACCTGGCCAGTGTTAAACATTCCATGCATGAGGTAAACAAGTTATTTCTGGCCAATATTTAAATATCCATGCAATGGATAAACAAGCTAGATTTGGCCCGTTTTAAACTTTCAATGCATGGTATTATTAAGGTAAATCTGGTAAGTATTAAACGTTCCATGCATGAGGTGAACAAGGTAGATTTGGTAAGTATTAAAAAAAACTTCATGGGATAGACACGGTTCATATGGCCTGTATTAAAAATTCCATGCGGGGCATAAACAAGATAAATCTGGCCAGTATTAAAAACTCAAGGGATAAACAAGGTAAATCTGACCAGTATTAAAAACTCATGGAATAAACAAGTAAATCTGGTCAGTATTAAAAACTCATGGAATAAACAAGGTAAATCTGGTCAGTATTAAACATTAATGGGATAAACAAGGTTGATGTGATCAGTGTCAAATATTCATGAAAAAGAAATAAGGAAAAAATATTTCGGAACGCCCTTCACTAACGTTTATTTGAAACGTACACATTGCATAGCACTTCCGGTCTACATATTGAATTGTAACGAGTGTTCAATGAAAAAACTCACGGCAAACGCATTAAAACATCTGAAATGGTTTAACAAAGAGAAATAGTACTGCACTGATTTGGCACTGAAAGTAAAATTCTATAAGAGTTCGGACTTTCAAGTGGGTAGAACTCCAAACAATGGTTGTTTGTGCACTTTTATTTGTGCTTTCTAATTTTTATTTTAAGGGGCTGGTTTTTCTTTTTATTAAATAAACAAATTTAAAGAAGTAATCGGCAAAATTACAAAGAAAGCTAAATAAATTGAAAATTATATTAATGTTAACAAAAGTTACAAAATGACACAAACACACACACGAAAGCGTGTAAATATATACACATGACAGATCGCAGTCACCTAATACAAAAGTCACTCCAAAAAGCACAAACATGCACACAGCAAAGCCATACACAGGCTCTCGTCTATACACATGAACACACTCACAGAGATAAATATAAACACAAGTATACTGACATACGAGCGCGCAAGGGACGAAACTCTAATGCAGTGTTTGCCACATATGACGGGCGTACCGCTCTGTGACGTAGGACTTGCAGCATATTTGCCTGCCACATTGTGCCGCTTCTGGCTAATAGGTCTTTATTCAAGAAACGCCATAAATTGTCCGAATCGGTTGACCTTATCATGCCTCACGTCATTTATATTGTCTTAGACCACGCTCTCGCGATGAGGCCGCAGGTGGTGTTTTCCCTTGGTCCAGCCATTTCCTTCTCTTAGGAGTTATTTATAGTTACATTTGTTATTATATAACAATTTAAAACCTATGTATCATTCAAACGGACGACAAAGGTCAAAATTTTAAAACAAAATAAGTCCTCTGACAAAAGCAACAAATCAAGGATTTAAAGTAAAGTGCTTAAACAATACCTCGACATCAACCTTTAAGATTTTTTTCTCTCAGGTCAATTCAAACGACTCTGTGAACTCAAGACACGCGTAATTGTTTAGTCAGGTTTATCAGTATTCATTTGTAAAATTATTTATCATCCAAGACAGTGTCAGCAACACATTTCTCTACACACTGGATGGTGTAAATCTTTGCATTTAGATTTGTACAGGTGAAAACATTTACAAATGGATGGACACAAAACGGCGCCGTATTACACTGGACAGGAGCTGCGTATCCATAATTAAAACAAGTGGTCGGAGAACAGATACCTGGGGTGGGGGGGAACCCAAAGATTATTCTGGGCTGAAATTTTACACTACTCACTGACAATTTATTTCCTTTTGGGCAAGTACGGACCTGGACCAAGACAAAGCGGTAAAGTGGTTTGACAGATAATCATTTGCTAAGATGGTGGAACAGTATATCATCAAAGGTGTCCAAGGTTGCAGCCTAATTAAGTGTCAAGAGTGGCATGTATCCATTATTCAAAGATGAGAGGTCGTCAACAATTTTTAATAGCATTGAAATAAGAAATACGGCCATTCATAAGATTTTTAGACACATGTTTTCAGCATTGTTCATGGAAATCCACATATAGGGCTGAAATAATTATTGCAAAAGATAATTGTTGAAATTGTGTACCGTGGCTATAAGAGATTGAGGGTTATATATTACTGGGAAACTTATCTCTAAATGTTTTCGTCTTAATAAATTATTTGTATATATAACTGTAATACTACGAGTATATTTATTACTAATATTAGTATAACTAGTTCTGAGACTTCTACACCATTGCCTGAAAAAAACGGTTAGCACATTTACTGACATCACTGTTACGCCCACAGTTACTACTGCTTCCATTAAGAAGATTATCATCATCAAGAGTTCTAGACTATTTCTACTACTATTACTTATTAAGACTGCAATACTAATATCACTTCAACATTTATTTCATTTAGTACTGCTATTCACCATTGAAACAGAGATCACTACTATTACATCTCTAAGTGTTAGTGCTGGCCACAGTCCTATCTTTACTACTGAAGCTACTTCTCCTACTTCTACCTCTACGTCTGCCCATGCTACTGCAACCGCTACCACCACAATTATTATTGTTACTAATGCTATTGTGAGTGTGTCATGATCGTCCTTTCCCTTTTCGCGAATGAAATATTTTAATCTGCTAATTCATCAGTTACATTACTTATTAATAACTTCTTTAATTTCCTTTTAACAAAGTCTTAATGACATACATTAATTCTCTGAGTTGGGGAAGGTGCCACTTTGCTACTTTATTAATTATGAATACATCCAGTTGGCCACAGGCAAAAATAATGTAAATATCTGTAAAATGTTCAGTGATAATCAAGGCTACCAAATGATCACCTTAACACTGAGTGTTATTCACTGACTCTTAACCTATGGCACATTCGGCCAAATGTAGACAGTTCCAGAAAAGGCATAATTCTTTTGCGTCCCACTGACCAATGAGATTAGAACTTTCTAAACCAGACATACTTTCTGTGTCATGCGATGGGTTGGTTGACCCTTATTATATATTATTTATCCTGAAAACTTTGCACGACCCACAACAATCTGAAACAGCCAACCTGGTCTCAGTCTTAGTTACCACTCGTGAACATCCATAACATTGTTTTTGTTACCTTTGGGGTATAATATTATTTTACTTTCAAACTTTTAGTGGTGAATAATGGAGTCAGCATTTAGTGTGTTGAGCACATAGATGTCATTATACTTCTGTCTGTTATACTTACCACTATACAATGCTAGCATGAATAGAGGAATAATTGCTTAGATTACCACTACGTATTGCCAGTCTGAATAGAGGAATAATTGCTTAGATTACCACTACGTATTGCCAGTCTGAATAGAGGAATAATTGCTTAGATTACCACTACACAATGCCAGTTGCTTAGATTACCACTACACAATGCCAGTCTGAATAGAGGAATAATTGCTTAGATTATCACTACACAATGCCAGTCTGAATAGAGGAATAATTGCTTAGATTATCACTACACAATGCTAGCATGAATAGAGGAATAATTGCTTAGATTACCACTACGTATTGCCAGTCTGAATAGAGGAATAATTGCTTAGATTACCACTACACAATGCCAGTCTGAATAGAGGAATAATTGCTTAGATTACCACTACACAATGCCAGTCTGAATAGAGGAATAATTGCTTAGATTACCACTACACAATGCCAGTCTGAATAGAGGAATAATTGCTTAGATTACCACTACGTATTGCCAGTCTGAATAGAGGAATAATTGCTTAGTTTACCACTACACAAAGCCAATCTGAATAGAGGAATAATTGCTTAGATTAGCATGGGAAAGAATACATCTGGTCATGAGGTCATAGCATCCTCTTTCAGACTTTTGGTCAGTTATTATCATCGTTGAGTTGAAGGTGACAATGCTGTCTTCACCACCACCATCTTTATTTGATGACCACCAAATCCACCACTACTGCCACCTGCTGCCTCTACTAGTACATACTATTAAATCTCTGCTGCCTATTGTCTCTACTAGTACATACTATTAAATCTCTGCTGCCTGCTGTCTCTACTAGTACATACTATTAAATTTCTGCTGCCTGCTGTCTCTACTAGTACATACTATTAAATTTCTGCTGCCTGCTGTCTCTACTAGTACATACTATTAAATCTCTGCTGCCTGCTGTCTCTACTAGTACATACTATTAAATTTCTGCGGCCTGCTGTCTCTACTAGTACATACTATTAAATTTCTGCTGCTTATTGTCTCTACTAGTACATACTATTAAATCTCTGCTGCCTGCTGTCTCTACTAGTACATATTATTAAATCTCTGCTGCCTATTGTCTCTACTAGTACATACTATTAAATCTCTGCTGCCTGCTGTCTCTACTAGTAGATACTATTAAATTTCTGCTGCCTGCTGTCTCTACTAGTACATACTATTAAATTTCTGCTGCCTGCTGTCTCTAGTAGTATATACTATTAAATTTCTGCTGCCTGCTGTCTCTAGTAGTATATGCTATTCACCGTCTTTATTAGCACCTGTTGCCTACTGTCTCCACTAGTACCATTTCCTCTCTCTTCTAGTATCTGTCTCAACTGTCAAAGAAAGACAACCAGCAATGATACCCTTAGTTCACATATAACACAGTGTGTGAGCGTGATGGCATTCGGCCTCCCTGCCATTTCGGACTCTCTTCTCCACCAGTCATCTAATCAGCTGTGAAAGGATATGTCTGCGACGAGTTATACCAGCAAGAAAGTCTTTGGCAGGCATATATAATGCATGACACATGTCTTTTAAAGGTACTTTCTTTTCTGTTTCAAAACACTTTATGTTACTGTTGTTAAATCCTCCATAGACTAAGGAAATCCGTGACTATTGTTAAACAAAACAACGTTCATCATCATTTTCCTTTGAGAAACACGTTGATGTCTTATTACAATGAGTGTCATCATTCTAAGCCATAGTAAAGGGGGGGGGGCTTGTTAAATCAATGAACAGCCTGCTGTTTTCAATGTTTGAGTAATACAGTGTCCGAAACATTTTTGTGGGAAAAAAGTAGTACTCTGCAAAAAACCATTTTAAGAATCATACGTCATCACCAAGTATCATACATCAATGATGACATCACATAATCGGATTGTGTGGAGGAGTTCGATGTCACCATTATAGTAATGAAAGATAGAGAAATGCTTTTAAAAGGGGCTCATCGTTGGTTAAAAATATTACTTATTCAATAGGCAGCCTTTTCTAAATTGCATCAATATTACCCTGACTGACCCTGTTAAAAAATGGGAATTAATTTCATCAGGGTCTCTTTCCATGAGGGTACATTTTTGGGAACCACCAGATAAATTAACAAATAATAATTAGTAAAATTTTAATTAGAAACATTACAGGAAAGTGATGGGATAATATAATTAATTTAACAAAAGAAGGGAGACAAAGAGAAAGTGATTGGATAATATAATTAATTTAACAAAAGAAGGGAGAGACAGGAAAGTGATGGGATAATATAATTAATTTAACAAAAGAAGGGAGACACAGAGAAAGTGATTGGATAATATAATTAATTTAACAAAAGAAGGGAGACACAGAGAAAGACAGGAACGAATGATAAATGTGCGGTTGCGGGGAAGAAAAGAGAAATTAAGAGAAAGAAAAAGACAAAAGAAAGAGAAACGAATAAAGAAGGAAAGAATACAAAAAAAATGAGAAAGAAAATAATCAAGAAAGAGAGAATTAGAAAAAGAAAGAAAAGGAGAGTGAGAGAGAGAGAGAGCGAAATAAAATTGCAAGTTTCTGCCTGGAAATATTATATTTCAACGTGGTTTGCTGTCTGCGTAATGCAAGTGCAATCGTTACAATATAGATCTAGCTTTTTAAACATCTAGACTTTTAACAACTTTCCCAGAGAGCACGGCAAATTTTACATCTCTTTATGCCTAATACTAAGAGAAACCTTTCCTATACAAAGATTTTATTGCTATTAGGCTTGGCAGTTTATCTTTTCTTTCTTTGTGCAACATCTACATTAGCTGCCAGAGTACAAACACATTAACGGAACATATGACGTTATTAATTTTACTCTTTTTTTTCTGTTCTACTTTTCTCTTTCTTTCTTTCTGGTTGCAAGTTAAAGTATTTCATGATCGATATTCTTCTCTAATTTAAATGTGAGGAATCACACAGTTGAAAAATACAGATAGAATTGTAAATCAAAAAAGGAAGAAAGTTATGTTCGTTAGAGCTTGTCATTGATGGATTTCAGTCACACATTGTCGACTTCTTTTTATTAACCAATCAATCTGATACATATATATTTTACTTTAGCTTTACTTTTTAAAATTAGGAATGTGGAAAAGAATTCTGACAAGAATGCAAATGTACAAAAGAATTCAGACTAAAGTGCAAATATACAAAATAATTCTGACTAAAGTGCAAATATACAAAAGAATTCTGACTAAAGTGCAAATATACAAAAGAATTCTGACTAAAGTGCAAATATACAAAAGAATTCAGACTAAAGTGCAAATATACAAACAAATTCTGACTAAAGTGCAAATATACAAACAAATTCTGACTAAAGTGCAAATATACAAAAGAATTCTGACTAAAGTGCAAATATACAAAAGAATTCTGACTAAAGTGCAAATATACAAAAGAATTCTGACTAAAGTGCAAATATACAAAAGAATTCTGACTAAAGTGCAAATATACAAAATAATCGTAGTAATTAAAAGAAATAAGTATAGGGAAAACAAAAAGCCTACTCAAGCAAAACATGCAATGAAGCCATTAGTGAGATTAAACAAAAGAGACAGAATACCAAACGAGCAAACAAACAAGATTACCACATAAGCAAAGAAGAAAATGTATTTATATTTATTATACCTTTATATACTAAATATAATACATTTTCTTCTTTACTTATCTTTGCTGACGACTTCAAAGAGCACATAATCTGAGGAAAGCAACTTATGTAACAAGCGTAACTATGGAAGTAACCGAAATCTACATACAAACAATAACTTAAAGAATATTTCTCATATAGACAGACAAAATGACTGATTAGGCAATAGGACAGCAAGCGGTTTACAACCTAGTTTTACAGATCACCTTATTGCAATTAATGTTAGGCAAAATGACACATTTTGGCCTGCAATTAAATATTACAGGTACCTTACAGAAATAAATGTTAGGCAAAATGATAGTTAGCAGCCGACTATTTGATATTACAGGTACGTTACAACAATTAATGATAGGCAAAATATTGCAAGTGTGTATACAAATCAAGTGTGACCCTGCAATATACTGACACGGTTGATGCTCTCCGAGGCACGTGATCGAAACTAAGACAAATAAGTACCAAAGGTTCTGGTAAACAAGCATGAAGCATAACAGTCCAATGCATCGGAGAATGCATAAAGTCACGAATGCTTAAGAAACAATTTTTTTCCATCATGTAATCCAGGAAACATTCAATATCATGACATGGTTTGGCATTTGGCATTTGGTCCAAGTAATGTGTAGATGGGGAAGTCACAACAGTCTATTTATGGCTGTGTCCCCGTGCACAAGGTGCCAGACTGGAGAGAAATTAGTACTTGTCATTTGATGCACTGCTTACTGTGATGCCAAAGCCACTTAGTTAATGATTATGATTGTTATTAATTAATTAATCATTCACAACTAGTTACAAGTGATGAGAATCTTAATTTATGTTATTAATAATTCTTCGGCTGACAACATTCGTCTCTCTCACTTGGCGGATATGCAGGAGCTGTAAACATTTTATCTCTTCCACAACATTAAAGATAAACATTTACCATCAAATAATATTCCATCTGTGGAAAACGTTTTACTAAAAGAGAAGACAAATCCATCTTTTATCTATATTTAGTGAGCCCCCAGCCACCAACGCTTTTCTCCAACATAAGGTTATCAATATGTGTAAGAAGGTCAATAAAATTGGCAATAATTTTATTCAATCAACAATCAAACGTACATATGACATATATAATGAAATAGATTATTTGACATCAATTATTTCCATGAAACCATTGTTTGAATAATTTCTATGATTCACAGTCTTATGCCTAAATTACTATTCAACAATAGTGTCAATACAAATCACAGCATAATTCTTACCAGAGAACAGAAATGGAGTTAGAGATAAGCAATTAGAGTCTTTAAATAACCTGAATTAAGTGCTGTCTTTTTGTGACACGTTTGCAGCAAAGTCACAGGCTATTGTCCACTTGTGACACGTTTGCAGCAAAGTCACAGGCTATTGTCCACTTGTGACACGTTTGCAGCAAAGTCACAGGCTATTGTCCACTTGTGACACGTTTCATATCCAGACCAAGTGTTCCTCAGCAGACGGACAAGGTCCCTTACTAGGGACACCAAAACTTCAGGTCCACTTGCAGTGGCCAAAGAGTTGACAAGTTATTGTGGAGATTACATAACTGGGGAGATGAGAAACTCGAGGACAAGTTTAAACTAAAATGCCAGAAGTTGGAACAAGTTTAAAATCAATATTAATATAATGATTTAAAATAATAGGGTTGAAAAAGTATTATTATTTAGATCATTATTAAATTTAAAGTATTATTATGGGTTAAGATATTTTTATCTTTATGACTTTAATAAAATCCTCATAAGGTGGGCGGTCATGCCATAGACAATATAAAATAAAATGCCAGTATGAGTGAGTTGCTAGTACAGTTTTCAGTCACTACAACAGCTGTGATATAGCAAATGGATGAAATTATTTTAAAAATCGAACTCTCCCCCACCATCCCACTCTATCTGCCAATATACCAATGGTGACTTGGGTTAATTCTTCTTTTTTTATGATACGCACCTTAACCTATCAACAAATACTGGTGTAGATTTCACCGGATATACATATGATGGTGGCATATAAATACTACTTACTTATCATCCATATCTTATATTTAAACTTCAAAAATTAAAACAAAACGAAGATAATTACAGTATAGTTATACTAGAAAGTATCCTGCACTTCATATATTTAATACATTGAAAGGAATTAAGAAGGTAAATTAATAAAGCATGCCAATTTCATTAATGTTCTATAACTCTCTATTTCTATTTTCTATTTTGTTTCTGATGTAGTTAATGTTCATAGTTTTGTCTGGTTTTTTTCTCAGGACAATTTCGCTGCATTCTGTTGCCTGTAGGTGGTCGCATCTGCCATTGTGAAGATGTTTATTGTGCTGAATGGACTTGAGAAAATAGCCTGAAATAACAATAGTGTTTGCACCATCTCTCTCCAGTTCTATATTTCTCATAACTAAGTTTCAATGCTCGAAATTGTTTTGACAAAAGCTTCTGAAAAGACATTAGTGTATGTACCAACTTATTACTTACAAACTAATTTTCTTCGTATTTTAAAAACCGGAAATCATTTGACAAAAGTTTCTGACGTAAGATTAATACATGAACCAGCGTTCACTATGCATTTTCTTCTTAACTAATTTTTAACTGTCCTGTTAAACTGAGTTGTGCTAATGCAAATAGAAAATCTACCAAACCTCTCATTTTCAAAATAGCAATTTCAATAATTCAATACACATACATACCATTGATCAGACAAAGCACAGTTTTCACTTCTTACCTTCCCAGTTCTCAAAGGGACATGAACTTTCATACTTTATCATATTATTATTATTTGCATAAAAGAGATTGCAACTTTTTATATTGTATAGTATATTACGATTAAAATAATTAAATAACGCAATATGACTTTCCGTGACACTACTGGGATCGATATTAGAGGTTTTGAAAAGAAATATTATTTTCAACTAATAAAGAAATTTGGGAATTATTCAAACTCTAAACCAAATCAGTATTTTAGATATCTAGCAAGAAGATAGCTACTATTTGTGAAATAGAAGTATGGACAGATTAACAAACAGACAGATAAAACGATAGATAGATAGATTGTAAAATTTCAAGCCTTCTTCTGAAGAGATTCCTTTTGAGTGAGATTGGTGACTGGCTGGAATTAATGATGATTGATCGGTGAATCCGGGGGTTGCTGCCATTCTTCTATTTAATTGCTGTACCACAGCTGTTGGTAAGGTCCGCCTCGTGCCTCGTGGATCGGCGAAAAGAAAGGAAGTGCTAACAAATGTTTCATTGCATTACTTTGCTCCTGGACCAGAAATAGCCAGTTCTGTACAGTCAAACAATGCAGCCACGAGATCAGTGCTGCTTGGGAAATACAGCTGTTTGTCTGATTCCATAGATGGGGTATATGTATTTTGTGATCATGAACTGTTTATTTTTTGTGTTAGTATTTATTATAGACTACAAGTACTTTATTTTACAAAAAATAATTTAAAATTAATTTTTATTTTAAACTGTACATCTTTAGTTATTACAAGCAGATACTCTCACTTATGCACACACACACACACACACACACACACACACAAGTACACACAACTTAAAGGAATAAAAACTGTACATCGTTCACAACAAGTAAACACATCACTTATGCATACACACGAATACACACCTTTTTGCAGGTGTACCACTCTCTCACTCACTCTCTCTCACACACACGCACGCACACATATAAGCACTCATGCACATATTTTCGACCACTTCAGTGCAGTTTTGCTGGTAGACAATCTCTCTTTCTACGAACAGTTTGTTATGCCTTTTAATTATGGGTCACTTTCACATTCTAAGTGAACTCGAACACAACAAAGGATTAAAAAGTAATAGCAGACTGTAACAAAAGATTACAACTTGTAATCTATGACCTACGTTCAGTCATAAAACCAATATAGGTCATGTCAAACGTTAGATTTCTTTCTTTTTTTTTTTGTCCAAGCAAACCACGGGATTTCGCCTTCTTTGAAAGTTATCTGAGATAAATAACAAAAGAAATCTCTTGAAATTAACTGAAGGCACACTTACAACATAACAACAGTATCAGTATCCAACGTAATTTCGCTGAAAGCTGTTTACAAGGTAGTTGGCATCTTCTGGCGTTGGAGGGTCGGAGAAGACAATGTTGTACAACCCACGGCAGTCACGCGCTCTCGTGTGGGCCATCCTCAAATCTCATACAGACATACAGTATATTGAACCGTTTAATTAACTTTGTCAATATTGTCTGAAAGAAGATTTCAGCTCGAACTCCAGGGGCTGCAGCAAAGGACTAGACAACGTGAACAGCTCGTCAATACATCTATTCTCCGGCAGTGTTCTTTTCTAAAGCAATCTCAGACAGCACGCGTATACTCTCCAACACACATAGTTCCCACGCATGCGTGCACGTACACACACACACGCACGCACGTATCAGCACACAAACCATGTATCTTCCTCGCCTTGAAATGATTTCCTTGATAATTCTTCTAAATCACTTGTTCCCTTTATCGTGGACATCCCATTGTTCCGTGTGAACACTTGTCAGGTATTCGTCATCTATTTGAACCGGGAGTATTACATGTCTTGCCTCTTTGGCTGAACGGCTATAACCTGCTGGGTCTAAAGTTTCCTATTTAACATTCATCACATGTGGACAACAGTGCTAATACTGTTATGTGCAGAAATATAGGAAGGTTAATTATAGTCGCATTCCAGGCAATGGTTAGTGGTGATTCCTCCCTTATATGGATAAGGTTATTAAGTTATTTTAGTGTAAGGTGGAAGTGTGGTGACATAATGCCTTATATGGATAAGGTTATTAAGTTATTTTAGTGTAAGGTGAAAGTGTGGTGAAATAATCCATATATGGATAAGGTTATTAGGTCATTTTAGCGTAAGGTTGAAGTGTGGTGAAATAAGCCTTTATGTGACATTATTATTAAAAGTGCATGAACCACCTCTGTATTAATGCGTATATTATCAGTAAGGTACATTAGTCCTATATAATTGTTTTGTGTTAAATGAATAATGAGAGCAACAGTGAAGAAAATAATTAGACAAGTGGTGTCTGCTGGATAATTATTAATAACATACATTAAAATTATCATCACATGTAATTAGTTATGGACGATCAATTAATTAATAATAATAATAATAACTATTAACTAGGTGGCGTTGGCGTCACAGGAGGTTTTTCACTACACAGTCTCTTAGTTTTGTCATGACACAATCTGTTGAATATTTTGTTACAACACAGTCTGTGAGTTTTGTCACGACACAGTCTGTTTAGACGTTTGTCACGATACTACTGTTGAGAATTTTAGTAGAAAGTGGACTACTGACTGAGGAAGTAAACGAGCAATGCAGCTAGTTGTGTCATGCTTGACGAGCTGTACGTTAACCGGAAGTAGAAACACGCACTACGTCTGCTCTAGAGGAGTGAGTGAAAAATGAGACACCGAAAATGATATGTTTGTGGCTCTCATCAAAACATTTGCGATGTGCTTATTCAAAGGCTTTGTATCACAAGGAATCACGTTTCGTTCACAGTGTGGCGTGCTTACAAAGCATTCATGTCAATGTAAAGTTAATTCTTTATTAGAAAAGACTGTGATCTTTCGGCTCTTTCATAATATACCACTCAGCATGACTGCCTGTTTAAGAGCATTGTTGTCGTTCGTACAAATGAAAGCATTTTATCGTGCTTATAATAATTTCATGGTGCAGTGGGTTGCTGTAAGTCACACGCACGCAAACCATCTAGCGTTACAGCCTGCTGCACTGCAATACTCTCATACTGTGCTGGCATTGGCAAACAACGCACTTTGAAGCAATGTATGTTTGAATGCAGCCATCTAGTAATGCGTTCAGTTTATTCAGAATCAAAATACAAAGTATCAATGCAAGGTCTGAAACACATAGCATGGTATGCAAATGCATTGACAGAATGATGACCTAATTCACGTTCAAGCACCTCCATTGTCCCTCTCAAAAATTCATTACTATTAAATTGTTGTTATTACTTTTTATTTAAGTATCTCATTACTATTGGTACATTGTAGATGTTATTTCTCAGTTTAGTAATTAATTATTGTTTAATCAGTTGTAAGCTGTACTTAAATTTTATTTCTCTTTTGCAGACAGAAATATTTTCTCGGTATTATTACAATAAATCTTTAGTCTTTGGTTGTGTACCGTTTAGTTTTGTTAGGAAACGCCAAACGATTTACAAAATGCAGTTATGATTATTTGACGAGCTATAAGAACAGATTGTCTCTTTGTTTATCCTGACTACTTGCTCACTGCAGAATACTTTGTTTATCCTGACTACTTGCTCACTGCAGAATACTTTGTTTATCCTGACTGCTTGCTCACTGCAGAATACAGCTCAAGATATCTCAATTTATTTTTGTATGCTTTTGTGTCAGAGTAAATTTGCTTGTCCCTGTTTTAAAACTTAACTGTTAAATAAATTGTTAAATGTGAACGTTACAAGACCTTCGGGTGATGATATTTCTGTAAGTACCAGGAGTTAAAACAACTCAGGTAAAGACTATGCTAGAACTTGTTGATGTAATCTAAAGTAGTCCAGAGTGGATGAGTAAATTTTGCTATCCAATAGTTTCAGGTTTACAAATAATGAACTAACTAATCGACAGAGACCGAAATTTATCTGTTTATATTCTAATCACATTCCTTTAGACATTACTCAAGTCCGGTCATGAGCTTAATGGTGAGTTAACTGATTGATTGAGAGAGAACAGTCTTAGAAATATTTCATATGCTTTGCTACTGATGTATTATATTTGTAAATTAATGTAAAGATGCATTATGCAAAAAGACGATTATTTCTATATTTGTGAATTAAGGTACTTGTATGTAATAAACACATGACATTGTTTCTAGTAGAAATACATTCATAATTATGTTGTATATATTAAATGTATCTGTGTATTGGGCTAATAAATACTGTTGCAGGAATTGTAAGTAAGGAGTATAGAGATGATTAAACTTGAACCTTAACGTTGTACTCTTGATATGATGTTTCAGTAAGGAGCAATCCCTTTTTCGCTTGAGGTAGATTTGTGAAGTTTCCATCCTACAATATGGCAGTTGTGTGGATCCACTCTGTGTTTGTGTGCATCAACAAGTGTTTTAGGACCCACTGTGGAACTTTCTTGCAAAAGAAGTGCTAGAAGTTCGTTACTGTGATTGTCTACTCAGAAGCTAATACAGCAAACGTGTGGCTAGATTAGTCTTAAGGGATCTACAGTGTTGGAACATTCTACAACATGCTTAGCAAAGCAGTGGAAGATTGACAATTGTATTGTGAACAATAAACCTGTGATATTGTTATGAAGACTGTTGTGGCTTACGTCATTGAATAGGTTATGTTATAATAAGAATAAAAATAGCCCTTAAATTTATGTTGATACTAATCTGACTGCTGAATTATTTGTTAGAATATAAGACTGAATTATCAAAAAAATTATGTGAATGTTATTTCATGGAATAGCAGTGTCAGTAATCTTTTCATTGTGTCTGTTATGTGTATATTTGATTGTTGATTTGATTGTTAAATTTATTAACCTTCTTACATATATTATTAAACTATATTTTGAAGTTACAGTGAGTGAATGGGGGCTAATTAAATATAATTAATGACAGATTTGTTACTCCTTTAGTAAGATTATTTTAACCTTGAAAATATTGTGTATCAGTACAATGTCTGTCTTACTGTTGTGGATGAGAGAGGTGACTTTTACTGCACCCGTATAATCCGCCAATTGAGAGACGAGTTGTGTCTCCTCAGAGAATATTAATAAACATACATTAAGATTTCTCCATCACTTGTATTTATTTATGGATGATTATTATTATTATTATTAATAATAATAATAATAATAATAATCATTTCCAGTAACAAAGGGGGTGCATTGTCATAGCTTTACTCCTGATTCCTTCCCAAAATAACTGTCCGTCTGGTGCTCAGTCATACATTTAATGCTCGTTTGCTTTTTAATGAATATCAATGCCTTTTGCAATAAATATAATAAAATATTTGTAGAAGAAAAAAGTGCGCACTTCTAGTTTTAATGTTCTAAAACTGATAAATAATATGCAATGAAAAAATAGTAAAGTTTTATTATGAGTTTGTAAAACTTAAAATGATTTGAAAACATATTTAGAAATTGTAACGATTTCCATAAGTAGCTATTATGACGTGCCAATTAAAATAAAGAAATTAATTAGCGAGTATTACGGATTTTGACTATCATCGTCATTATTTTCAGCCTTAGAGGTCCGTCACGTAGGTTGTCACGTAGGTCGTCACGTAGGTCGTCACGTAGGTCGACATTGACAGCTGTACGTTGTGAAATAAGCATAAGCTTACACTTTCAAAGAGGTCCGTCACATTGTTAGCTGTACGTTGTGAAATATACATAAGCTTACACTTTCAAAGAGGTCCGTCACATTGACAGCTGTACGTTGTGAAATATACATAAGCTTACACTTTCAAAGAGGTCCGTCACAGTGATAGCTGTACGTTGTGAAATATACATAAGCTTACACTTTCAAAGAGGTCCGTCACAGTGACAGCTGTACGTTGTGAAATATACATAAGCTTACACTTTTCAAAGAGAATCACGTGAACCATCAATTGAAACTCTTTGAAACTGCTGACTGTAAACATTTTGCTCTCATACGCACACATGATCGCTTTCTTATGAAGTACCACAAGGGCATAGGCCAATGATATTTCATTTGGTCTTGCGCCCACCACCAATAAAGTGCACTGAACTGTAACCTTCACACTATACTGTGTCGCCAAGCCAAGCGGTCACTTTGTCTTTGACATCGGAAAGTTATACCTGTACAGGTATATATACAAAATTACACACGAACACGCACGCTCTCAAATTCGTGATTGCACACACATCACACATGCACACGCATACATAAGCACACCAACACAGACACAAATATAAGTACGCAAGATCATAAATAGCATTCTCTCTCTCTCTCTCTCTCTCTCTCTCTCTCTCTCTCACACACACACACACACACACACACACACAGAAACAAATATGCGAAATCCATTCAATACACACGATATAATTAGATTTTCCGGAAATGAATCTTACAGGTGCTAAGTGTAGCGGAATTTCATTTCGACCCTTTCCTTATACCGACTGATTAGATATTAGATCAACCGCAAAGTAAAATTGATTTTCTGCGTTATTAACTGCGTGTCGCTAATACCATTTCACCGGTATAAAAGTTTATTACCTCCCAAAGCAAATACATTTTTCAAGCGTCAAATAATAAATCTTGTGTATTGTCTGCTATCTGCTCACAAACGTCAACATGTGTTGACGAGGCCAAGGCCTGTTGAAATTTAGGTGATGAGCAAAGGTGCCGAGTGACTTGGGAACTATGATTTTGTTTGAATAATTTATTTTAAGATTGATTCAAATTGAGAGGGTTATTTTTTTTTTTTAAATTGCACTTCTTCAGCAATGGATCTGCTGCTTCAGACACTTGAAACTGCGGTCGTTAAGAGAGAAATTTGGGGACAGAATCAGTCATGCATCGTCCCAGTTTAAGAAATGTCGGGACAGAGTGTAGACAAGCATATTCGAAAACTGAGAAAAATGGATCATAACATCGTGCATCATCCCAAACTGAGAAATATGTAGACATGGCTCAGTTGTGTTAAGTCTCAGGCTGAGAAATAAAGGGACATAACTCGGTTGTGTAGTCCCAAACTGAGAAATGTGGGACATAATCCAGCAATATAACATTGCTAAATGAGAAATGTAGGGATATCATCAAGTCACACATGCATGATCCAGAACTAAAATAAAATGCATTAAATGGGCTTTTCAGAAGTAGGTTTCAACTCTAGTTGCTTTGTAAACTAAAGCTGAAATTGGTTAATTTCCCCTTGACTGAAAAAGGCGCAAAATTGACTTGAACTCTGACAAATGTGATGATTTCTCCCTCTTTATTTCTCCTCATCTCTTCTTCATCGTTCATTTTCTCTGCTATTTAAAAACAAATCACATTACACACACACATATGCACCCATCGGCACGACGCCCACTTTTATCCACTCGTTTACATTCTGACAAATGTTAATTCGGCAATATTTTGATATTCTTAACTTTCGGCAATAATTTGATATCCTTAACTTTCGGCAATAATTTGACATCCTTAACTTTGTTCTCTGACAAATGTTAATTCGGCAATAATTTGATATCCTTAACTTTGTTCTCTGACAAATGTTAATTCGGCAATAATTTGATATTCTTAACTTTGTTCTCTGACAAATGTTAATTCGGCAATAATTTGATATTCTTAACTTTCGGCAATAATTTGACATCCTTAACTTTCGGCAATAATTTGACATCCTTAACTTTGTTCTCTGACAAATGTTAATTCGGCAATAATTTGATATCCTTAACTTTGTTCTCTGACAAATGTTAATTCGGCTATAATTTGATATCCTTAACTTTGTTCTCTGACAAATGTTAATTCGGCACTAATTTGATATCCTTAACTTTGTTCTCTGACAAGTGTTAGTTCTATATTAATGTGATGTTCATCCAACTAATTTAATAAACGACTGAAAGTTTTGAAAAAATATATTTGACGTCATTTCTACAGTTGTGTTCTGCACACGCCCGTTTGGTATTCTTTCTTTCTTACATAGTCAAAGAAAAGTGACAAACCATTTCAATGGTTTACTTTGAAATAATTTGACAGCATCGTCTACTTGGCCATTATACTTAAGGCGTCCGAAGGCAATACTTCACATAACAACGTTCTCTATGTAGAAACAATTCAGGTCGCGAGAACCCAAAACACCGAAAAATATTAGGAATTATTCTTCATGTCTTACGTATACTGACTTTAACATAATATGCATTCATAGTGATCACAAGATTTTCACCTGTGTTCACCTCCATCCCCTACCAATACCACCCCTCTAAAGACACTATCCAAATAAAAGCCTTGATCACAAGATTTTCACCTTTGTTCACCTCCATCCCCTACCAATACCACCCCTCTAAAGACATTATCTAAATGAAAAGCCTTGAAAAAGACAGCAAAACGTCCGGCAAAACAACAGATGTGTATTGTTTAGAATATAATTGCTGTGTTTTCACAATTGCGTTTTAGAAATCTACAAACAAAAAATCTACAAACAAAAATTAATTGGCAAAAATTAAATTCTCTAGTTAGATAAGTAAGATAAAAACATCAGACTCGCATTTGGTCCATTTAGATGCGTGAGATAAAATCATGAGATATATTGAAGTGCATTTAGTCCAGTTAGCTGAGTAAGAAAAAACATCAGATATTGACGTGTAATCAGTCCAGTTAGCTGAGTAAGAAAAAACATCAGATATTGACGTGTAATCAGTCCAGTTATATAAGATAAAAACATCAGATATAGGTCCACTTAGTTGAGTCAAATGAAAACATAAGATATATTGACGTGCATTTAGTCCAGTTAGCTGAGTAAGAAAAAACATCAGATATTGACGTGTAATCAGTCCAGTTATATAAGATAAAAACATCAGATATAGGTCCACTTAGCTGAGTAGGATAAAAACATCAGATATATTGACGTGCAAAAGGTCCAGTTAGCTGAGTAATATAAAAATCAGACATATTGACGTGCAATCAGTCCAAACGCCTTTGAGGTGGACGAAAAGAGAGGCTTCTCATAAAACTGACCTTCTTCTTATCTTGGCGTTTGGATTCAAAGTTCAATAGTTTGACTACATAATTTTAAATCTACCAAACAGAAAATGTAACATTTGATTTAGTCTTCTAACGGTATGCGGTTTCGAGACTAATTAGTTTATCAAAAATTTAGTATCTAGATTTTTAATGTTTCCCAATCTGTATTGGTCAGGACACTAAATACGGGTTTTTCTCTCAGTCCGGCAAAGATGGAGTTGGTACATGTCAGTAATTTAATAAACAATCCACTTAATTTAGGTATATATCTTTTTCAATATCTTTTTATAAATTGAAAACTACAGTGATTTTTTTAAAATAGTGGTTTCACATGCTGCTTCTTTTTATGGATAGGGCTCTTCGGATAATGGCTTTGCTATTCTCCGGCGATTTCTCTGCCCATTTTGAACAACAAATATCCTCCGCCCCTTTTGAGACTTCATGTGACCCTTAGGAATATCTACGCGACTCTCGCTTAGGTCGCGAATCTGGCTGGCACTGGGAACCTCTGCTCTAGATCAAAGAAATTTAATTTGTCAAAAAGGATTTAAACCGTGACTACTGGCTCCATTGCGTGCACTGCTGACTACCTTTGAGATCACGTGACGGGAAAGAAAAGCATCTTCTGGTGTCGTGTTGCATATTGGAGATGTTCTTGTTACCATAAAATACTTATCTGAGCAATCAAAAGTGTGCTAACCTAATTCTACTTCTACATCCATTCAACCAACGCAGCAAGAAATTTTATGACACCTTTTGGGTTATCAGTCGAAACTCTAGCACAAATGTCTCTTTTCGGTTCACTAACATTAATCAGCACTTTCACAATAACAAATAGACAATGAAAACATACCTTTTGTATGAATAATTTTATTTTATGAAGATTTAACACTGTTTTATTTTTTTCTGAATAAAATGATTTCATATCTCATCAACGCAGATAAATCTCAGGGTTGTTCAGATAAAATGTAAAGCTCAGTCTTCAGTGCTAGTTACTAATCGACTGTTAATCTGAAGGCTACTTCGATGTTATCATGTGTTGGTTTTGATGATTATCAAGTAAATCACGCCTCCAACCCAAGTGACGACCCTTGCCTGCCTCTCCCCCACCCCACCCCACTCATCGCACTGCTAATAATATTTTACGTTTCCTGTTTGTAACTGATCATGTTCATTCTACGCCAAACTTAAACAAATCTGTTTTATTATCCAAAAATTTGCTTCCTCTCAATAAAATAGTAAGTAATAAAGAACAAATTAATTATCTATATTACAACAGAAAACCAACATGTTAAGACGTAAAACAGATATGATACAAGTAAAAAACATACACGATACAACATACAACAGAAAAGTCTATCTCAAACAAATGAAGACAGTTCAGTCAAAATAAACAAAAAGTAATTTAATAAAACTTTAATTGAAGTTGGTCTAATAATTGAATAAATAAAACAGAACAAGAGTAAAGACTGGAAATGCGGTAAGATCACCCTAGACGTGACGTCAGTCCGTCTGACAGGTTACCACAAAAGAAACGTGCCGAATTGTTCTACTGGACCTCACGATACAATGTATAGAATATCCTGTAACTGGCACATGACTACTGTGTTTATTTATTTCTCTCCAAAGCACTTACCAAGCAGCACGACCTGTTGAGTGCAGAGAGGGCTCGGTGACCCACACTTTACATAATTACTCGTCAGGTTATTTCACAGACAGAAATCTGATTTATCAGGTGTGTGCGAGTGCGTGCGTGCGTGCGTGTGTGTGTGTGCTTGTGCGCGCGCACGTCTGGTGGTGGAAAGCTTATGCATACGAGGAAGAATAGAATTTTGACAGTTATCAGTGTGTGTATGTGTGTGGGGGTGTCGACGGGGCCTTGTTTGAAGGCAGATGGGTATTTCAGTATAAGCTCAGCAGTAGGAGAGCTTTTAATTGACATACCTATCTCTCCCACCCATTTGTAGTGATAGGTGGGGGAGTAGGTGGGTGAAATTATCACGGATTGAGAGGGGGGCCAAAGGCTACTCGTCATTATCTATTCAATTTATCACCAGTGGCTGGTTGTTGGTCTTTAATGGTGTCTGATGTTTCCAAGCGTCTGCACAGGTGTCGGGAAACAGGGGTAAATTACCCCAAATGGAATAAAAATGTTTGGGGTAATAAAGGCTAAAAAATAAATACAAATAATATAGTGAGGTCATCAAACCCATTCTCTTATTATATGTTTCGCTCCCTCCCCTCAATTTTAATAAATCAACAATAAATTCCTACTTTTATCAAATTAACTCCCCTTGATAATTAAGTCACACGACTTTATCAAAGACACTATTTCTGATAGTCTTAAAAACGTCGGTTATGATCTCGACTCCCGACTACGTGCATGCAAGCCCAGTCGGTCTCCAATATTTATTCCAAGGCACGTGGCTTGATTTTTAGTGGTGATATAATCTTATGAAAGTACTTTGAACCAAGTTTGTAACTGCTGCCATTATTCAGCTTATTCTTTTCCATTTCCTTTTCTCTGGTTTACTAAAAGTTGTAGATGTATTATTATTTTCTATGGAGAGTTATCCCTATTCAATAACTTATAAACTTCTTTTGAATTAAACTTGGGATTTCTGTTATATTTTAATGACGTTCTACTGGTCTCCCAGTAAAGAGTAATCCAAAGCTATTACAGTTTATAATATTTTTAATACCTATTTTATGTCAAGCGAGTTGTGAAAAATTTAGAAAACGATAGTAATATATATTTTTAATATTCAAAACTATTGAACCTACAGCAAAAATGTTATGTGAGATTTTCATAAACCATAATTGTTGTGACTCGAGCAGGTAACTTGTTCAAATCTTAAGGATTGGTAGAGGCACTGCTTGAACTTCGTACCAACAATGAAGCACGCATGGAATTTCAGAACTAGACAGATCTCGCATCTTTTTGGATTTCACAAACTGTAAAGCCTTTTAAAATTGCACGTGGAGAAGCGACAAAAATCTGTTTTTTGCAACAATCTGCCATTGTGAACAATGATTTTCTCCCCTTATGAACTTGATATCAAAGTACAGAAATCTGTTGTATTCCAAGGACAGCATCCAAGTTGCTCTGATATAAAAAGCCTGACACAGATGTAATGAAACGGCACCATCATTCTAGAACCTGACATGGAGATGTTTTGAATGAGATTCTTCAAATCTTTGATCCTTTTAATTAATTTTGTAGATGTGCCATTTTTATGACAGCACGTGTGGCTTTTTAAGTATTTTATTAATTCATGACTTTGAGAGCAGTTATTCTTCAAGTGCAATTAGTTTGGTTTTGTTTACTTTGAAGTCTGGGGGTAATTTCCTTTAACACGAATAGATTTTGAGTAATACCTCAAAAATGTTCCCTGATTGGCTGGAGCTCTGGTGGAAGTATTTGCAGAGACAAACTATGGAGTAACAAGGCTCCGGTTTCTCGCGCAAGAGTCATGTGGTTCAATTCCACCTGGGGGTGGGGGTGGGGAGATGGGTGGGAAAAACAATAACAACAGCAACCACTACAAACCACACACACCGAACATTTGTATGGTTCTTAAAATCACCACAGTCAACTGACTGACTAGATTTTGTGTGGATGTTAGGTTGCACCTGCCTGGATCTCGTGTTTGACAGGCTGTGCATTGGAAAGATCAATCTGGCAGATGAAGCCGAAACAAAGTAAATATTGGACCATTGATTCCTGCCTGAAGATAATTGCCTACCAAGCCCCGTAACAGCTTCATCAACATTTCTACCTGTTGGGTTGAGTATGTAAAACTTTTATCACATATCTATAGAGGCTGAACGATTTTCTTCTTTTTCTGGATTTCTCTAGATTTTCTTCTTCTGGACTTCAGTATTCTTTCACACGGAAACCTTGACACATTTACTGTTCCTTCAACCTGTTTTTACTCTCCGTAATAATATTTTGCTTACAAGGAAAGATAATTCATACAGATTGTAGTTTTTACCTAAATTGTTAAGAGCACAATAAGGCTCACCAAAAATGTGAAGGGTATACTTGTAACGCTTGACTGTGACTCTCCAACAAAATAGCATTATTCTCAAGCTTACAAGAAAAGATACTTCTTACTTGATTGTAGTGTTTAGCAGAAATCCACCTTTGCACTTTAATTTCAAGGCCACACCTACACTCGCGTCGAAACCAGCAGTGGATAATCCGAACTAAACGACTAAAAAGGTCTTAGCTTATGAAACAATTAAACTATTCAACGTTCGTCGAAGATCGGTTAAAATGGAAACATTAAGTTCATATAATGTGATCGTTTATGACTAATTTAACAATGATTTCTGAAATTGCAACGGCCAATAAAATACGGGTTACTTCAGAAGCCAAAGCGTGACTGCCGCTATCTCTCTTCTTTCGTCCGTTGGACAAACACTATATCTGAATATGACATCGATGTGTAGTTAAAATTGATTTCAAATGTTACTCAAGAGTTACTTCCCTCTTCCACTTTGGCAAAATATTCTTTCTGAAAAAGATTTATTCCCCCAAACGAAATTAAATGCAACGTTATTGTGCAGTCTTTAGAATCAAACCGCGACGAGAGAGTTAAGGACCCTTTGCATGAAATAAAATAAATAATATAGATAAAAGAACTCATTTTTGTACTTATTACGGCCGTATAAAGCGTTGTTACATATGTATATGTATGCGTACGTGCGTGCGTGTGTGCTTGTATGTGTGAAAAGTGTTAACAAGTTATCAAGGGTGGGTTGATAACATTTGCTTCAAAATCTCCTTCAATCTCGAATCAAGAGGTGCTCTTTGTTTAAGAATTATTTGAACAAGTACTTGACGTCTGTACATCCGGTCACAACAACATCCGTTCGCTGATGCCGAGAATTTTACAAATATAGTCATCGATAAGATTGTAATATCAATCGGGATTATATTCATTAAATTTTTCTATAGGGCTGTGATTGTATTTAATAATGTTGTGTGAGACAGGTTTCTGATGATCATAGAGTTTAGATCTGTTGAGCTAGATACATTTAAAATAGTGCAAAAGTATCGGGGTGGGGTTGGGGAGGAAAGGAATAATTGTTCTTTGGAAGTCCATTTCAGTGAAGAGACCGTATTAATTTTAATTTGCTCTACAAATGCTTAGAAAAAAGATCATACATAAGAGTGTCAGTAAATAGGTTGACAACCTACCGCGAACATTTCGACGAGAGCAGCCTGATTTTTCAACGGTCCATCTGACTGAAATTCATTCCAAAGCAAGCTAGCTGTGTGAAGCTAGCCTGGCGCTTTGACTAACACGTTGACTCGGAATGTTTCATTCGACATGATTTGATTTCAATTTGTACAAGCCTCAGATTATGCTAGACTTGACTAAATTGGACATTTTAAGATATCTTCGAAGGATATATTCATATCGTATTATTAGCCATATTTTTTAAAACTGTTTCATATTCGATTTAATGAGATCGGAATTAAGTCAGATGTCTAATATTGGTTCTTTTAACACAGTTGGGTTTCGCAATTTTGGGTGTTTTGAAATATATTAATGGTCGCTCGTACTTGTTCCTATAAAAAGGAACACAAACAGAGGTTCCTTTTAATATGTGTTAAAATTCAGTCAGCAGTTATACACAAAAGTGCAAATTAAGACAATAACTCTTGTTCTTCCACTATTTTATCGATGTTTTCATTGTTTCTTGGTGAGGAACAAGTTTTGAGCATTGCGTTTCTCTTTAACAGTACACATGGACTGATATTAGACTAATCGCCATTTAGCTGACTATTATGTATAAACTGATTTATGTAGGAATTTTTAAATGAACATAGCTTTACAAATTACAAAAATACTAAAAATTGACTCTTCTGATCATTAGAGACTCGGTGAGAAGGAAAAAGTGTCCTAGGAAAATAAATCACGGCAATAAAGTCACAAGTTTTTCCATGGAAAAGGTCACGGGATAAAAGTCACAACAAAAAACCATTCAATTCTATGACGTTTACCCATTACCCTTTCTCCTGTGACTTTCCCCCCTGCAATAGAGAGAAGAATTCTTTGTTAATATCACAGAAAGTAACAATCTATTGTTTGCGTTGCTCATTAAGCAAGAACTTGGCTTTTGGAGCGAAGCTAAACAGCACCAAAAAAAACAGTAACACTAATGTCAACAAAATATGCTTACCTAACTATAATATATATATAAATGTGTGTGCATG